>JARKID010000095.1:0-451171 GCA_029449255.1 Mycena polygramma | reverse complement strand
AAAAGGGTCCTGCCTCGGCAGTGATGATAAAGAACCGTTGGTTAAAAATTATCAACAACAGGCTGGCAATAGACTGCGCGATGACGGACAAGTTTAAGTATGAGGCGAAAGCTCTCAAGACCTCATTGGTTAAAAGTACTTGGAAATTAACACTGAAGGATGAACACACCTTGGCTAGAGATTGGCCGAAGAAAGTCGGGGTTTTAGTGGGTGTCGGATGATCTGCAGATGATGGTGGACCGGTGCTTGACTTTCGACCGCCGGGAAGCCCGAGTTTGCGGAGGATCTGGAGTCCCACATAACGCGCTATAGGCGCGTATGCGAAGAAGCATTTCCTCGAGAGGGTTATAATTTTCTGCCTGGTCTGGTTCCAAGTCCAAGACCTCACACTAGCGGGCATGTAAGATGACCGACTATGTCGGCCCGAAAGCTCCGACGGATCGCCTGTGGGTCTGTTGGAAGGGACGGGGTTGGAGAGGCAGAACGACCTTGTCTATGGCGCTATTCAAGATAAACACTCCTCAAAAAAAAAAAAAAAAAATTAAAGCGATGATGTAGGTCACATGACTCGTTTTTGGACTCAGATTTTGTGAGCGGGACACTTGCGCTCACAAAATCCAAGTCCAAAACAATTCACGTGACTCCATGCGGTAAGGCATTTCGGGCCGGTATTGTGTATGTGCACGCTTGTTTGAGAGGCCTTCTCTGATCATTATCCTTTGAGTCTCTTAGCTCCTTATCGACCACATGCCAGGTAAAAAGGGAAAGAGGCCAGCAAGAAGGAAGCTAGTGAGTGAGCCAGAGGATGATGAGCCAGAGGACCAAAATGATTATGTTTTCGGTAAGTATCTGGCCAAGATTCGGTTAGAACGATTATGACAGCTGTTATACACAGAGCGCATCATCAATGCCACAGTCGTTCATAACGATGGACAAATTTATCCAAGATGGGTAAGCAACCTTCAACTGCCCGCTGCGCAGCTTCCAACATCAATCCAAGGAGTACCTTGTGAAGGTCTGTTTCCGCTGTCTCACCGGCAGGAGCACCTTATCTCAATATTTTGACAAGTGGGCAGCCACAACCGAGGAGTGAGGTTTATATATATATGCTTTCTCTGCCTTACACTCCTTAGGTGGCCTCCGAGTTTGTTGCCAGGGGCAAACTTCACCGCGAAAGACACTGTCGATGAGTTTTGGGCGGCGGCTGACACTGGGGGCCGTGATTCAAGAGACCTGAATGTGTTCAAAGTTGGGGAGAAGATAACCGTCTCTGGTGATGGTGAGTTCTGTATCATAGGTGGACTCTCAACAACACTCAGGGTGCGCACATATCAGAATCAACCATGCCCAGTGTGTCCTTTACCGAAGAACCGGTACATCCAAATCCAACCAGGGTTTATGCTTTGTGGGCGAAGACAGGGTGTTTCTACCCTGCCAAAGTCGTAACCAGAGTTGGTGAATTGTACACCGTCGTTTTCGACGACAATACGAGGTGCAACGTGAAGCTGCCAGAGATGCGGGCTTACAAACTGAAGCTGGGTGATATGGTTGAGGTCTCAAGCGACGAGGTCGTGGTGCATGGTTTGTTGGATTCCGGAGATGTGGTCGTGCAACAAACCGGGAGCGCTCGGACTTTCCCAGTCCGCAAGGAGCAAATTGCAGCACATTGGGATGATCGTTTACTCAACGCAGAAGCCATAGTTTGTATGTACTAGGGAATCATCCTCCGTCGATGTCGATCTCGTTTACATCATTAGTTACATATCTGCGACAATTTTCTCAACCCTAGTGCAGTGCCGCAAGGATACATGCTAATTATCAAGTTCGAATTCGCTGATACCCCCTCTTTCTTGATTGAACGGAATTTCGGATACTTTCGAAATTAAAGAGCCGTGACCATTGCAAGGGTAAAAGGGCGAACAGAATAGGTACTAGTAAAAAGCCCTGACCGAAGCGGAACGTCTCGAAATTGGTGACAGAAAGGAAAAAATGACACCGAGTATCGGCCGCAATGGACCCTCTTGGTCGAGACCTGTCACGGAGAGGAAGTGCCTAATTGGGATGAGAGCGGTAGTTTGGCAGCAACACAGGATACAAACAGTCTCATGATTTGTTCGCCACGATTGTCTCCTGGCTTTATCGGTCTTTCTCCCACCATGAGCGACGCGACGCAGATGCGCTGTCTTTCGATGCTCAATGGAGCTGCAGCTTCGCTGAGCCGCAATCTGTGGCAGTCAGACGCGTCGACCGGAATTCCACTACTCCTGCATTCGTTACGCGAGCTTCATTCGGTGCTCAGTCTTGCGGCCAGTAAGCTCTATATCTTTTGCAGGTGTCAGCGCCAGGATATCCCGGTGCGTCGACCAATATCGCCTGGAAGCGCGAGCCTGCTGACGTTCGGGATCTGGAGGTAGTATGGGACAAGAAGACTTTTATGTTGAAAGACAACCTTCGGGGGCATACGGGGTGTGTGTTGGCCCTCGCATACGCCGAGGATAGAAAGTGTCTAGTTCGTCTAACCATAGTACTGTTCGAGTGCGCAACCATCCCTTTTGGATGCTTTTTTTAAGTTCACTTAGATCTGGTCGACCAGCACCCTAACACCAATATATGTCCTCTCCCCGTACTTGGACACTGGCGCAGGCGACCTCTTCTCCCTCGCGTGGTCGCCCTCATGACAAACCATCTATGTCGGGTGCCAGAACACGTCCCTCCAATGGTACAACTTCAGCTCCGAACACCATACCATTAACAGCCTGAACGGCCTCTCAGACATCGGTTCTGCATCTGGGACCTCGACGCCCCGCAAGGCGCACAAGTTTTTCGACGGCTATCCGCAGTACGAGAGGAAGCCCGCTGACATCCATGCCAACAATAATGCGAGCCGCGACACCTCACCGCATTCCGACCCTAGCGTTCCGCCGCAGAGGGCGTATCTCAATATTCCTGCGGAGAATGTGATAGACTCCGCACACTACGGATACATATACTGTATGGCGCTGCTCCAGGAGGGCGAGCCGGGTGTCCGGCTGGTGACTGGGACTGGAGACGAGTCCGTCAAGGTCTCCGCCCTTACTCTCTGGCTTCGAGGGTTTCCAGCTGACAACAAGTCAGATCTGGGATTGTTCGTCCAAGCCGCCTACAGAATTACATGCGTTCGAGTGCAACAATGGGGCCATCTACCCGCTCGTAGCCAAAGATGAGACTGTTTACGCTGCCTGTCAAGACGGATCTGTGAAGGTTTTGGATCTCGAGACAAAGACCTCGGTGCGCACTATACTTGTGCAAGAGATACCGTAGATGTGAATTGCGCTCACTGAATCGTAGGGAATTGATGTTTTTTTCAATCTCACTCATCCACTCCGACTTATACGCATGCTCAGCAAACGGTCTGGTGCAGAGGTTTTCTGCCTCCTTCGACTGCACTGCCTCCTGGCAGGCGCACACCGGCATCGTCCTCTCCTCCATCATCGGCTACACCGATACCAAAGACCATCCCTGTCTCATCACCGGAGGGAATTACACCACATCAAGGTTTGCTCGAATCTCACCGATCGTTCGGTCAACCTCATTGCTTGTAGGTTTGGGAACTCACGGCACCACCAGAATCGGATCCGCTTCGAACGATAGCCGGATTGTGCTCCCGCCTCTGGATAATCAGGTCAGGAATCGCTCTCAGCGTCTATTTCTTGACCTCGCTCAAAAAACTCCAGATACTCTGACATATGCGCTCTCCAAATTTGTTTCTGTGTTTCTATCCCGAGCGTAGACTGCAGTCCGGTGCACAGGGAGGACTGTTGACAGGCCGCGATATGGCTGAAGAAGTGCTTGAGCCAACTCGGAGTCAACACGTCTCTTGTAAGCTCGCAACTCATGTGTGACCGACTTGGTACTAACCATACCTGATGTAGCTTCCGACTGGAGAAGGCTTGAATCCCCTTGTCCTCGGCACTTTCAGTGGCGCGACGACCAAGAACAAGCAATCACGGCCCCGTGTGCTGTTCTACGGGTACGCAGGATGCACTCTGTTCACAAGTGGTGCTTACACCAGCATTCAGGCACTATGACGTTATCTCTGCTCCGTCTGAGGGCTGGGGTTCCCCTCCGTTTACCATGAATGGCCGAAATGGATATCTATACGGCCGCGGAGTTACCGATAATCAAGGTCCAATCCTAGCAATTGCCGTGCGCCGTCAAACCTGCTGGCACTACGGGCGCTCGACGTAAATGTTGTGTTTCTAATCGAAGGAGAGGAGCGATGCGGGAGCAGCGGTTTTGGTAAAGCTGTCAGGAAACACAAGGTACATAGAACAAGTTTTAGTCCAACTCATCGGTCTGAACCATGCAGCAGGACCTCGTCGGAAACATTGATGCCATACTGGTCAGGTTCACCTCGCTGCAGTCTGAGTGCTGCGTACTGAATGGAATCTACAGCAATTCGACATGGATTGCAGAAAACACCCTGCATCACGTATGGGCTCCGTGGAGTTGTGCATTGCTCTCTCGAGGTGCTGGCAGGTATTAGACCGACTTCATTCGCTCACCCCTCTCTAGATCTCGAGCAACCTTTCCTGATCTCCACTCCGGTATCGAAGGCGGCGCGGTAGTGGAACCACTACTGGACATGTAAATTCAATTTTGTTTTGCTATCCTATCCTGACGACCATTCATAGAGTGCAGTTTCTTTCCACGCTGACCGACGCACAACATCAAGTCCGCATCCCTGGATTCTGTAAGCCCCGCCAGTGTCGTTCTACGCTGCGGAACCCACTAACCTCGCTTTCTCAGACGACCGAGTTCGGCCGCAAACGGATGCGGAGAAGGAGTTGTACAAGCGGCTTGCCATTACTGGCAGACCAGCAACTTCGCTCTCTTCCCGATGGCGAGAACCATTCCTGACGGTCCACTCCATCGAAATCTCTGGGCCCCAAAGTCGGTACATGTGTCTGCGTCTTGGTCCGATAATTGACGCTCCCATTTCCTATAGATGCTACTCAGTCAGGCGAGCACTGGGAGACCACGGCGCATGCGTACATGAAGGATCCGGATGGAAAACAGGCTCGCGGCGAGGTCACATCACTGTGATCCTCCAAATTTTCTTTTTTCGCCCGAACCTCGTTTTCTGTTTCTCTAGGTCCTTGTAGTAGGCTAGGACTGTAGGGCTTATCTGGAACTCTTACGGACTTGGACAGCGACTTCACTGCCTCACCCCTCGTCAAATATGGCAGCTGCACCAAAATCGACGAAGAAACGTCAGGCCATCTCGCAGGGCGGTCCCAAACCTCAAAAGGGACATGTCGAAAAGCCCTCAAAGTCGGACAAGAAGCGCGGCAGACCCGTGACGCTCCATGCCCGAGACGTCCAGAGTCCGTCTGACTCTGATGTGGAGGAGGAGGATCTCGAGGTGGAGGCGGACGACGCCATGGATAAATCAATTAGTCTCATCAAAGTTGCGTATCATTCGTAATTTAGTTCGAAAGCCTTGACCAAATATAACACATCATGGACACCATAACCCCTACCACCAGGATTACGCGGCGAATCAGCCGTCGACTTGCACATCCAATTCCTCCTGAAGTCATAGAGCAATTCTTTGATCCTCTCGATCAAAGAGACCTCGCTGGGGTTGTTAGGGTGTGCAAAGTATGGCGTGCGCTTGCAACTCGTTTCCTCTATCGACGGATCCACATCCAATGCCATCTACTATGGAAACTTTGTCGGGTGTGGGACAACGATCCGAAGCTTCCATCCCACATCATCGCTTTCACCCTAATAGACGACGCTATGTTCCGGAGGGATTACCTGCTGCTAGCAGACGAAGAGTATAAGTGCGTATTCTGCTTGAGAAAATATGCATGCACACAAATGCTAATTCCTAATTCTACTGTAGTCGCTTCTATACATGTTTGCGGAACATCACGCCTTTCCTGCAAAGCATTAGAGAGCTCAAGTTGATGGTGGGGATCTCCGGTGCTTACGGGCATGCAATCACTCTCTATACGGAGCTTCTCCTCGAATCCTACCCTCTTCTCAGCTCATTTACCTGGATCCCCCCTCGAAAATCAGACTCGATCCTCGTCCCATTCCTGAACCGTCATCCACACTTGAAGAGTGTTGCAATCGGCTTTCCTTTGGCAGCTTCCGATATTCCATCGAATGACATTGCGCTGCAGTTACCACACCTCACACAATTCGAGGGATCAGATGCCTATTTAATGGCGCTCCATACTGTTGTTCCAAATTTGACTAGTCTCCGACTTCATGTCTCAAATTGGAGTTCCGACCTGCTGGAACGACTGGTCTCTGCTCACCGACTCCACAGTCTGGATGTTATGCTGGACAATCCCGACTTGCAGGCATTCGAGATTTTGGATGACATTGCCAAATTACATCTACCTCTCACGACTCTCTGCATCACACAAAAAATCGAACACAGACGGTCGACAGTGAGTCCGCGTTTTGAGATCATTGGATTTATTAAAAACCAGTCTAGTTTGATCTGGACATCTTTGCTCTCTGCCTGGAACGTTTACCAGAGTTAAGATCTCTGGTGCTCGATTCACAGGACTCGGACTATACCGGCACCACTTATACACTTTACGATACTGAAGAGAAATGCTACGACGATGCAATTGGGAGAGTTGGGTTTGAGCCTTCTTTCTGGTCTCGTACAGATGAGGATGTGCTAGCGGACATCAATCGGCGTAGGCGTAACCCGGGACATGAGCTGGAAACACTCCAAATCAGTATGCTCATGCTTCCAGTTAAGCAAAGCAAGCTGACAATATTCTCAGATCGACACATTTGGACATTTCACCGGAAGCCAACTAGCAAGAAGAAGCCTCAGACTGTTTTTGTTGTGAGGCAGACCTATGATTTCTACGGGTTCGGATATAATGAAAAGCTGGGTGAATTCCCCCCTCGTCTATAGTTAAACACCATTCTACTACATGCACTGGTTCAGTTTGGTTACAATTTCAAGAATGGTTTCACAGTCTAGACTCTATTTTGGAAAATTAAAAAATCAACGATCGGATGGCGCACGTGCATGGCGAACAAGTTCGCCACGCACGTGACATGGACTGGTTTAAGACAAACATTAACCTTGATCGGCTGCGACACCCTCTATCAATGTCATCTACGCCTCAGGATCTCGAGCACGTTAACTTCAACATGGGATCGAACGACTCTCGCCCCTCTCCGGGTAACTACTTTGTCTCCAGACCGTTGGCTTGCCTGAGTCACCCCTTGTGTAGTCTCTCGGCTTCCACCCGAAGTGCTGGGGTACATTTTTTGGCTCGCACTCCCCTTGGTGGACATTGGATTCTTGTCCCGCCACCAAAGGAATGACGGGACTGTTGACTTTGCCCCCCGTCGCGGCGATGCCCACCACCATCAGATTCCCTGGCTTCTGGGACAAATCTGCCGGCACTGGAGGGAACTCGCGCAGACAGATCAGCGCCTGTGGTCCTGGCTTGTCGTTGCTGGATTTCCCTTTTCTGCCCAGATCAAGCTTCAGCTTGCACGATCGGGGCAAATGCCCCTGCATATATGTCTGGGCAGGCTTGCTCGTAAGCCTCGTAAGCCTGGGAACCCAGCCATGCTTGCAGCCGTCATTCGCTCGTCAGAAAGATGGAAGGAGGCCACCATCTGCACGGATTGGACAGCATGGGTTGAGCAGATGAAAACATTGGAGGGTCGTGTCCCCAATCTGAAAACACTGCACGTACATAGTGCCTGGGCTCCCTATGTGAACACGACCTTCCAAGATGGTGATCGCCTTAGCGCTTTCGCGGTTGCTCCTGCGTTGCGGACACTCATCGTTGCCGGCATTGGCAACCCTGCCGTGTCGTTCATCCTTCCCTGGCACCAGCTGACTAGCTACCAGAGCATTGGGAAGATGCAGGACCACATCAATGTCCTCGCGCTCTGTCCCAATCTCGTGGAAGCCGACCTCACGCTCCTGGTGGCTCTTCAGTACGATCCCAACACCATGCCGGTGCTGCAAATGCAGCACCTGCGGAACCTATATGTCTCTGATACAGCGTTGCTCGGACACCTCTCGCTGCCCGTATTGCAAGAGATTGTGGCAGACAAAGGGGACGAAGAAGATGCTCTTCTCCCGCTTCTTGTGCTTGTCCAACGGGACAACCCACCACTGTTGTCCATCAGCCTTCGTCGCGGTACTTTGAACATTAACACACTGCGCTTGCTTGTCCAGCAGAATCCTGCTCTCCAGTGTCTACGTTTGCACATCCGCATCCCTGATATACCTGCCTTGAATGACCTCATCACCCGGCTCTCCATCTTGCCCGGCTTTGCACCGACCCTTCAAACCATGGTGTTCGAGATTCAGGGCGGGATGTTCGATCACAACCTATTCATGCACTCCATACAGTCTCCTTCCCGTGCTGCGCTCCGCCGTGTCGGCCTTGCGATGTCGGAGCAGTTGGCAGCGCAGTTCTGGGGTGCTCAGACAACGCGTGTCACCGCCCTGCGGCGTGCGGGCCTTTACTTCTGGGTGGATTCCTCTGCTTCAGCAGGTACTGTATCGGCCAGTTGGCGAGATGTACTGTTGCAATAAAGGACTGTCATAAGTATCTCATTTTACTCAGTTTATGCACGATTCCCCTGAAACTTAGACTAGGCATCCTTCCTCGCTCAAAAAATATCTTCGTTGTTATCTATTGAATATGCTGAATACAAGGCACTTTGCTCAAAACTACTTAGCAAGATGAAACAGAATATTGAACCTCGAATCTGGCCAGAGCGTTGTAGATCACGCACGTGACTATGGTTGATGGGATAATATCTCGATTCAGATCAGATCGACTCTCTTTCTCCTCATTTCTCATCTAGTTATGTCCAACTTGAACCAATTTCACCAGATCCAGGTTCTTCATGGACATGTTGACAATGTCCACTCCATGGATTTCTCTGCTGATGGGAAATCTCTGGCCAGTGGCGGGGATGATGCTCGTGTCATCATATTTGATACGGCATCCTGGAGGGCCAAGAAAATCTACAGTGTTGTAGCTCCAGTTCGAGCAATCGTATGGCACCCCGCACACCGGGGCGCTATATCAGTTGGCCTCAAAAATGGTATTATCCATACTATTCAAACCAAGGTGCCTTTTTCTTTGCCTCGCAAACCCTGATCTAACTTCCAAACAGAATGATCTAATGTTTGAGCACAGTGTTACAGGAACTATCCATTGCATGGCTGTCGATGCCAAAGGAAGCTTTCTCGCAATCGGGTTCAACAACGAGGTCCTGATTGTGCGACAATCCTCCATCTGTAAATTGACTTGCAAGCTATCCTCTTGATCTGACAAATTTTCAGCTGGATGGTCGTCCGAACGCTATGTGTCGCGTCCCCCCAACGTGAACCACGGTCAAGACATTACCCGTTCAATCAGGTTCCATACACAGGAGAGAACTCTTCTCGTCACATATCTGTATGCCGGAATCAGGTATGTGGTGTATATACACTCAAGAGATTTTCTAACTATGTTATTTCTCAAGAGCATATGATCTTGATGATATCACTATCCTGAAGTGGCAAATCGAGGTCGAAGGTGCCTGGTGAGTTGATATCATATGCACCACAAGGGGGTCCTCATTGCATATTGACTAGTGGGCAATCCGCTTTGTCTGCAACATCCCGTCATCTCGTCACGAGTGTTCTGTTAAAAGGAATACAATGGCTCGATGTGACCAAGCGAAAGATAGAATGCGAACAACCGATAGAAATCAACCACGACTCTATATTACCCGTGACCTTCGTCGGTCCCACTGTCGTTGCAGTTGGGTCCAAAACGGGGAACGTCTTGCTCTTCAAATTGGGCAGATCCGAAGCCGCACAACTTTTGAACCACAACGGTGAGTGAACATCCGAAAGGGAATATATGATAGCTGAGTTCAGTAGACAATTTTGTCCAAGCCCTGGTAAGCAGCACCCGTATATTGTTTATCATTTGGGAATATTTACCTCTATTTCACAGGCCTACGTCTACAAGAAACGTGAAGGGTCTCATCTACTGGTTACTGGACAATCGGGGCAATACGACGAAACTGTCCTTACCGTTTGGAAAAGTCATGGGGACGTGAAGAAGACTGCAGTTAGTCATGAAAACCATCTTTTTCCTGGAGATACCGCTCATTTGATTTCCAGACCCCTTGGCGGGCACTGATACTTGGATTTGGAACCATTTTGGCTGGAGTATTGGGCGCGAGATATAAACACAATGCGCAGGCATCGATTGAGCACCTAATTCCATCAGAATGGCCCAACTTCTCAATGCCCAACTTCTCAATGCTGCAGAGTCATACCACTACTGATGCTCCAGCTCAAGTTTACACAAAGATTGTAACCAAGACAATTGAAGTTGTATGTGGCATCTGGTGTCGAACAGTCATAACCTTGATTCTTCTCAGCCCGCTTCGCTCAAGACCAATGCTCCATCCCCAGAAATTGACACCAGATCTGTTCAAATGGTGTGTGACTTTCAAGTCCCAGATTGCATAACCTGACATGTTTTCGCAGCCCGGGACACCCGAGCTAGCTACACCTATTTTAGATGAGGCCAATGGATCCGGTCCATATGGAACCAGTTTACCTCTCTCGACAACCGCCGCAGACGCAGTCATTGAGGACACCCATATCATTGCCTGACTTTGTACCAATTTGACTTTGTACCAATTTGTTTTTTTCATGATCGATAAACATATCTTTCCTGACATAATCTGGATCTCTCTTGACTCAAGCCTTCATGTCACTCTTCAGTTTCCTATCCGGAAGGCGCTCTCCTCCATTGATCGAGATATTTCCCAAATCCAGCGGATATACCGACCAACTGGATAGTCTCCATGACGATGTCAGTGGTTGCATATTGTCTCGTCTTTGAATTCGCTGACATCTTGTCTTCGAAGCCCCTTCGATACCGATTTTCAAGGATGTCTATCCTTACAGACCACAATACTCCGACACCAACTGAGACTGTGGACAACAACCCTGGCGTAACTATTGTCAAAAAGTAAGAAGACAATGTTCAACATGATTGTTCAAAGAGAAGTTGATATCCAATTGTTTCCCAGAGAGCCTATCTCGAATTCGTCTATGTAGGGATAAACAACCCTTGTCAGCTACATACCGGACTCATGGTTCTGTTACAGCTCTACTAGACCAGGAAAAGCCAAAGATCAGGGTAGCATACAGCCAATCATCCAGTCATCGAAGTCTTCCGAGTCGGAACTCCTCGAAATGCTACGGGAGGAGATGGCATCTCTTCTGAGCCAAGCCATACCTTCGGTAGAGTTTGACAGTCTGGTGGAATTGTTGTGCCAATTCGCACAATCAAAGGAGTCAGACATTTCAGTAGTTGGTGAGGTTCTTAGGCTCCAGCTCAACAATTATCCTTTGAGATCCAATGATCGGGACAACCTGATCAATGCGATTGTGGCAAGGGTTATGAATCATCACATCAACCTGTGAGTGATGATAACAATATGAAAACTGGACACTAATATCTTTGCAGTCCCACAACTTCACCCCCTCAGGCTCCTCGAGCTTCTTCGACGCGTCCGCCAATCAAACGGGAGCCCAAAGCTACCACAAGCACGCTGGGAGCCGGTGCTCTTCAAATTGGCTCCAAATCCAGAGAGTTTAACTCTCAAACCTCCTCTGGCCGCTTCCACTGGTATACCACCAGTGCTAATCATGCTCTAGGAGAGCCACTTCAAATCTCCAATTTGAGCCCAGGAGATATGTTCTTCCACCAGAACATCCAGACTCCAGATGTCAAACAGGTGTGGCTTTACAACAAGGACAAGAAATGGGAGGACATTTCCGATCATTATGCTGCGCGGGATCTCGTTGTTCATCCAACCATCCCTGAGCGGGTTCTCACCGTTCACGAGTCGGATGGAACACCCAATTGGATTCTAAAAGGGTCGCTGTCCAGTGCCAATCGGGCCAATCGTGCCAAGTCCAAATCTGCTTCAGCCGCATTGTAGAATGAAGCATCTCATACGATTATGATGTACGAACTTGTACGAACCTGTACGAAATTATGCCACATTTATACATTTGTTTTGTCTTTGTCTATGACGTTCCAAACGTCGCAAAACCCAAACCAAAGAAAAAACTTTTTTGGTCAGAAAACTTTTTTTGCTCAGCTCTTGTATTGACTGTTAGGACATTCTAGCATGCTATACCAACCCACTGGACGTATTCTCCAAGGAAACGGGCTTCATACGAGTCAAACCGGCCAAGATTAACCAATTTGATGGATACCGGGATTTGCCGCAAGGGCCTGAAAGGACCGCGGTGAACCTTCAACCAGACTCCAGGCCATTGTGACCAGTCGACCAGGACCTCGTAATTCACCTGCACCGGCACTCGGTGTCGGTATAAAGCTCGAGTTGATGTGAAGCCGCTGGCATGGTGAATGAGACCAAACGAGACCCGGGCCGGTCTCTCAATCGCTCAGACGAACACAGGTGAGCGCTCTGCGTTCCTTTCCACTCCAGACTACTGTCGTTCGCAGACTCCGGCCATTGAATCACCGCCCCGAGCGTGCACTACTTCCGGTCCTGACTGCCGGAGAGACTCGACTTCGAGCCCCGCAACGCTGTGGTAACACTCAACAAGTCGCGCTAGCCGTTCAACCTCAGAGGGAGCAGGACATCAACGCGGGCATACGCAAGGGTGGGGGGGACAACTTGACTAGGTATGTGCTTCTTTCTTGCCTTTTCCCCTCCCCGCGGCGGTGGCGCAACGCGCGCACGACCGTCGTGCTCAAGCCGGCTACCTCGGTGCTAGTACATCCGAGCCGCCCATTTTGAGCGACCTGCCAGTGGGTGTAATCGTGCAAGCCTTGCGCACGGCCTGCAGGGCAAGCGGCGACCGCGTTCAGGTTGCTGCGTGCCCCCCGCCCGTGCTCCCAGTGTCGCGTCCGCAATTCTTGCAGAGGCACCGGATTGCAGAGGCCGTGACGACCACTCACTTCTCCCTGTCGACCACCGCTTCCACCTTGGAAATGATATCCGTACTATATAGCTATTCACTCAAATACAACACTCGTTTTCAATATGTCATCGTAGTTCACTAGCGCGAGCTCTGTAGGACAGCCGTTGTGCGACGCCATGGCGCTAGAAGGCAGTATCACTCGACCTATGTGGCAGCAAATCAGGGCAATTTTTTGTGTCCCCTAGACTAGAGACTGCCGAAGCTGTCGGCGGTCCCTCCCCTCCACCGAGCTCTACATATGCACACATCGAAGCTGAAGAACTACGTCGCGGTCGAAGACAGGCGCAACTCGAGACCGCATGAATCGGCGATTGCGAGATGCCAATTGAGGACGGCGGCTCGGTGTTGTGCACAACATCACATCGGCACGGTTTAGAGGGCAGCGACGGGTTGAGTGACAACACCACGGGGACAGAGTTGGACAGAGTTAAGCAAGAGTTAACGTTCCGCCAGCGTGCGGGAAATCCCGGGATCCATCAAAGCTGTGGATCTTCCCCGTTTTGCCATTATCAAGCCCGTTTCTTCAGAGGGGACATCGGATAGGTGTATATAGCATCCTGGGATGTCCCAACAGTCAATACAAGAGCTGAGCAAAAAAGTTTTTTCTTTGGTTTGGTTTTGCAACGTTTGGAACGTCATATTTGTCACTGTTTGTTCCAAATTTTCTATCTTGATCTTTTCTTTGACCCTCATCTGACAATGCCAGCAATACGGTGTGATTGTGTTGTCAATTGTAACCACACATACCCAGAGATCACCATTGGAACCAGATATAACCACAGGAAAGATGACAAAATTGCCAGGATACAGGCCACACTTTCTAGAGCGAGAACATCAAACCGAAACCAGGATCGGCCTAGTACCGGTGAACATGGAGCGAGACCGTCAAACAGACATCAGGATCAGGCTCATCCACACGAGTCACAAATGCCCAGAAACAATCCAGTACCTCACCACTCTACTTCGCATCCACATCGCACAGATTCTGGTTTGCCCAGAGATTCCCAGTCAAATCGACCTCATCCTGCTACGCCGCCCCCAGAAAATACACCTCCCTTGACTGCACGAACAGAGGCTGCTCTTCAGCTCATGGAATCTGAGCTCAGAGCACGGTGGTCTCTGTTCTCCACATCCTTAGCTACACCACTGGTTTTTGCCAATAACCCAGCAGAGCATGGTGTTTATGAACACCAAACCCTGCTCACTCCCAACTCCGGGCTGTATCGCTTAAAACCGACGCCAGCCAATGCCAATTTTTTGGAGAATGAAAATAGGCTGTGGGAAATCCTTGGGCTGGTACACATTCTTCCACCATGTGATAGGAAGGATCGATTGCAGGAGAAGATATGGCGTATGATTGACAAGTGCTCTGTGGAAAAGGAGGTCCACTGGAATCAACAACGACTGCACTTGGATATGGCTATGACTGTTGTCAATAATGGTATGTGAATTTTTGAACAAAAAGGTCTTGGTCTTAATGATACTACAGAGGTCAACTTTGTGCCCATCCCCCAACGAGAACCAAGTGTTCTTGTTGCCCTAATCGTTACTGCCATGATGACAGAACTCTACTATGTCCCTCGCTTCGGAGCCACCGTTCTGCTCGCTGGTCTTCGTGATATCCTCAGAACTGTTCCTGGATCCCAAAAATATATTCAGCATCTACCCAAAGATCCTCGCACCGTCTTCAAGCAACTGCGTCTTGATCCGGTTGTTGAAAAATACATATGCTGCCCCAAATGTTGGGCATTGACACCATATTGTCCAGCCACGGATAATCCCGTTACAAGGTCTGATCCTGACCCTGCAATACCTCTTTGTCAAGACCGGTTGCCGGATGACCCAATTTGTGGAGAGGAGTTGTGGACAAAGGAAAAAAGCCGGAGCAAAATTCAGTGCAGCCCACGCCTGACTTATGTTCATCAGCGGGTGAAGGATTGGTTGGGGCGGATCCTGTCTCGTCCTGGAATTGAAGACATTCTAGACGAGTATCCCGAGACAGCCTCTCACTGCGAAGGAGGTAGCATGTCGGATATCTGGAGCTCTCCTGCCATCAAGGACCTGAAAGGGCCAGATGGCAAGCCCTTTCTTGACCGGCCCAATGGGGAGGGTCGCTTTCTGTTCAGTTTTGCGGTTGATGGGTTCAATCCTTTCCACAACAAGGAGGCAAAACAGGTTGTTACGTCCACTGGGTTTTTTCTTGTGCTTATGAATTTCCCACCCTTCCAACGATATCTCTCCGAGAATATGTGTCTCCTCGGAACGGCACCTACTCCGAATAGTCCCACATCCGGGCGCATCAATCCATTCATGGATTTGATCGTCAGAGATTTCCTAGAGTTCTGGACTGGCGTCTACTACAGCAGAACTCACAAGTACCGGCAAGGTCGAAAAACCACGGCTATGCTGGTCCCCCTCACTGCGGATATGCTAGCTGCCCGAGCAACTGCTGGATATACCTCCCACACCTCGACCTACTTCTGTATCGGCTGCCATATTGATATGGCACATATCGAGGAGTTTGACCAGACCCAATGGCCACGGCGCAACCATGAGCAGCATTTGCAGCATGCCTATGCCTGGAAAAACGCAACCACTTTGGAGGAGCAGAAAAAGTTGGCAACGGAAAATGGGGTCAGGTTCACACCACTCTTGGAACTCCCTTACTGGAAAGCAGTTCGATATGTGCTGGTTGAGGCCATGCATGCACTTGATCTCCGGATCATTGACCACTACTGTCGCACCCTCCTACAAATTGATTTGAAGCACAATGGTGGGGATGGTTCGGGGCCTAGGGTATCAAGACCACCGAGAGCTAGTCGGGAGCGTACAACACGGGTTGTAGGGCTGCTGGTAGAACATCGCAACAACCCAAATATTGTGGATGAACTTTTGAAAAGCCTGTGGTGCTCCTTTAGGGCCTTGTGGCATATTTGCAACGACCTTAATCTCAGAATATCTGGTACAAGAAGGGACTGGTTTGTTCTGCGGATAAAGGACTGGGTGAGGATTTTCTTTGAACTATGGACTCGGGCTGACATTAAGCTGGTCTAGATGGATAAAAATCCCATACCGATGGATGCTTTCCTACAACTTCTAGGTGCTAAGCCCCCTGAGGAGTCCGTCAAAACTCTCAGTACTGCTGCTGTCGCTGCTATATCCGAGGCAGCTATCGGCTCCCCAAACATGAATGAGCTTGACATCGAGGAGTCAATAAAGCTGATAAAGGCACTGTATCGGGGTACTCTCTTTTCCAGCATCACGACCAAGCGTCAGAACTTTGTTTTTGTGTGTGGTGTTCGAAACATTCCACTCTCGCAGAAGCCAACGCGACTGGAGATGTATGATAAATTATCGGACTCGGTATGTGCTCTGTTTCTTCCCCTTCCACTTGGTCTTATTCCCAAACAAGATCATGGCTGAAAAACAGAATTTGCTCGGGGAGGAGCCTGTAAATCAGGGCCCTGTTCTGGGTAAAGATGTGATGCAGGCTATCTGGGCTGATATGCGCAAGACAATACTTCCCAGTTGGGTTGGAGCTGCTCCGAAAAATTGGGGCACAAAGAAGCGTGGAAAACTGAGCGCAGATCATTTACGGACTATCTTCACCATCCACCTTCCAACAACCTTGATTTGGCTGTGGCGAGATGAAACCGGACGGAAAAAAGATGTGTTGTCCAACATGATAGACTTGATCGTAGCCATCCAAGCTGCCAACTTCAAGACAACCAATATCGACATTTCAGAAATTTACGATCATAGGATCTTTCAATACATCAGTGGGGCTGCAGAGCTTTTCAAAGAGGACAACATCACTCCTAGCCAACATTCTGCTTTGCATATTGGAGAAAATCTGCGTGAATTTGGGCCCCAGCATTCTCGAGGTGCACAATTCTACGAGCGTTATATTCATCTTCTCCAAAGGCAGAATACCAATCTGAAATATGGTGTGTGGTAAATCAGATTCTGCGATCCTCTGCACTAACACCTTGAACTAGGCGAAATGGAGGCCACATTTATGAATGCCACTGCTCGTGCAGCAAATCTCAAGGCCATTCTCGCCGATAATCCTGATGTTCGTACATGTGTTTCAGAGGCTGTCAAAACCTATCAGCATGTGTCAACCCGCGATTCCCGGGGGTTTCGCCTGGCACAGATGATCGACCCGGATGACACTCACTTTGACTTGGAGGCTCAATCTCGGTGGGGTGCCCTTTCAATGCTGGAGCGTCAGCTTTTGCAAGGATATCTCTCCTGGAGATATGGAGATTTTGATCTCCAGAGTTGGAAAGCCAGTGGTTCAATAATGGATCAGGTCTCCATCGACGGGGTCAGATACGCTCGGAAAAATGTTCTCAAGCGCGATCAGGATAGTCACATTATCTTTAATGTGCCCGATACCGAGGAGACCGCACCAGGAGAAATTCTGAACATATTCCGGTACTGGCACACTACCCCAGCAAATACCGAAATCCAGGGCACATATCTTGTTGTTAACCAATTCTCTCCGAGGCCTGTCCTTGACAGGCAAGACCCGTATAGGGAGCACCCTCCTCTATTTGGCTACCTAGCAACTACAGATCCCTTGGCAACCCGTGTCATCGAGGCTCACCATGTTCAATCTCATTTTGCACTCACTCCGATAACATACAATGGACAGGATCTTATGTATGTTCGTCCTTTGAGTCGAGTAATTTTTTTTCCCTTTTCTTCTTTACACACCAATCTGACAGCTCTTAGATAGCACAACAACATTTATGGCTCAACACCGATGAACCGGATTCCGAGGATGAAAGTGTGGATTTAGAAGATGATGATGACAGGGAGGAAGATGTTGATGGATCCGACTCCGAAGAGGAGGATGTGAGTGGGAACATTGGAGAACATGCGCTCAGTGGGGATGAGAGTTAGAAGTCATTCAATTGTTTTCGGAAACCTTGACGGACATTGTGTGATTTGCATTCTGCCGATGTTTGAATTTGAATAAACTGCCGACAATTGCCAGCGTGGCTCAGCAGCACCGGATGAATGCCAAGCTGCAGCACCTGAGGTTGGATTTAAACCAAGTGTCATGTTTAGTCCGTTCAGGACTGTTCTTGTTAGGATGTGGTACACAAACAGATGGCTTAGACCTCCGGTATTTTCAAAAGCGAGTGTCTGGTACCTCTTTGGTTTTGAGATCATCCGAGGCAATCACAGCAAAAAGACCGATGCCAAAAAAACTAATCCTCAACTCTGCAAAAAAAAAATTGGGATAGTGCCAAGCTTTTTGGAAATATGGTGCGCAACACCTAGCCACCGCCACCAAAATTTAGTGGCCAAATCGGCCGGAGATTTTTTTTTCCAACTGAGTGTACCTCTTGGCCGGTTTTGAGGCCCTTTTTTGCCCAGTTTATGTACAAATGATAAAGCCGCAAATGTTCGCAACAGTCGTCAGCTTGACCAGTAGATATCCTCTGTAATTTAGCGTCATTTTAAGCCTACTTACGCCCCTACCGGCCCATTTTTCAATATATTTGGTGCATGTGGCCAAATCGGCCGTGAACAAAATTTCAAACTCGCTCAGTTTTGATCCAATCGAAAATCCCTCTAGCAGTTCTCATCCTACACTCAAAAGGAACTTCTACTAGACAGATAAGAAAACTAGGTTTTTTGAGCCCTCTAAATCTCAAGCACGTGGTGGTGGTGGCTAGGTGTTGCGCACCATAGCTGTAAATTAATCTGGAAAGTTAGTAACCATAAAAGGAAACTGTCAGATCCGGACTAGTCTTGTTTTAGAAGGTGGCTGTTTTTGATCTCTCCAGTCAATTGCACCACAATGTCCAGCTCAGCCTCAGAGTTAGACCGTTCTATCCAGACATTCTTTGCTTGTATTCGACTTCTGGACCCCTCTTTGGAATCTGCACTGGATGAAGATGGTTTATGGACTGGCTATATCTGGGTCCAGATTTTGAACAAATTGTGGGTACCTGTGAACAAGCATTACAAACGAGCTAAAGAGCCTCATTCTCCAGTGACTTTAAGTTGGAAGACATCATTGCACGTACTGGACCCACACGAATACACACGACTTCTCGACAGTCCACAATACTGAATCTCTATCACCGACTAATTCTCCATCTTGAGACTGTGGAGAAAGTGTCAACTTTTTTCTTCGAGGTTCCAGAGCTTACACAAATCATCGAACTCAACAAAGGGATTGAGGGCAAGACAGCAATAGTTCAGATGAACTCTCTGGTCCTATTCGTTCTACTTTGAACCAAAGGGAATGGACCAATTTTTGAAAGGCTTTCACCACCAAATCGAGAGCATCTCCAACATATGCTCACGGAAATCGGAGCCTCCAACTATGCTGACAGTGTGGCAGAAGACTTGTGTGTTCTGTTTTGATCATATACAAGCTGTTAATGACTAGATTCCTAGACAACAGCACTATTACGATCTACGGAGGCAGACCTACCTTGTGATAAAGACCATGCAGGAGTTGGCAACACAACGAGAGTCTGCAAAGGATCAGCTGGATGGTGTTAATGACCATCTACTCCAGGCCAACAAGGACATAGACGGGTTGCATGAGCAGTTGGAATTGCAAGAGACACAACTTGAAGAGTTGCAAAGCAGCGGAGAAGCAGCGGAGAAAACAATGCAAGTGCTCAATCTTCCCCTGGTACCGTTGTTTGATGATCAATTTAGAAAAGAGCTCGAGGATAAGCTCCTAGTAACAGAACGAGTACTGCAGGTGCAGAAGAATCTGGCTGCACATGGGCAATCCGAGGGCAAAAAAAATGCGGAAAAGCTTAGTGAGAAGGAAACCATTATCTTCGAACTGTAAGCATAAATCTCAGAGTATCTTCTTACAATTTGACATGCTAAACAGGGAAATCAAGTTGAAGAATGAGCAGCAGAAGGATGAATCTCACAAGAGACAGTTGCAAGAGAAACAACAGCAGATTACTGGGCTTCAGAAAGAGGTTACGGTAACTGCTTCTGTCTAGCACTCCGAAAATCTGTCCGCTGACTTTTGGTTGACGGACCAGGAATTAGAGAAAAAGAGCGCAGAGATTCTTAATCTGGAGATGGCTCTGACACAAGAAAAGGAAACCAATGCAAAGACTACAGTCAGTTTACAAAACACGCGGAATACACAGGAAATTCAAGCAAAGAAGATGATCGATGACCGGAAGGCTTTTGATGCTTTGAACCTAGAGTTGGCCCAAAGCAAAGGGGTTTTGGCCCAAACTCAGAGGGAATTGACAGAGACACTGCAGGTCATCGAGACAAAGAACAGTGAACTTCATGATTTGCAAGAGGAGCTGGCCAATACAGATGTTCCAGAGCAATCATCACTGGCGGACCAAACCACCATCTCGGACCTTCAAACAACAATTTCAGATCTGCATAATGTCATCAAGAATCTTCGAGAAGAAAGCTCCGAGTTGCAGGAGGTGATTGATTACAATACTGATTTTATGTGTTCATTGGTCTCACAATTTGTGGCATAGGCGCTTGCATCAGAAAGGTCTTACTGCTTGGAAACTGTTGTCCCCAACTTTTGCATAGGTAGTCTCATTGGCTGATAAATATATTCAGTGTCTGATTTATTGCCAGTCCTCGCAATGAAATGTCATCTTCAAAAGCGTCTCCAAAAGGCTCATGCTTATGCTGCCAGGTATTAATTGCTGCGCAAAGTGTACCCGCTTTTAATCAACCAAATTCAGTGTGGAAGACCTCCGCAATTCTCTCATTCTCAATATCTGTGCCTGTAAGTACAAATAACATATTCTGTCAACTCTATTCCGCCTGAAATTGTGAAGTGTGTTCTCGTAATTCTTGGTTTCAAGCCCGTTTGAGACATGTTCACGACCACATTACAAAGTAGGTCCGATCTCGGACGTGGTCTGCAAGCTACATGATTTCAGGTTGAACGCCAAGGTCATCGTCCAGTCGTCGGAGAGTGAAAAGCTTGTCACTACCATGAGCGAGCTCAAGAAAGCAAACGAGGACATGGAAACCGCTCAAGAGGAACTTCAGCAACAAATAGCATCCCAAACATCTCAGATTCAAGCAAAAGAATCAGATTTGTCGAACCTGCAATCACAGCATGTAATTCTAGATCTGAAAGTATGTGGTGCTGTCACTCACTTTACATCTCTAGGGAGAACTCCAAGAACAGATCCGGGCAAAAGAATCACAGTTGGAAGACTTGCAAACTCAGAATGTAACTTTTGATTCCTATAAGCTGAAATAATGCCAATGTTTACTTCACATCTTCAGGATTCAGATTACAATGCGTGGATGTTGGAGAATGATCAACTTAAACAAATTACATCCTCACAGATGACCACCATCAACGAGCTCTGGAAGGAAAATCTGAATCTGCAAACAGAGGTCCGAGAACAAACATCCCAGGTCCAAACAAAAGAATTGGAATTGCAGAATTTGCAATCTGAACATGTAATCCCATGATTTACAAGATCAGTATTGGTGTTTATTCTCATCTCCAGGACTTGAATTCCAATGCCCGGTCAATGGAAAATGAGAGATTTCGAGAATTTGCTTCCTCGCAAAAACTTATTGTTCGCGAGCTCCAAAAGAAGCTTGCAATCATGCGAACCACTCAAGAAGGACTCCAACAACACATAGAAGCAAAGAAAACTGAGTTGATACACCTGCAATCTCAACATGTGAAGCTGAAGCCCTTTAAGAGATTGCTGATGCTGATTTTTTTGGTTTGCATTCTAGGCAGAAGATCTAGCACAAGAGCGTGCTGAGGTTCCTTCGAGTGTGGTTCTGATTCTATGTGAATGTAAGTCATACATGGATATACTGCCTCTGTTAATGCTAACAATATGTCTAGTGTTGACAGCAAACCTGTCACACCAGAGCCGCCTTGCTCATGCCCATGAATATGCTTCTGAGTAGCTGTTGTTTCGAATTTAAGTTTTACTGACTCATACATGCTTGTTTCAGTCTGTCTCGAGAGCACAGATTACTTCAACTCGCATACAATTCACTCATGGGTACTACAGAGCAAGTGTTTGCTTAGCATGAGGGATTATTCTAACATTTCAATCAATTCTCTATAGTGAAATCCATGCAAAGGCAGAGGACACAGTGGAACAGCTGCAACTGCAGATTGAAATATTTGCACTGGATCAACGTATGCTACTGGATGAGATCGAAAACATACCCCAGTTTGTG
Source organism: Mycena polygramma (assembly GCA_029449255.1). Classification (NCBI taxonomy): domain Eukaryota; kingdom Fungi; phylum Basidiomycota; class Agaricomycetes; order Agaricales; family Mycenaceae; genus Mycena; species Mycena polygramma. The sequence continues at coordinate 428,940 of JARKID010000095.1, read as the reverse complement.
ATCACCATTGGTACTTGTGAGTGGTCTGGAAATCAAGTTTCTTCACTCTGTGAGGTTTTACACAGTGGTGTCTCGCATTTCCTCTCTCCGAGGCCGACTTGTCTCACTGTTCAAGCGTATCTCGCTGTACGTGAGGTTCATTCTCTGTGTACTCCAATAATAACCCCGTAGATCTAGGCTGAATACAGATATTGCTGTTTTGAAAGCACAGAATGACCAGGACAATCAGGTCATACTGTAAGTTATTGTCATGAGCTGATTGCCATAGCGATCGTCTGACCTACCACTGTTAGGATGTTGGAAGCACAAGCCATAGAAGAACGAGGCCAATTTGATTCGGAGATTGAGAAATTTAAGAATGAAAGCAATGAGCTGAACTACAAAATAGCTCAACTGCGGGACAAGTACAAGGATGTCAATGAGGCTTCAAAGAGGTTAAGAATCCAGAACTCTCGCGACAAGGTTTGGATCTCAAGTTTGGTCATTACTATTGTTTATATTCACGACAGGAAGCTTTGGTTGACACCCAGGGTGAAGCAAGGCAGAATGAGATGAAAGCATCAAGAGAGATAGCTCTACTAAAGGAACAGCTAACAACGGCTCAGGTTTGTGCTGCGACCACGGAATATGCTGTTTCCAGGCTATTCTGACTGCCCCCAGAGTATTATTGAAGAGAAAGAGATGAATGAGCTCACTGTCTTGAGCTCCGTCCATGCAATGGGTATGCGGGAAGAAAGAAAGAGAAGACAAGGTAGATAGCGGGTGTACATATCATGCAGTTAATGTGCGCCTTCAATGATAGAGTGATTTAGTAATTGTGAGATTTGAAGTGGAAACCTGACTTCCCCTCAACTGTTAAATCTCAGAGCAGACACACTGGCATGGATCAAGTCAGACCTTGAGCAGCATCGATATCTGATCATGATCACGAACCAAACGGCATGAACACCAGAGCCCAGCAAATATATATTGCCATATATGGAATTTGTTGTGTTAATGAGCACAATTACCAAATTTGGGTGGGAATCCCAGAAGCTAAGATTCTGTGAATCCTAAGCAGCAGGTGACCCAGGATTCTCAACTTTATTCCCTTATTTAGAATGTTTGGTTGCTGATTTCCGGACTATTTCCGGGCCCCGAAAATTCAAACTTTCCGGACCCCGGAAATAGTCAGGACTTTTTAAGGAAATTTTGCGGAAATGCATTATTTCCGGGCCCCGGAAATAAGGAGGAAATGTACAGAAAATACAAACTATCCGCACTATTTCCGGGCCCCGGAAATAAGGCGGAAATAAGCAGGAAAATATGTATTTCCGTCCACTTTCCGCCCTTTTTCCGGGGCCCGGAAATGATGCCTTGCACCCAGTGTCCGCGAGATGCCCTGGCTAACCACGGCTGGCTGGGAAAGACACCACCGGAACTTAGTGACTTGTCGTACGCCGAAGGCGTAATGATAGCTCGCGTCCGCCACAACCGTTGCGTAATCAGAGTTAATTCGGGAAGGGTCCGAATGCACGCTAACGCGATAATGTTTCCCCAACCTGTTCTGAAAGTATACCATAAGTTACCCCCGAGCAAAGACGAAATGAGCGAAGTGCTCGCCTTCATTTTCACCGGCTCCTCTGCACCCACTCAGCAAGATTTTGAAAGAACACCGATGATCGTTAGGCGAAAGAAAGTCGTTGATGCCCTAGAGTGGCTGAAGCTCAATCATGAAGGGTACAAGGACTTGGAAATTTCCGAGGAGAATCTGGCGTCCTATAAGTACGTCGATATTCCTGTTGTCGTGGACTACAAGAGAACAGAAGGCACCCCAGACGATTCAATCCCAGCGGAAGCTCGAAGCGTTAACGATAGCAATGAAGAATATGGAACTGCGTCGGGTCAATGTACTTGGGCGGTCCACGGCTTGACAGGCGCAGAATATTCAAAGAAAAGCATGTCTCAGATCAAGGCTATAGCAGTGCAGCATTTGTTGGATAAAGGATCGATGCTTGGAATTGGAAGGGGTGAGATACCTGTGTCGATGTACGACGAGGTCGGAGCTTATCCGGGCATGTTCCCCTGGCTTTTTCCTTATGGCAAAGGTGGACTAAGCCACCCTGCTCACAAGCACAAAGTGTCTGACATGACTCGCAAACGCAACCTGCTGCTATATCATGACAAACGCTTCCAAATGGACATGTACTTTCCTATGGTGGCCTTCAACCACGAGCAACTCAAGGGTTCCGCGGTCGGAGCCAATATTCTTGTGAAGCGTTCTAGATTTGCAGAAATATCTCGCAGACTCCTGTCTACCAACCCTGAAGTTGCAGGGAATATCGCGGATAGGATGGCGGGAGGCGAACACGTTACTCCGAAGTCGGAATCAGAGAAGCAATGTTTTCAATTACTCACAGACCTAGATGGAATAGGCTCGCACGTCATGGGCTCCGCCACCTCGAAAAAACACATGAGAAACGAGATTTGGTCAACCACTGCTTTCATCGGCGCTCCTACGTGGTTTATCACAATGGCCTTCGCCGACGTGAACCATCCGTTAGCCTTGTATTACGCTCAGACAGATACCGTTTACAGACCAGAATTCATAAAGTCGGACAAACGTTACTTGCTGATGTCGAGGAACCCGGTGTCAGCGGCCAGATTTTTTCATTTCATGGTAACTGTATTCCTAGAAGAAATATTAGGTTGGAAGTCGGAAACCGCCGGACTATATGGACACACCAACGCGTTTTATGGAACGGTCGAGCAACAAGGTCGGTTAACGCTCCACCTGCATTTGTTGCTTTGGGTGATAAACGCGTTGTCGCCACAACAAATTCGTGACAAAATGATGAGCGAAGATTCCGTCTTCCAAAAAAGATTGATAGCGTACCTAGAATCTGCTCATCAAGGCGAATTTATAAACGGCACTCTGCCCGAAGTTCGGCAACGCGTTAAGACGCCACCTGACGCAACTCCCGATGAGATTGACGAGCAGAACACTCCCGATTACAAGGTGCCAACGCTCCACTTGCCGACCGCACCTCCTCCACTGTGCGACGAGAACCACGGAGACCAGAACTGTGTGGCATGCCTGAAGCTGGCCCATTGGTGGACACAGTACGAGAACGAGGTCGACGACTTATGGCTGAGATCCAACGTTCACAAATGCAAAGAATCAATCCAGGACAAAGCGACACAAGCCAAAAAGAAAGACTGGAGACACCTGGCACCGCAGAAAGCTGAACCCACAAAAGTATATTGGGAACGCAGGGGTTGTCTGTCCAGGACTGGCGTTTGTAAAGCCTGCTTTCCTCGTGATATATACGAAAAAACTCACGTTGACGGAGACGGACATATCAACCTGAAAAAATTGGAACCGAATATAAACACCATGTCCAAGGTGTTGACCTACTGGGCCCGATGCAACACTGACGTGACGAGTCTTCTGTCTGGAACGGCTGTGAAGGCTGTTGTGTCATATGTGTCAGACTACGTGTCCAAATTAGGGCTTAAGACTTACCAGGCCTTTGCGTCTGTATACGATGTATTTGAACGAAACTCCGAGACTTTGAGCACGGGGGGTGAGGGTGTGACAACATCGAAAAACCTGATGAGGCAAATGATCAACTCCATGTCAACTAAACTCGAAATTGGGAGCCCAATGGCTTCAATGTATATCCTGGGGAATCCTGATCATTACAAGAGCCATGTGTATGTGAATTTCCCTTGGCGAACGTACGTGACGTTCGTCAAAAAAATCTGGTCAAAGACAGAAACTGAAGACGTCCTGGAAGAAGAGCAGGAAGACTATGTCACCATTAAACGACTTGATGGCTCATACGTCGCAGCATCTGTAGTCGACGACTACAGGTTCAGACCGGTGGCTTATCACTCCTTGTCGTTGTACGAATGGGTACAGTGCTCGGAGAAAAAAGCAAGAACGAAGAGCGAAAAAAAGGAATTTCTTGAACAGTTAGCCATGCATACTGCGTGGAACGACGATCGTGGAAATGCTGATCCGACAGAAGGTGATGGGTACCTGTCCGATAGCCGATCCGAAGCGTCCGACTGGAATGATTTCATCGATGACTCCGACTCCGAAACCGACGAAGACAACGACAATGACATGGCTGCTTATGACTCTGACTACGACATGTACAGCGACTGGGGTTCTGACGACGACGACGAGACTGTGGTCAAAAAAGAAAACCAAAAACGCAAAGCATACCGGATTGTTAGGCACGCTTTTCTCCCTGAGCACAAGGCTGCATACAAGACCCACACCGTGCACTGCGACTTCAGGAAGCTGGGGCATGTCATACCCAATTTTTTGGGCGGTGCAGTCCCTAGATCGGACAAAGGCGACAGAGACTACTACTGCATGTCCATGATGACGCTATTCAAACCATGGCGATCGCCACAAGACCTAAAGCAAGACTCATCAACGTGGAGTCAGGCTTTCAACGAATTCGAGTTCAACGACAGGCAGAAGGAACTCATCGCCAACTTTAACCTGCGGTACGAGTGCAACGACGCCCGAGACGACCACTACGCAATAATGAAACAAAAAATGGCGGCCAGGGGTGAACACACGGCACACCCCATCTTAGGCACCAAGGACGACTTTGTGAACGATTGCAATGACGTGGAATTTGACGATGAGGACCTGCTGTACGGGCCAGACACTCTCATAGGCAAGAAGACTGACAAATTGGAAAAATCCCGAGAAGCCATGCGAGCCTTACTGCAGGAGAAAAATTGGTTGTCCAATCCGAGGGATGGCCTTATAGAGGTGGACACGACCATAAACGTTGCTGTTTCCAAAGACCGCAAAACCTGGGCAGAACTGCTGAAGGCCGAACGGAAATTGTACACAATGAACAAGCTAGCCGACATGCCTCCGAACGCGGCCGGTCAAAGTGGTTTTCGAAAGGTAGATACTAATACCGTGGAGATCTTACCGCATACTCACGTACTGCCCGGTGGAAAATTTTCGGTACCTGAAAGCATGGACTTAATCTCTAAGATATGCGCTGACTTTACGCTGAACACGGAGCAGGAACGCGCCTTCAGACTGGTTGCAGTGCATGCGTCGTCTCCACAACCTGCACCATTAAAAATGTACCTAGGAGGCATGGGAGGCTCTGGTAAGTCAGTCGTCTTCAAAGCGATAATTGCGTTCTTTGCAGCGAGAAGAGAAGAATACAGGTATATTGTGCTTGGGCCTACCGGGTCTACTGCTGCTCTGCTGAACGGTTCCACCTACCATTCTGTCTTTAGAATACCTCGTGAATCAAAAAGCAAAAACCAAGACGACATCGACGGCTTACCGAACGACAAAGCCGCCATGGCTGCAGTAAACGACCGACTATTGGGCGTGGAATACGTCTTGCTTGACGAGGTGTCCATGGTCTCTTGCAGCGATCTGCAGACCCTGTCGAGTCAAGCTGCCAAGGCCAGGAGCGCCCACGACAAGGAATTCGGAGGACTTAGCGTGATACTCGCCGGAGACTTTGCGCAGCTACCTCCCACGTCCGGCCATGCCTTGTATCAATCTAAAGTGGGCATCAAGACAGAAGCCCACATGAACATAAAAGCCCAAAGCGCTGTGCTCGGTAAAATTCTGTGGCACCAGTTCACCACGGTCGTGCTCCTTAGACAAAATATGAGGCAAAAGGTGCAGTCGCCAGACGATGCCAAGCTACGCACCGCTCTAGAAAATATGCGTTACGCCGCTTGTACCCCGGAGGACATAGCGTTTCTGCGAACCAGAGAAGCAAGCGAGAGGCCTGAGCATCCTCACCTCGACTCAAAAAAATATCGCAACGTCTCGATAATTACTTCCTTTAACGTCCACAAAGACGCCATAAACGAGCTGGGACCCGAACGATTCGCCCGTGACACGGGCCAAACTCTCGTTGACTGCTACAGCGTCGACACACTCAGTACGAGAGCAGTGGATAAATACAAGTTTTCAGGGTGCGAACAGTCCAGGTTTCGAAGCATCGGTCCTAAACTGCAGGAAGCCCTTTGGAACTCCAGTCCGTGTACCACGTCTGAACATGTCCCTGGAAAACTACGGATCTGTGTGGGAATGCCTGTAATGATCAAGTCAAACGAAGCTACTGAACTATGTATAACCAAGGGTCAGGAAGGCCATGTCTGGGCCTGGGATACCTCCATAGGTCCGGATGGCAAACGAATCCTAGACACTTTATTTGTCAAGCTCGCGAACCCTCCTCGCGACGTACAGATACCCGACCTCCCCCTCAACGTAGTACCGGTGGTCAGGAAGACCACATGGGTGACGGCATTACTACAAGACGACTCAGTGCTCTCGATTAATAGAGAGCAGCCTCTCGTTCTTCCGAACTTCTCAATGACTGACTATAACTCGCAAGGTAAATCTAGAAATCCCAATGTAGTGCATCTGAATAATTGCAGTGATCACAAGGGAGTTTATGTCGCTCTTTCGAGGGGTTACTCTGCAGCCGACACCATTATTATCCAGGGATGGGATGAACACAAGATAACCAAAGGGATGAACGGTAATCTCAGACAGGAATTCAGAGACCTTGAGCTCTTGGATGAGATCACGCGGCTCAGACACGAAAACAAATTACCTCGGACAGTTACTGGTATCTACCGCGGCAAATTACTCCACGCATACCGGGCATGGAAGGGGGTGAACGCTGCTGATCCAGCGCACTTCCACGCCGCTATCCGATCCAAACCCGGTGAAAATGTCGGAGAAGAACCTGAATACGGAGAATGGCGACCCACAGGGGGTCCTACTCGCGCCGCCAAAAGAAAACGCGACACACCGGTGGTCCCAGAGTCCGGTGCTCCGGTTGAAAAGAAACTTAGAACTGACGTGTGTCAAGCAAACGCTGGGCTGCCGGCTCCTTCCCAGCTTTTGACGACTTACACAAAACAAGCCGATGCTACAGCAGTTTTAGCCAAAACGAACCGAACTACCATACCGGCCTACACAGGCGGGCCTCCAGCATCCGTCGGTCCTATAGGGCTCATATGGGACAGCACGAATTACAGCTGCGCTTACGACGCTCTATTCACATCAATCGGCCACATTTGGAGGGAAAATCCCATCGAATGGACAAGGCGCCTGTCAGCATCGAGTCTGCTGCTTGGCTTATGGGCGGTGGCAGCTACGGAGAGACCGGTGCACCCTGAATTCGCGAGGGATACTGTTCGCAACCTACTGCACATACAAAACCCCACAGATTTTCCTCGGGGGCCAAGACCTATAAGACTGGATCCTTTGTTTATGGCCATGACCGACAGAAGGTCCTACGGGAGCGCGACCACGCGATGCGAAAACTGTGGTTTCGCTCAGGAAGGCACTATAGCCACCTTTGGCCAAATGATGGAAATCTACGGACATGCCGCTCTTCGCATACGTTTTCCTCAGGGTATGACGGTCACAGACTGGTTCGCCCAACACTTCAGGCAGCAGGGGCCAACCTGCCCTCAATGTAGGCTTAACGGCGTCAGAAACAAAATGGTCAGAGTAACGACGATATCAGCCGTACCAGACTTGATGTTAATAGGTATAACTTACGAGAACCTGCTTGTAGATCCAGTACTGACTTTCCCACTTGAACAACGCACGGAAACAATGAAGCTTCGGGGTTTGATTTACCACTCAGCACTCGATGTCCATTTTACAAGCATAGTAGTCGATGGTGATGGGGCGCTGTGGTATCATGACGGGATAAGCACGCGGCGAAACACAGTGAATCACGGGAACATTTCGGCCCTTCCAAGCTTAAGAAGCCTGCACTGGTACAAGAACCAGCGGCTATGCGCTGCCATCTACGCAAAGGTTTGAGTCGAACCTTATCCACGTTTATTTGAACACCCTGACCTGCATTTGGTTCTTTCCTGCAGAGACCGACCTCCGATCGCTTCGATGTATCTCGCCTCGGCTATCGATATCAGCAAACGTAAAATGCGTGATTAGAGTTTTCATAACTAGAACATTCCACCATTGTCAGTTGGATGGCCAGAGGTAACACTAGTACTACGCATGGTGCAACAGGATATGTGCCTCCTCGCACACAGCGAGGTGGCCGGGGCGTGGGCTGTAGGCTAATAATAGAATAACATAACCAAATTTCTCACGTTATCTGTTATTCTGTGTTTGTTTTGACCTGTTCTTCGCCACCACACACACAACCTACAGAAGAGCAAGGCCAATTCATCATGACCTGCATCCACATCCCCGTCCATACCGACTGCCCCCCATCGATGTGACCTCCATAGACAGCTGGTGCAGCATGTCCTAGATGGCGTGCATAAGTCATGAGAAGAGCCAAGGAGAGGGACAGGATGTACGTTTTCGTGGCTTACCGCCCCAGGACTGAGCATACCACTCACAATATTCAAAGCTACCAAAACTGGGGAAGCCGGAAAGCTCTGCGGATAAAGACTTCGCACCACTGTCTCTCAGGCGGAACATCAAAGACGTGGTGGGCGCGCACTGGCCAAGACAGCGACACAGATAACGTACGAGTCGAGTGACTTTGGGAATCGCGCTAATTAACATGATATGTTTGTACAGACGCAGATTTGGATCCAGAAGCATCCGTATAAAGATCCACGTCCTCAACGCAATGCTGATAAAGAATGGAGCAGCCCTGAGTCCGCCATTGCTTACTCGGTTAATTACTCATGAACATCGCTTGCAAAGCTGCGCGTCCGAAATATGCATTTTTTACCCAGGAGTCATTTCTCAAGAGGGCAACGCCCAGATCCAGCGAAGGTTTTTTTTTTCTTTTTTAAAAAAAAAAAAAAAAAAAAAAAGCTAAAAACATTTCAGGTCCCAAAGGAAAGGCACGCACCAAGATTCGAACTTAGAACCGGATCAACCGGGCCGATTTCCCAAGGCCCCCCTTCCCCCCCCAAAAAAAAAAACCTCACTGAGGTTCGAACCGTGAACCGGGTGAACCAGACCGATCGCACCGATCGGACCTCCAACTGTTATCTTATCCATATCTCGGAATTACTGTCCAATCGGTATTGGTCTGGGTTCGAATTGGGAGGTGCGCAATTTTTTTTTCCCCCTCCTCTGTTTTGGATTCTAGACCTACTAACCTCTCTCTATTATTGTAGGAATTTGCTGGTTTCCAAGACTCCAAGCCAACAGGACAGCGAACGAGGGCGGGATGCACGCGCCTTATTAACGCCGCCGATTAGGCGCCGGTCACCTGCCTTCGATCACCGTCGAGCTCGCGTCGCTCAGCGTCGGGAAGTCAGAGTTCAGGACATGGGTCGCGTCCGGAGCCAACCATCGCCGGTTCGTCAAACGCTATACAACCTCCGACGCACACCGTTAGCGTCCATGTGCGCGTATCCACACACCTATCAATCCGACCTGACCATCACAGCCGACACTTACCCACCCACGAGGACCAAATTGCTGCGTTGCTCGCGAAACGGCACTCGCGGTTATACAAGAACGAAGCCCGGGGTAAACTCTACGTGACCGGCCGGGCCCCAGACGACGCGATCGACGACTTGCGCGAAGATAATCTCACACCCGTGCAGTTCAAATCCGTCGCAAATGTAAAAGTGGGCCACACAAAGGACATAGAACGACGTCGCTGTGAATACAAAGGCTGCGACCGAGATCAAACGCACGTTTGGGCCTGGACATACGACGTCCCAAGACGTTACTTAGCAGGTACGTTTATTCATCTGCCATTCTCCTGCTGCTCATCACTTGCGCTCCCTCAGAACGTCTCGTTCACCTTGAAATAGCCAGAGCAGGCGGAAGGAAGGTAATCACCAAATGCCCGGGGTGCAGCGTGTACCATCGCGAGTTTGTCTCGTTCGCGTCGGTGGGCGGGTTCGCGAACGTCGACCGCATTGTCCGCAAGGTGCTTGGGTGGCTTGGATTGTCAGGGGTACGACGGTGAGCTGCCGAGACTTTCGCCAGTGCAATGAACTGAGTTTTAAACCCAGCCAGTTCTTGGATTCCGAGAACGACGACCTTATTGAGCCGTTGAAGTAATTGACTTAAAAATATGCATTGGCTGTACATAGACGAATTGGACAGTCGGAATAATACGGGTCATATAACACGGATCAAAAAAAAATTGATAGACTGGACTCGTACTGCCATGCGCCAGCAATGGCCTAATGCACACGTTACCTGAGTTATGTACCTTGCTCGGGCCACCGGTTCAACTACGTGAAAATTTTGATTCACGTAGTTTCAGGGCGAAACAGATTTTCACGTACTTATCATCTCCCCAGATGGAGTTCACTATGTTTTCACCTGATATCGTGAACTGTTTTTTCACGTCCTTTTGGAGTGAAATGTGAAGTTCACGTTATTGTAGGGTGAATTTCAACCGTTCCGTTTTTCACAGTGGTAGGTGGCACCAAATTTGTTTCTGGGCGTATTGGAACGCCCACTAGCAGGGTGTGTGTTGACGCGGATACAGATCTTGTGCCTACATAGCAGCTCTGCACTATTCAGGTGCTCTGTCTCAGTTTCTTCAACTTTCGCAAGTCCTCAGAAGCGACACTGCCACATGTCAAATCTGACAGAACCAAATAAACAAACGCCGATTGAGACATGAAGAAAAATCATTCAAAAATCTATGTAGTGGTACAGAGAATCTATATGTGTAGCGAGTAGAATTATGCGTAGATAGAGAAACCGAGGAAAAAATGCGGGAATCAAGCTTTTGTTGCCTCGAACAGGATACAAGTTCCAGCATCCTCATGGCAGATCTTGATGTCGGAGTATCCTGTCGCCCCCAGACGGGTGATCCACTCGCTCTCGTCGATGGTGCAGTGCGATCGATCGTCGGTGTATCCAAACCATCCCTGGAAGGAACCCCAAATAAAGTCGTTCCAAATTGCTCCGGGGCGAGGCGGGTTCGCACTGCGGGCGGTACCGTCGGTATCGACGACGAGAATGCGTCCGCCGGGCGCGAGCAGTGAATGGAGGTCAAGGAGGGTCGCGTTGAGGTCAGGGACGGCGTGGATGACATTCAGACCGGTGATCACGTCGTAGTGGCCCAATTGGAGTCCCTGTTCAGCCGGCGTCTTTGAGAGGTCGTACATCTTCGCCACCATGTTCTTGTAGGAGAATGACTGAGCCAAGTCGGTGGCCAACGAATACGAAAGATCGGTGACCGTGTACTCGACGTCGGCGTCGGGCATGTCGCATAAGGCCTCGACGAGGAACTTTGTCAGTCCACCGACACCTGGTACGCGTTAGCGGGATCGAGGGGGGTGAGCGAAGATAGGCGTACCTGCGCCGACTTCCAACACTCTGATAGGGCGCTGCTTCCCAAAGTCGGGAGACGAGACAAGAGACTTGAAGGTCTTCGCCGCCTCTTGGTTCATGCTCGTGAAGACCCTGTTCTCGCGATAGAAGCCGTCAATCATTTGGTCGGAGTACAATGCCCCGACGGCGGCCTGATAAAAGGAAACGCTCAGACATGAATTACAGGACGACCAGTTCACTTACTGCCGGCGACTCCATTATGGACGGATGCACCTTCGCAATACGGTCGGTCGTCTCAAAGTACAAGGGGAAGAGGGCTTTGGAGCGCTCGTATTCCTCGTTCGTCCATGTGCTCTGTGGTTGGGTTCGGACGAATTCTTCGGTGACATGGAACAGCCGTTGCCGACTAATCTGTAAAAGGATAAGTTGGGTTATCGCATCAAAGAGGAGAGCTGCTTACCTCGGACCCCACACGAGGGCTTTGGTTGACGGTGTCAGCCATGACGCGCAACGCCATCGTGTCCAGGATTTTGAACATGACACGAAGATCCTTCATGGCGGGGTTGTGGACCATGGAAGCGAGCTTGTGGTCGGGCTGGGGCTCGACCCAGTCAAATTCGAGGCTGCGCGAGAAATCTGCCTTCTCGAAAATGTCGAAATGGCCCGATTCAAAGTACAGCGTTCGAGTGTCACGCTGACCGAGTGAAACGCCGAGGTCGTTCCAGTCGGCACCGAGAAGGGCGCGCAGCCCCCAGTTGGCGACCAGAACGGACATGGGGGTACGAACTTTAGCGATTTCCTTGACCATACGGCGTCTTGCAGCCGCCTCACGCGTTTTGGCGTCGGTGGATGCCCAAACAGACCACCCGCCTCCGAATTCGACGATTTGCTTCAGGTTCATTGCCGTGGTTTTCTTGATCCATTCCCAGGACTCCATGGCGTTGGCGGCAGAAGGGAGACCTTTCGACGCTGCAACGAGGTTGTCCCCATATGTGCGTCGAGCAGGAGTCGAGTCTCGGCTACAGCAATCGGCGACCATGGCCACGCTAGCCTTTCTTCCATATGCAATGAGATCGTCGAAGGTCTCGACGGTTTCGGTGAAGCCGTGCACCGGGGAAGTGAAGAGCATCGGGTAGTGGTCGACAAAAGTGAGCTGTACGATCTCGTCTTCGTTGGCTTCGAGGAGCTGAGCGAGGCGAAGGGTGACCATACTCGACGCAGAAAATCCAGCGATGCGATAGGGACCGGCCGGACGTGCTTCCTTAATCTTCTCAAAGTAGAACTGCGCCAACGTGTCGACAGTCTCAAGCGGGGCCTCTGGAGTCGGCTGGATAGCCCAGAGCGGAGTTGTGAACTGCTCTTGAATGGCCCTGAAAGCAGCGATATCGCCCGCACCGCCGTGAAGGATGATGAGCGGTGTTCCGCTTCCGATGTTGAGCTTCAGAAGTGTCTGGCCCGCTTGGTTGACCGCGTCCCAGGCGAACGCCCGCTCGCTCGTCCTGGCCGCGCTTTCCTCCACTGCGGTTTGTTTCGTGTCGCCCATCTTCGCGACGAGATCATCGAGGCTGAGGTCACCCAACAGCTGGATCTGCGTAATCGCGAGGTAGGGCTTCAAGGCTGTCGACATTCGCGCAGCAGAAAGAGAGTCGAGGCTGACAGAAATTGGGGTGAGCGGGCAGTGATAGAAGTAAGCCAACAAGCGACTTACCCGTACGATGTGAGGGGCACATTCCGCTCGAACTCCTCCTCAGACGCGTCGACAAACTTGAGGACGATCTCCTGAAGGACTTCGTAAGGGTCTTCGATCTCCATTTCCTCCTGCGCGGCATCCAACTTGACGAGATGGTTGTAAAGCGGGGATTCGCTGACGGAACTGTGAATGGCGTCCCAGTTCAGGTTGGGGACGTAGAGCGAGATGCGTTCATTATTCGCCATGCGCAGAAGGCCGTCCTCGAGGCAGAGGCAGATTTCTGAGAATGGGGGAGTTAGATGGGATCATAGTACTATGGTGATGCACGTACCATAGGTGTTCATGGTAGAGGTTTCCCACATTTCGATGTGAGAGTTTGCCGAAGTGAACAGATCGAATCCAACGTTAGAATCGGCGATACCGGGTGACACAAATGCCCAGGCGTTGGGATACCGTGCTGCCAGGTACTCGATTCCAGTGTTTGCACTAATCGCAGAAGTTGAGTCGGCGAAAACAAAGCCAGGAAATGAAAGGAAACTCACCTCGCGTAGTTGGTCTGACCGGCGGCACCGAATTCAGCCACAGATGAGATGGCGAGCAAGAAGTCGAGCTTCTCGATCGGGACGACTTTCTCGAGGGCAAACAATGCGTCGGTCTTGGCGGTGAACGGCAGGGAGAAACTCTTGGAGTCCTGCTTCAAGAACAGACCGTCGGATAGGACAGCGGCAGTCAACACGCATCCGGCCAGGGGACGATCGAGTGACGCAATCAACTTGGTAAGGGATTCTACGGAGGAGGCGTCGCACGCCTCTAGTCGAAGATCAAGGTCCGGGAAGCTTTGAAGGTACTCGACGGCACCGCGCATGGCTCTGTTCTGGGGCCCGGCCAGTCGAGCGACACCTGTTCGGGAGGTCACGGCAATGTGACGTGCACCTTTCTGCAGTGGCACTGACGTTAATAGTGCTGCAAGTGTAATGGAAAGTGTTACTTACTCGATACATCCAGATGGCCACCTGGAGCCCCAAAGAGCCGATACCACCCAAAATAACATAGAACTTGTCGTCCGCCAAGGCGAGAGATCGTGAAACGTCGAAGGTTGACGGAAGCAGCTGCTCGGGCGTGATCGAACCACCATCCACGCTGACGTCCGGGAGGGCACGGCCGAGGTGCGTGCTCAAAGTAGTCCCAACCAACCAGGGGTTTTGTGCCACGGTGGCCTTGGAACCTTGATCTGCGTCTTCCCAGTTGAATATAGAAACCCCAGGAATGCGAGGGATAGTGCGGGCAGAATCGGCAGGCAGCCCGCAGATGATGATATCCCCGGGCGACAGACGAGGGAGGATGAGTGGGAGCGAGGGCGCGATGAGAACGGGCTTGACGCCGAGGTACTGGAGAACGCGCACGACGGAGGCCGCAAATTTGCCGGCGTTGGGTACGACGACTTGGATCTGCTGTAAGCTTTTCAAGGGTCTGGAGTCAAGACGAAGGCCGAGAGCTGCGAAGACCAGCAACAAGGCGAGGCTTGCCGAGCTGTGCTCATCGGCTGTCTTGGGAAGTTCAGCGACCTGGCCCTCATGAACGACTACAAAGTTGGAGCGAGTAGACGGCACAACAGCGACCACCCGGGCTCCCACTTGCCACTGCGAGGAGGCCGAACGGGTGACGGTCCCAACGAGACCCTGGAGTCCACCCTCCACATCCGAAAGGGACGAAACCTTGACGAGTACTTGATGGGGACCGGGCAAAGGAGCCGCAGACTGAACGACAGTGTTCGGCTGCTCGACCACCCAGTATTTGTCATGGTCCAGGGTCTCGGGAGCTCGGGGAGCATATGAGCGGAAACGGGGGACTAGAGCCACGCCTGCGCTGTCCAAGGCGATTTCAGGCTCAAGGGAAGTGAGGCCCGCGAGTTGCTGAATGACGGCCGCTCTGGACTCCGCTTTCCAGACAGGATCGAATAGAACCAGGCGGATCTCGACGGCGACAAGTTCTCGCATAAGGGAGCGAGCGAAACCAGTGGCAGCGGCGGCATCGAAAGTCCCGATCGTCGCTTCAATCCAAATCTTGGTAGGCCCACCTCCAGATGACATAGCACCGGAGACCAGCTGCTGCAGTTCCATCACACGCGATAGCTCGAAGGTGAAGATGATGGGCTGTTCGGTGCTGGAGGAAGGTCCCGGAGAGGACAAGGATATGACAGGGAGCGATGGTTTCTGCGCCCGGAGCATCAGGAACAACGAATTTTCCGCATCCTGTGCGCCGTCCACGAGGCGGAGCTTGGCTTTGCTGAGCTGGTCATTCCACTCCGACGTAGACCACCGACGGTGCTGCTTCCCAGAGCGCAGCCCAGGCCAACGTCCCTGCGGGGAAAAGACATGGTCGACCCACTTCCCGCCCGGGGCTTGGGGAGCGCCATTGACCTCAAGGGCGATGAGGAAGCCGCCGGGCACAAGGAGGGCGTTCAGGGACTCGATGGATCGATCCACCTCCGCTGCAAAGCCGAGGGTGTGAGTCTCGATGACGATGTCGTAGGTAGAAGGAGAGAGGCCGGTCTGTCTCGCGACGGCGTCGACATTGAAGGACGCGGTGCGCAGCTCGAGCGAAGCGTGTTCGTGGCCAGACGCGGTGTAATCAAGGCGCAGAGTGGGATACTCGGCAGCCAGCGCCGTGAGAAGCTTGTACAACGTGCCGGTGGCTGTGGCACATTATTGTCAGCGTGGGACATTGCACGTGCTCGCTGGACTCACCGTCTCCGATGTCGAGCAACCGCACGACTTGTTTGCCAGACTTCACGGCGTGGTCGAGGATCTCGCGCACTGCTTCTACGCACGCGTCCAGCGACTCGGAAAACAGACTCAGGATGGCAGATGGTTTGAGCTGCGAAGGGCCGTCAGTTCACGGCAGTACATCGCAGCGTTCAACTTACCTGGAGCTCGTCGGAAGAAATGGAGCTCGCGATTTCCTGGAAAACCTTGCGGTCCGGCGTTGCCACCAAGGAGCCGTTGGCATGCCCGTTGGCGTGGCCGTTGACATGGCCATTCGCATGACCATTGGCTTTCGGCTTGTGGATTGTGAGTACGTTGGAAAAACGGAGCGGAGCAACATACCTTCTCGTCGGCGGGAGCGATGATGGCGTCCAGGAAAGCATAGTCCTGTTTAGGACGGGCCAAGGCGAAGTCGGCAGCAGGCAAGCCCAGAGGTTGGTAAATGCACTCGTAACTTGTGTCTGGCCGCGTGGGAACTGCACCAGCCCAGTGCTTCGACCTGCATATCGCGTCAAGGAACGCAAATTTCAGTGGTTGTTCGCGGGCACTCACAAGACACAGTTGATCAAAGTGACCAGGCGCTCTCCCTGTTCGTTGACAATGAAGGCGTCGCAGGCGACAGACTCTGGATACTTGTTAAGTATATTGAATCCAGATGCTAGATCGACGTACCGGGAGTCCAATCATGGGGCACGACGTAGGAATACAACGTCTCAGGAATCCCCTTCTCAACCGCACGATCATAGAGAATAACACGACCGATATGGGAAGGCAGGTAAAAGACACTCTTGTCAGCATTGCCAGTGAAGACAGGATGCAACAGGCCGTGAATGCACGAATCGAGGACCGATGGATGGAAGACATAGTTATAATGCCTGCGCAGAGTCAGCCTCTATCACAAGGGTCGAAAAGAAAAGGGTCTCACTCGGTAAGCTCTGGTGTCTTGCCGCGAACCTGGAAGAGAATCTCATGGTCGCCCTCAAAGCACGCTTCAATCCGACGATAAAGCGGTCCGAACGCCGCAGTGGAGTTGAGAACGGCATAAAGATCTACAAAAGAACAGTGAGACTGGGTAGTAAATGTCGAGCGGAGCACTGACTGGTAATGTCTGCAGGGGTGCAGCGAGCGCGAATAGACGCGAGGTCGAGCGGCCCGAGATCCTTGTCCATAACTTCCGTGGTCATGAACCCGGTTGCATGAAGTCGAGGCTGAGAGATGGGCTCAGCTACAAGTTGCAAAGAGGAGGAAGCGATCTCACGTTTCGACCGCCACCGGACGACGACACGATACTCCACGCATGGCCGTCGGACTTGACTGCTACCTCCAAAACCTTCTCAGGAAGGAGGGGAAGCAAACTACGGAGCTCGATGTCCCAGATCGTACGCGCACCCTCCTCGAACATCTAGGAACAGTGGCGTTGAAGACAGGTCACCCGCAACGCAAGTATAAAGCTCGTACCATTTCGAAGAAACCTGTGGCAGGTAAGATCGGTTCGCCTTTGATGACATGCTCGGCGAGATCAGGATGTGTCAGGGCATTCATCGCGAGTGATTCATAGTTGAGAGGGCCTTTGCGACTACGCTTCTGCTTCACCGCCATCCGGGAGTTCTCCGAATAGAAAGGCATGGGCTTCGGGGCGAACGGATACGCAGGAAGGGGCTTCGATATCTCGAGGGAGTTGGTGGCGTTCACGGCATTGAAATCGATGGTGTTGACTCCAAGAGAGGACAAGTTTCCAATGCAAAGAAGTAAATCAGCAATTTCGTTGAATTCCGTTACGTTCTTGGTACGGCGCATGGGGCAGACGACCTTGTCAGGTTTGGCGCCCATTCCCGAGATGTAGGAGGAAAGCGCGGGGTGCGGCCCGATCTCGATGAAGACGGCCTCTGGCATCTCCTCAACCACGGCAGTCACGGTTTGCTCAAATTGAACGGGTACACCTGGATGCCAGTAAATCAAAAAAAATCATTGAGCGAATCGGTTTCACATACGTCCGTTGTTCCACATATATTCAGGCGTAAACTCACTCTCCCATCGCGAGCCGGTCTGGGTGGAATAGGTCGGGACGACAGGAACGTGCGAGCCGGGATAGCGTGAGAAGGCAATCTCCATCTCCTTGACATAGCGCTCCTTGCATGGTTCGAGAAGGCTGCAGTGTCCCGGTACGCGAGCCTTGATTTGGCGGGCGAACATTCCGCGCTTCTGGGCGATGGCGACGGCTTTGTCAAGCATGACTTGAGTCCCAGAGATCGTAACAGCCTCGGGGGCGTTGTAACAGCCGAGCTCGAGAACGTCGCCTGGCCCCGCCTCCTGCAGGACGCCGCGGATAATCTCGCGGGCGACAGACGGGATGCAGGACACGGCAGCCATACCACCGCTGCCTTCAACAATCGACATGGCCTGCGAACGGCGGATGGCGATCTCCATAGCGAGCGCCTGAGGGACAGCTCCAGACGCATATGACATGGCGGCCTCTCCGGCGGAATGCCCAAAGACCATGTTGGGCCGAATGCCAAACGCCGCGAAAAGGTCGACGAGCGCCATCTGAATCATGGCGATGCTGGGCACAGTCAGGCCAACCGGCCAAGTATCGGGCAGCGCCTCCTTGGGCCGGGCATCTCCAAAGAAGCCAAGCTCCTGGACGATGGAAGTCCCGGCAACCTCGACGTGAACCTTGTCCATCCGAAGAATGCTCTCCCTGAAAGCGGGGTAAATCTTGAACAGTTGGCGTCCCACTGAAGCTAGATTAGGAGTCCGCAGGATAACTTATGAATCGTGACGTACTTTCGATATGCTGGGGGCCCTGACCCGAGAAGACGAAAACGAGGGGCGGCGCGCCTCGCGGGACGAAGCGGGGTGCAGGAAATACGAATGGACGACCCGGGGAACTTATGGCGGCCGTACGCCAAGTCAACTGTCTCGCCCGCCGTCCAAAGATGGCTGAAAGAGACGCCAGCTCGTCGGGGATCTCCGAGGCGAGTTTGGAAAGATCGTCCGCCAGAGTTGTTGCACTGCGCGGAGACAGACCCGCCGCGACGAGCAGCACAGGCATCCCTTTCGGAACCACTGTTTGTTGGCTCGACTGGAAACAATTTTAATCAAAGTGAACTGACGGGACGAATGTTATTACCTTCGGAGGAGGGCTTTCCACAATTACGTGGCCATTGGCGCCCAGGAGGCCGGAGGCATTGCTGTGGGCATAGAGAATCAGACATGTATGCACACAAACAGGTGAGCACATACATCGACACCAGTCTCTTTCCGGAGGCATGTCGAGTGGTGAACTCTTCGACCCCGGTGGCAACACGCATGTTGTACTCGTCCCAGTGAATTGCCGGGTTCGGGTTCTTGTAGTTGGCCTGAGGAGGTACACTGTTGGTCGCTAACATCCCGCAGACCTTGGAGAACGACGCCAGGAAAGACGTAATTTCCGTGTGACTATTATACGACAGTGAGTTCAACAATCTTAAGCCGTGCAAGTATTATGCTCACCCAATGTTTCCTTTGACGCTGCCGATCAACAGCTCAGAGTCCCTCTTGAAGTGATTACCGACCCAGTTGGCCTCCACCGGGTCCCCGACGGCTGTGCCTGTCGCGTGCAACTCGACGAAATCTACCTCGGTCGGTGAACGGCCGATCCCCTTGTATGCAGTGAGCATGGCCGCAGCTTGGGACTCGGCGATAGGAGTCTTGACTGGCCCCGCAGAACCTGGGTAACGCATGAGTTGATAAATAAATGCAGCACACTTGCCAAAATTACGACGACGAACCTGTGGAGTTGATAGCCGTGTTCAACACCTACGCAGAATATGAGCATGTCCTGTGCATGGAACGGAAAACAATGCTTACGGTGGCGTAAATCTTATCGCCATCACGAATGGCGTCCTCGAGCAACTTGATCACAAGCACCACAACGGCCTCTCCGCGTCCGAAGCTGGAGACGAGTTCGGCGTGAGAAGATTATTCTTCAAAAAGCGCAGACATGCGTACCCGTCTGCCGAGGCGTCGAAAGGTATCGACCTTCCACCGGGCGCCAAGATGGACAACTGGCTGTAGAAGATCCAGTCAAGGAACCTAAACCCTTGAGATAAGCAGCCATTCGTTGATGTGTCAAACTGACTGACCTATGATTGATCTGGCTTCCACCGACCACTGCAGCTTCACAGTCGCCTGCACGCAATGCCTGCACACCAAGATGGAGGGCCATCAAAGAGGAGCTGCACGCAGTGTCTACGGGTATGGAGGGCCCGAGCAAATCCAATTGGTATGAAACTCGATTGGCCACGGCGGCTGCCCCTCCTCCAAAACCATCCCGAACATCGAATTCATCCTGTTGAAGGATATTCGCCAGACATCCGGGAATAAAATACGAGTACTTACCGCATCGGCAGCGCTCAGGAGGTCAAACGCTATACCTGACGTGTACGCACCAACGTTTTGAGAGCGGGAGTTGATTCCCGAGTCGAGCAGTGCGAGGAAGGAATGTTCAACAAGCTTCCTCGTGGCGGCGCCCATGGTGAGAGCATCTTTGGAGGAGATTCCGAATTCAAAGTGGTCGAACAAGTGGACATTCTTCAGGAAGCATGCCTCCTCCGGCAAGACCTGACCAAGGTGCGAGCCTTGCCATCTATCATTTTGAAGGTTAGGTCCGTCAACGACGCAATATCATCACCACACACCCGTCGATATTAAATCTATCCTTCGGGACGCGCTCGGCCGCGTCTTGGCCTGTGAGTAGGAAATCGAAAAAGGATTGGTGGTCAAAGTTGTTCTCGGACAGGGTGCCGGATGGAAATTCCGCAGAGATCCCAACCTGGGCAAGTTCATGAAGATGTCTCACAAAACGGCGGCCATGACTTACCACGGCAATGGGCTTTAAATTTTGAGACGGTTCTGACATTGGGTCTTGCTCGACTTGCGATGTATCGAGACTGCGCCCTGGTGGTTCGGGTTTATGTAGGGGGCTTGCTGAATCAGAGGAAATGTCGGCCAGAAAAATCGTTAGGGGTGAGAGGGCCTGGAGCCGATGCTGACTTTACAACTTTATCTGCGGTAACAACTCCGAAAACACGCGCATTGTTTCATAGGCAAGATGTTGCAATTCGACAGTTGCCGCGATCGGTCCGTTGGATATATGGAGACCACCACATTCGGACACCGTAGTGGGTTGCTTTTTCTAATCCGATCTTTGAAGTTTATTCTTTCGAACGACCGCTAATGTACGTAGTACAAGGCATGAATTCGGGGGATAGAGTGGAATAGCGCTCGGTGCATTGGAATGGACCGGTGTTTCGATGCTCCAAGCAGCTACCTACCAATCAACCCATCGCTTCAGGCTCGAGCCATCACCAACTCCGAGATCTCATCAGCGTATGTGAAGATCTGTGAAGATCAACAAATCAACCAAGATTTGGTGTTGTTGATATATAACGCGCGAACTCCTTTGCTAGCACAACAACGGTTGAACACCCTCAACGATGGCCTCCTCTGATGTCCAAACGCCTTATGTCCTGGTGGTAGGCAGAGATATTTTGCCGTCATCTTTCGCGTAAACCGCTAACCAACCAATCGTTTAGGCCGACGAAGCTGAATGGGCCAGGTTCGTCTCGCCCCTTTAATTCCTTTGGTCGAAATATCTCAAGTGCGTCAGACTCGATGCTATGCATAATGGAATCGACAAGTTTTTGGAACACAAGTTGACCACCGTCGACTTGGGGCAGCCTCGTAAAATCTTGGAGATCGGGTAAAGTCTGTCGCCGAGTTTTCTGTCTCCAAGTTCTGATTGTTCCTTGCAGCGCCGGTTCCGGAGCATGGCAAGACACCTAGCGTCGACGATATACCTATCTTGCGACTCACTGGTCCGTTAACAGGGCCATTCAAGCCGGCAAGCTCTACCCCGATGCTGAAGTGCTCGCCGTTGACATGAATCCGCTGCCTTCTCGGTTGGTTCTGAGTCTTCGCTGACCTCCCGCCCCCTGACGTGCCTTCAGGCCCTTGCCTTCCAACGTTCGTTACGAGCAAATCAACGTGTTGAAGCCGTTCCCGTACCCAGCAGGAAGCTTCGACGTCATTCATATCCGTTTGGTCCTTTGCCATGTAATGCACAATCTTCCCGCCTGGCATATGCACTGACCAACTCCACCTTTCCAGCTCCCGGACGGGCACTCCGTCCTTGCCCGCATCATCGACCTCCTTGCTCCCGGGGGCTGGCTCCTGATCGACGATATCGACTGGACTGAGGCGTTCGACGGATTGGACAAGGCCCCAGGAATCAAGCGCGGTCTCACAGCGCTAGTCAAGTCCATGGAAGCGGAAGCTGGAGACCCGCACTACGGCAAAACTCTCGAGCCCTATCTCAAGGCCTCGAGCCAGTTGAGCGAGGTTAACGTCCGAGAGGTCGACCTCCCCATCAGTCCCATTCCCCAAGGTATGCATTCCTCGGCGTCGAGATTTTTCGTTTATTCAATCGTTGCAGAGCCCGGTCTTGCTGGCCTCACTGCTATGATGAGGAAGGCTCTCGTTGGTGCTATTGGCGCCGCGAAGGTGAGCACCGCGACTGTCGGAATCACGAAGGAGGTGCAGGAGGGCTTCCTCGAGGAGATGGGTCGCGACGACATGGACTGGCAGTATTCGTGCCAGCTGTACTTTGCGACGGTGAAGAAGCGTGTTTAAATACTGTGTATCCAAAGTGAATTGATTTGTTCACATTGTGTCTGCTGTGTTTGTTACCACTACGCCTGCATCATCAATATGGTCCCGATTAGGAAGTTGGCTTCAGTTCAGAACTCTGATCGTGTCTAATTGCGGCCACGGGCTCTTTCGGATTCATTATCAAGTCACGTAAGTTCGTAAACGTGGCGCGGCGTCCCGTACTTGGCGCCCCGCCCTCAACGCCGAGCGAAGCAAGTCTGCGAGCGGGAGACTAAACAAGCCTCGCGGAATCTGGCTCCGTCCAAGGAACCGACGGTCGCAGTCGGCTAGGAGACCGAGAGAAGAAACTTTGCGAAACCAGCAACGTGAAACAGTGGTGCACGCGGCAACAGCCCCCATCTGGATCATGACACACGTTGGGATCTCTGCGGGATCTACTACGGTGGTTGCATCAGAGGCGCGGCGGGCCCATTGTACTCCCATTGTATCGGGGTTGAGAGTGGGGAGGACGCGTTTACTTACAGGCGTCTATCTGCCCGCGGTGAGAACGGCCTGGCGTTGTCCGGCGATCAGTCGGTGACTCGAGTGGATTGGCAGAGAATGCGACACCGCCACCAGCGTGACGTGACACACGATCGGAGATTTGATCACATAAGTGATCATCACGGTTGACATGCACCAAGTTCCCAAATAGCAGAGCACGGCGCCAGATGGTATTCTCCGCATTCCTGTCTGGCATCACACATATCCTAATGACAGTCCTCCAAGTCCCCGACGCTGCTCCTCCTCACAGCCCGTCCAAGCCCGTCTCCGAGCAAGACCTCGACATCCCGGCACACCTCACCGTCCCCCAGTTCCTCTTCGGGTCCGACCATTTCGCGCGCATCGACCATTATCCCAATGCACCTTGGCTTATCGACTCGGTATCTGGCAAAGGCACTACACGCGAAGAGGCAAGTTCTTTCCATTCTATGAACTTTCCTCTCAATGTCCGTGTAGGTCAAGAACCGAAGCCGTGCCCTTGCAAAGGCGCTCAGCGTGCGCTGTGATCTAGGTCAGTACGCGTCGCTGGTTCGGATGCGATCACGTTCTTAATTCTGTGAACCAGGCAAAGACAAGGATCAAGTTGGTACGCCTGCTCATTCGTCGTTGTCCTTGGGGCGTCAAGTTCACACCGTCTCGCAGTTTGTGTCATCAGTGTGAATCACGTCGGTGAGCCTACTGTCCTCGACTCTCTTTATCCCTGCTTGACTTGCCTTGCTTTTTAGATTATCCGACGACTGTGTGGGCTTCGCATCTTCTTGGGGCTGCGGTGTTGTGAGTGTTTTTGACACACCCAAGTCCATGCTGGGACTCAGCATCTTCGATAGCACCACGAACCCAGCATTTACCGCAGAAGAGTTTGAACTCCAGTTCAAAGCGGCGGTGCCCTGTGTTTTCTTTGTTCAGGCTGAAGTGCTTTCGACCGTCCGTGCAGCAGCCGTAGCCAGCGGTTTGCCCACTGATCGCATCTTCGTATTCGACGCCCCGCACGGCGCAGCCAATGGCTCGGTCCCAGCTCTCGACAGTGAAATCGCCTCTCCGTTGACTGTTCAAAACCTGGTCGACATTGGCATGGACTCGGATCCGTCATCGTTCTCTGAACACGTGCTTGGGCCGGAGGAAGGGAAAGCAAGGACCGCCATTCTGTTTCCTTCGAGCGGTACCACCGGTACGTGCATTCTCTTACTCCAACTACTTGTGCTAATTCCCTAGGTATCCCGAAACTCATTTCGGTTTCGCATTATGCCTTCATCGCAAACGTTCTCCAAGCCGCAGTCTACCACGCAGGAACGGGCAAGGAGACGATACCCGTCGCTCGCAGACGGTACAAGCCTGGAGATGTCTCCCTTGCAGGTAAACCTGTCGATTCGTGCGAAGCAGCTCTATTATCTAACGTGTCATGTATTGTCTAGTTTTGCCTTTCTTTCGTGAGTATCCTGTCTCTGAGGTGCCCAGCTCTGAATCTAATGGACGACGCAGATATCTTGGGCCTCCTCATTAACGTGCGCCATTCTACAATTCCGTAAGCGCCACAGCTGACCAGCAGATAGCTTCACCATGCTCTTTTTTCGGGGGTGAGTAGCGGATCCTTCTCGCGTTGGAACAACTAACATCAATTGTCGCAGATGACCGTTGTCGTTGCTTCAAAGTTCAGCCTGGGAAGCTGCGTCAAGACAATTGAAAAATACAAAATCACTCATCTTTTGTAAGTCGCGTCGTTTAAATGTTCCCTTCGACTCGGTTGTTCATTCGCCGCTGCAGGCTGGTCCCACCGATGGTGGTCCTGTTTACTAAGGTACGTCCTCGTCCTTAAACATGCATCCTCTTGTCCTGACGCGTTACAATCTGTAGAAGCTAGGTATCAACGTCGAGGAGCTACGGAGTGTGCGAGTAGTCTCAGTGGCTGGCGCTCCATTGAACAACGACCTTGTGAAGCGTCTCTCTCAAACCATCCCCCAATCTGTCATTGGGCAAATATACGGTATGTCTCCATCGCAAATCAAAATGTGTTCTTACCCTGGGCGGTAGGCATGACCGAAGCGGGGGCTCTCACCGCGCCGTCTCTACACTCCAAAATCGCTTTGGCCGGAAACCTGTCATCCGGTGCAAGCTCGGCCAGCGTGGGCAGACTCCTTCCCGGCGTTGTATGGAAGGTGATTCGTCCAGATGGGCTGGTCGCTGAACGAGGGGAGAAGGGCGAGCTTTGGGTTAAAACACCCTCTATGGCCGCAGGATATCGTAACAATTTAGAATCGTGAGCACATCGAATCCTTTTTCCTTTTTCCCTGCTGACACCCGGGACTCTCAGATGGTCAGACACTTTCGTTGATGGGTAAGTCCAGTATAATTTTCGCTGGAGTCGCCTGCTAACTCCTCGGTTATAGCTGGCTGCGCAGCGGAGACGAGGTATACCTCGATGATTCTGGCGAGCTCTTCGTTGTTCAGCGCCTGAAGGTAAAGCATATCTACCATT
Source organism: Mycena polygramma (assembly GCA_029449255.1). Classification (NCBI taxonomy): domain Eukaryota; kingdom Fungi; phylum Basidiomycota; class Agaricomycetes; order Agaricales; family Mycenaceae; genus Mycena; species Mycena polygramma. Next base: position 403,567 of record JARKID010000095.1, on the reverse strand, counting down.
CCATCGTCGTTGCGAGTCTGATTGCGAAACGCCAGGATTTCATGAAAGTAAAAGGCTTCCGAGTTAATCCCGAGGAACTCGAGAGCCAGCTGCTCAAGCACGCGGACGTCGCAGACTGCTGCGTCGTTCCGGTCGCAGATGAATTCAGCGGAGAGGTTCCACGGGCGTTCATCGTCCTCACACAAGAAGCGCGTGGGCGTCTCGGGGCCGATGACAATGAGTTGGCAAAACTCAAGGCCATCCTTATCCAGGCAAGTTCACATTCACTAGTGCGTTGAGCCGGTGTTGAAAGTCACCACCCATTCTAGCACGTCGCAGAACACAAGGTAACCTACAAGCACCTTGGCGGAGGGATTGAGTTCTGCGATGAGATACCAAAGACCGCGTCTGGAAAGATGCTCCGACGTCTGTTGCGTGACCGCGTCGATAAACCGATGTAAGGTTATTTCTGGATCCCTTTAGACATATATTTATCGTAGATGTATTTTTAATTTCCCCACAATGTTCAACTGGTTCAAATGCATGCATGTTCTAGTAAGAACGTCGACCAATTAATGCAAGTACGTCCAACAATGTGTCCCGCCTCCAACCCCGATGCTGCGTGGTTTCCGCAATCAATGCAAAGTGTTCTGAGTAGCTGCTCGATAAGAATCCCAACAAATCCCTTTCGTTCAAGAACCTCTACAAATCCCTTTCGTAAGTCCAACGATAACGCTTACCGCGTCTCGCCTGCGCCCAGATCCTTGCTAAAGATTAACCGGACTACTCCTGTCTTCGGCCTTTTGTAATCGCCTGGCTGAACCCACCGGGAAGTCCACGTAGCTGTCCACGTTTTGTTTCAACATTCCGGTACTTTCGGTGCGTTCGCACAGCAGCTCGCAGCAGACCTTATGTATATATCTAAGAAAAGGGTTCCGGGGATTGTCCGTGGATCAGATCGTGGCCTGGCGCGCATTGTGACTTGCAAATATGATACTTGCTTGGTGGTCGTTACGGCGCGATTGTGCCCGAAAGGAACAGGCCGGCTGTCGATGTGGGGCTACAGAACGCCAAGGTCAATTGGACGAGGTGGCGAGAGCATGAGGTTCCAGTTAAATACTGATAAGCCCCAGAGCTTCGAGAAACAGATACAACAACAGCTGGATGTCGTGGAATCATGGATGGATGGAGGAAAGAAATCTGCAACTGATGCGATCGCTCGCGACGTCGATCGTGTTTTATCCCCAACCGTGTCCAGACTTTCTCTATCGTTACATGTCTCGATGGGGAGTCAATTTCAGATTCAGCTCCGGCTATCTTCCTTGTCTGAGACTATCCACATTCACCTAACTTAAATTCTCCCTTTATCCCGCCTTTTCTCTCTATTGCTTCAACAGCCCCCACACCTTAATTATGACAACAAACCACTTCAACGGTGTCTCTTCTGCAGCCAACACCAAGGCCGTTCCTTCTGACCTTCTCACCGAGTTCGTTAACCAGTACCTCGAACTCGAGTCCTACAAGTTTGTTTCCCAATCCCAACCTTGTATGACGCCCTGATCCTGTTCTACCTAGGAATGGCAGGGTAATCGAGATTGACGGCTACTCTCTGTCAATTTCTGCCGTCGCCGCTGCAGCCCGTTATAGTGCTCCAGTCGTCTTGAAGGATTCCCCCGAAATCAAAGCGCGCGTCGAAAAGGCTCGTTCCGTTATTGTTGACAAAGTAGAAGGAAACAAGAGCGTCTACGGTGTCAGCACTGGCTTCGGTGGCAGCGGTACTACTGTTTCCTTCCCTGTCTCTGACTTTTATCTGACGCGTTGGCAGCCGACACTCGCACAAGCAACACCCTCGCCCTCGGAAAGGCGTTGCTTCAGCACCAGCACTCGGGCATATTGCCCTCGACGACCACTTCAGTTTCCGGGCCCCTTCCGCTCCTTGATCCCCTCGCTTCTACAAGCATGCCCGGTTCGTTGATTCATCTATTCCGTATTTCTTGAGTTTAATATTTTCCCGTAGAATCCTGGGTTCGCGGCGCCATCTTGGTTCGAATTAATTCTCTCATTCGCGGACACTCTGGCGTGCGAATGGAACTGATATACAAAATGGTGGAACTCCTACGAGCGAACATTACACCATTTGTTCCTCTCCGCGGAAGTATCAGCGCGTCTGGAGGTATACGCTTTGCCCCCAACTGTGACTGGACACTCATACGGTTTCATCATTATAGACCTCTCGCCGTTGTCCTACATTGCTGGAACTCTGATGGGAAACCCGTCAATCCGCGTCTTCGATGGGCCCGCCGCGTTCGGAGCGCGGCAGGTTGTGCCGTCCGTCGAGGCGCTCGAGAAGCACAATATCACGCCCATCACCCTGCTTGCGAAAGAGCATCTTGGTATTCTCAACGGCACTGCCTTTTCGGCCTCAGTCGCAGCTCTTGTCCTTAGCGATGCCACTCACCTCGCGATGCTGGCTCAGGTCTGCACGGCGATGGGAACAGAGGTCCTGCTCGGCGAACGCATGAACTATGCGCCGTTCATCCACGCTGTTGCCCGTCCTCACCCTGGACAGGTGCTTTGGTTTCAATACTGGACGAGCAGCCTATTCTAATCTTGTGAGCCCAGGTCGAGGCTGCGCAAACCATCTGGGATCTGCTCAATGGAAGCAAGCTTGCCCACGGACACGAAGAAGAAGTAACGATCGAAGAGGACCAGGGCGAGTTGCGCCAAGACCGGTATCCCCTGCGCACTGCGCCTCAGTTCCTTGGGCCTCAGATCGAAGGCTTGCTCTCTTCCCTGCGTACAATTACGCAGGAATGCAACTCGAGTGAGCCACACACCGTCACTGTTATGACCGAGTAGCTGAAAAATCTTCGTAGCAACGGACAACCCGCTCGTGGATGGCGAGACGGGTGAGGTCCATCACGGGGGCAACTTCCAAGCCAGTGAGTTTTCCGCCCGCAAGATGAACCCTCTACTAACCATGAACTACTTTAAAAAGTGGCTGTCACAAACGCCATGGAATCGTCACGTTTAAGTTTGCACCACCTCGGAAAGCTACTTTTTGCGCAGTGTGCAGAACTCGTTGACCCTTCGATGAACCGTGGCCTGCCTCCCTCGCTTGCCGCGACCGACCCTTCGCTGAACTACCATGGGAAGGGTATCGATATCGCCACGGCTGCGTATGTGGCCGAGCTCGGTTACCTTGCGAACCCTGTCTCGACCCACATACAATCTGCTGAGATGCACAACCAGGCAGTCAAGTATGCTTCATTCATCTCCTCTCGTTGCATCGTAGTTTAATGCTCCTTCCAGCTCTTTGGCCTTGATTTCCGGGCGCGCTACAATCAACTCGCTTGAAGTCCTCTCGATGCTGACCGCGAGCTACCTCTACATGCTTTGCCAAGGTTCTTTTTACAATCATCCTCACCCTCTTCTTGTCTGACCTCGACACAGCCTACGATCTGCGCGCCCTGCAGGCCGACTTCCGACGAGGCCTTGCCGAAATTGTCCAGGAGGAGCTCAGCGCCCACTTTGGCGCCCACTTCAGCTCTATCGATGACCTGCCTATGCTCAACAAGGTGTTGTCGTTGATGTACAACGCCGTCGACCACACGACGAGTATGGATGCGGTTCCAAGGATGGTCAAGGTTGCGGATGCACCTACCTCTATGTTGGTCGATTTCTTCATGGCCACCTCCGACGTTACCTTGTCTGTCGCTGCCTTGGGAGCATTACCGAGCTTCCGGGAAACCGTGGCGTCGCGTGCGGCGGCGAAACTTGTGGCGCTGCGTGAGGAATATCTATTGGGCGCTCGGGGACCTGCGCCTGCTACTGCGTGGTTGGGACGTACCCTGCCCATCTACGAGTTCATTCGCGTGACGCTGGGGATTCGGATGCACGGGACTGAAAACCTGGGGCTGTTCCGCGAGGGATTGGGCGTCCAGGACGTGACGGTTGGTCAGAATGTTTCGTTGATCCACGAGGTGCGTTGTTTCTTCTCGCCCCGTTTCCTGGCACGTCTGACAATTTTCCTCAGGCTATTCGGGATGGGAAGATGCAAGGCGTTGTCGTGGGGTTATTCGCCAATTAATTAAAATGTTTGTTCGAGGCAGTCGTTGGATGTATCAGTTTACTGGAGCTGGCATCCGTCGACGGTCGTTATTGTAGTTGAATAAAAGCCATTTTCTTAGAGGCTTTAATTCTTGTATTGCACGCACACGATCTCGTGAAGGTTCCAGTGAGAAGTGAGAGAGGCGCTTGTGCGTCTGTAAATCGAAGACTCAGCGAGAGCGCTGTTATTGAGCACCTTACTTGGTACTTGTCGTACAGTCAGTCGCCGTCGGTGCGCATTGGTCTTAACTCGACGCTCAAACGTAAATTCTCACTCGCCGTGAGCGAGCACCTTGACTTACCTCGAATATTCTCATGCCTTGTGCGCAGCATCAACTTATGTTGTGGAACTAAAAGAACAGAGGCAGTAGGTTTAAGAGTTGAGCTGAAAACGACTGAAAGCCGACGGGGATTAAGTGTATGATTGGCTTTTGACCTTCAAGGCATCTCAAGACTGATAAAGAACCACTATTGTTCGATGGTGCACACATTCTATGCTACTGGAATCTTAAACACGTTTCTGCGAATATGAGAAATAAAGATGGACGTTGTAAGACCAATCCACCGCGCTCCCGCCCATGTCTCTGAGGAAAGCTTGCTGCACTTCTCTGGTCAGCCCACCCTGCGTGACTGCGTCGGGGTTTAGTTTCTCTGCGCCAACGGCATTCGCAAACGCCTGGCGCATGGTACGGCTGAGAGCCGCCAGAGCGGGATCTATGAAGACGTCAATAACTCAATCCTTAAACGCGCCAAGGAATACATGCCTTCCGGCGTAGGATTGATGGGGAGTTCCACCTTCTGGACGTTGATTTCGCTGAGGGCGCCCGAGCTTTCGAGCAAAGACTTGAGGGATTTGCCGAAATGCGGGTCTCCGTTGTGCCCTTCCATGGATTTAATCAGACCGGTGAAACCGGTTTTCACTGCGGGGGCCTTGTCCAACCCTTCGAAGGCGTGGAGAAAGTCGATGTCATCGACCAAAAGCCAACCCCCCGGAGCAACTAGTTCGATGATGCGAGGGAGAACAGTACGACCATGCGGCAGCTAGGTAAGGGTGAGTTGAGCGGCATTGACGCGCTACTCGTTACTTACATGACAGAGCACGAAGCGGATATGGACGATGTCAAAAGTTCCAGGCGCAAAGGGGAAGGGCTTCAGTATGTCGAGGTGTTGGAAAGTGATGTTGGAAGGCAGGGGGCTAGACATTGCGAGTGCGATTATAAATGCTCAGGATTGTGAACGTGTACTTTTGAACTTACCGAGCTGGGAGCGGGTTCATGTCGACGGCGAGGACATCGGCATCGGGGTACAGCTTGGCTGCTTGAATGGCCCTTTTGTGGGTCAATGCCAAGGGTTATACGCGCGGAAAGCAAACAGGCTCACCATGCTCCAGAGCCGGAGCTACAAGCAATATTCAGTTGAACGGCGAGGTATACAGAGCGAAACGCGTACCCGATTTCCAAGATTTTGCGCGGTTTGCCGAGGTCGACCGGAGACAGTTTATGGTCGAGATACTTGGCGATCCCATTATGCTGAGCGTCGAGCCTAAATGCCGATTGTTAGACATAATGTATAGAGAACCAAGTCATCCGTACCTCTCCCACTCGGCATCGTCGGACTGGACTGGTGGTGAGGATACAACAGTGCGAGGCAGAATGCAGACGTACCACTAGCGCATAGGCAGTCGGGGTGGAAGACATGGCTGAATAGGGGAATTGATGGGGTCCATTGGCAAGACGTCGATCATTTTGAGGACCCACTCGAACACCGACGCTTCTCCATCTGCCATCCCGCCTCAATGCACAGAGCCGTCTCAAACTCCGATGTCCGCACTAGTCCGCACAGACTCGCTCTAGATTTCGATAGACCAACGTACCCAGTTCCTGTGCTGACCCATCCCACAACTTCAACTTGAGGTAAAACAAATCAGAGTGCCTGATTGATCGATCTCCATGGTATTATTCATATGGCTTTTTGGAATTTTAAATTATTCCGTCCTTGGTCCTCACCACTTCCAGTCGAGCAATGGGCAGCTCCCATTCCACCGTCTCTGACCCTCACCGTTTTGCATCCCCCATTCCTTTCGCCGACGATGTCAACTCGATAGAAAAAACCCCTCCTAAAGCTTACGACTATATTATTGTAGGAGGAGGTCCGGTATCTCTCGTGTGCCTCCCACTGCGTTCTAAACCTCCTCCGCGTCTCCAGGAACTGCCGGTTGCGTTATAGCGTCGCGTCTCTCTGAGGACCGCAATGTTAATGTCCTACTTGTCGAGGCTGGGAAGAGGTTCGTTGACCCCACAGACAAGTATTCCCGTCTCACTGTAGCGTCCCGTTCAAAGCAACAAGGGTGTTCGCAATTCTATCATCCCCCTCGCATTCCCCTTGATGTTGAAGAGTGAGTACGACTGGAATTATGAGTCGGTGTAAGTTTCTTCCAACTTCATGTGTCCGACGTGATATTGACCATTCTCAGTGGGATGCCCGCTCTTGGCGGCCGTACTAGCTACTGGCCGCGTGGGCGACTGCTTGGAGGAACTAGGTGCCCACTGTCTTGCCTGCTTTTCGATCATCTCTCACGACGTTACATTCACAGCTCCCTCAACGGTTCTATGTACCACCGTTGCGCACCGGAAGGTCCGTTCCACCAATGTTGGCACTTGACTTGGCTCAATTCCACTTAGACTTCTCCGCCTGGGTTCGTGAGGGAGCAACTGGATGGGATTATGAGGTCATGAAACCGTCCGCCCGTTCTCTCCCCCACTTTATCCTGGTCCTCACCCACTCTTTCTCTCCAGTTATTTCCGCAAAGCCGAAAAATATACTCCTAGTTCCGCGTATCCGAACCTGAACCCCAAGCTTCATGGCACGAACGGTCCGGCCGCGACTACTCATGGTGTTTTGGCGGTAAACATCCCTTTGGCTTTCCCCTGTCTGCCTCACTGACTGTAATCTTCCGTTGCAGCCTATCACGAAGGAAATCCTCCAGGCCAGTGTCAACCTTGGGATCCCACACCTGCAGTAAGCGCAGTTTGTTTGATGTATGCCCGTATGCCATCCCTGATCCTCTTTTAGCGACCTGAACACTGATGCTGGAACAACCGGAGTTGGCCTCTTCGTTCGCAATGTCTTCCCGAACGGCAAACGTGAGTGTTTTGCCTCTTACCGGCGTTCATATATCTAACAACAAGCTAGGTGTCTCTTCTGCCACGGGATACCTCACTCGCTCAGTTCTGGCCCGTCCCAATCTCACTGTTGCGGTGGAGTGCACCGTGGAGAAAGTCGTGCTCACGTCGAACGAGAAAGTCCCGCGTGCGACGGGTCTCGTCTTTTCAAAGACGAGAGGCGGTCAACGCTTCCACGTTGCCGCTTCCCGAGAAGTCATTCTCTCGGGTGGTGTTATTGGGACCCCTCAGGTTCTCATGCTTTCTGGCATCGGGCCCGCAGCGGAATTGAAAAGGCACAATATCCCGGTTGTACGTGACCTTCCGGTCGGCGAATACCTCCAGGATGTGAGCTTTCCTCCGTCAGCACTATCAGTCTTTCGCGGTACTCACCCATTATTATAGCACTTCTCGCCTGGTCCAGTGTTAATTCGTGCAAAGCGTGGCACCTGGGACTACGTTCTCCGACCTCTGGGAGCTCTGTGGGCCTTTGCCAAATGGTTCTTCTTCGGTAAAGGTCCTCTTTCGTCCTTGAGTGTTCAGGTGGCCTGCTTTGTTCGTTCTGATGACAAGACGTCTGTTTATGTTCCTTGCACTCCGACTACCAACTGAACATCTCCCTCAGCTTGCCCATTCACGATGGCGCCAAGAAATACCCGGTTAAGGACCTTTCTTCGGGACCCACCGCCCCCGATATGGAGTTGTTTTTCGCACCTTTCCTGACTCCCCCGCTCGGCGGCAAACCTTATCCTTTCGGAGGGCTTACGGCTGTGAGCCCTCGTTTACTCATTCATAAAAGCACTGCTCAATACATTTGCGCACATTGCCTAGGGCTCTCTCCTTTTGAAACCCGCAAGCTATGGCACGGTCAAACTCGCGAGCACCAACGCTTGGGACTATCCGCACATCGACCCCAAGTAAGTTTTATGAAATCTCATCGCTGTAGGATACGACTCTCATACTTTGCAGTTATCTCGGCGAGCCCAGCGACGTAGCGCTAAGCATCCTGAGCATGAGACTTCTCATGCGCATCGCGCACACTAAGCCTTTTGTGGACTCTCTCAATCTTCCCGAGGATTCCAACGACAAGACCTCCTTGTTCTGGCCGACAGATTGCAATCCCGATAAGGTAGGTCCTTGACCCAGTTCGCGGACCGATGACCGACACAAACTCAAGGCCTCCGACGACGACATTGAAGCCTGGACCAGACTTCACGGACAATCTACTGGGCATCCGGTATGTGCCGCCTCTCACCTGTCCTCAAGCCACTTTTTCACACTTGCGACAGACATCGAGCGCGAGAATGGGCGGCTCGCCGAGCACGAGTGTTGTAGACAACAAACTCAAGGTGCATGGCGTCGAGGGTTTGAGAGTTTGCGATGCTAGTGCCTTCCCGACACAGGTGTCGGGACACCCGACGGCTGTCGTTATCGCCATGGCCGAGCGGGCTTCGGACCTCATCAAGGGTGTCGTCGTTTAGTTAGTAGAGTAGATGTTCGCATTTTATACAAGTCGCAGTCGCGCATTGGCTAATATATTGAACGTGGGGTAACGTGGCGCGATCGGCTCAGATGGGCGGCAGGTATGCCGGCATGGATATCTCCATTCAATCTCTGCTGCACTTGATTGATGGTAAAGTGATGCAACTCTCCACTCTGGACTCCGAACCCCAGTCCTTATTTACGCCAAACCGTGACAAGAACCCTGTTCCGCAACCCCACCCCTCACCATGTCCATTCCTACCAGAAAGATAGGCCAGGCCCTTGTGTCCGAAATCGGATTCGGGGCGATGGGTATATCTAGTTTCTACGGAGCAGTCGAGTCTGACGAAGAACGATTCAAGGTATGTCACTACATCCAGCCGCTTGGCGCGAGATGGACGATTCGCTAGGTTCTCGACGCGGCTCATGCAAAGGGCTGTTTGCACTGGGACACTGCCTACATCTACGGCGACTCTCAAGAACTCATTGGCAAGTGGTTCAAGCGCACTGGGAAGCGAAACGACATCTTTTTGGCCACCAAATTCGGAATCACCCCTCAGGGAGTGCGCGGGGACCCCGACTTTGTCAAGGAGCAATGCGCCTCGTCGCTCCAGAAGCTCGGAGTGGATACGATCGATTTGTATTATCAGCACAGGTATGCCGCAACCTCCAATTCCAGCGCTCAACCTCGCTGACGTTTTATGCGCAGGGTTGACCCCAACACACCTATCGAGGTTGGTCATAAATCCCCGAAATCCTTTCTATCTGATCCCTTGTACAGGTCACTGTCGGTGCCATGGCCGAACTCGTCAAGTGCGTGAATATTCCATGACCGTTTCTTCCAATTACTCAGTAGCCGTTCATATTAGGGAAGGCAAGGTCAAGTACTTGGGCCTCTCGGAGTGCTCTGCCAAGACTCTCCGACGCGCACATGCAGTTCACCCCATCTCCGCGCTGCAAGTGGAATACTCGCCTTTCGTGCTAGGCGAAATTGAGGATCCAAAGGTATGTAAGAAATTGTTGAATTTTCTCCGTTCGTATTGGATATTGAAGACCCCAAGATTGGTCTACTTGCAACCGCGAGAGAGCTGGGCGTCACGATTGTTGCGTACTCGCCCCTTGGACGCGGTCTGTTGACCGGCCGATACGTATGTCCTTCAAACCTCCTCAAATCTTTTGACTGTAATCCCCGCAGAAATCGCCCGACGACTTTGAGGCGAATGATTTCCGGCGCACCGTTCCCAAGTATTATTGGCCCTGCTACCTGAGACTTTCCGTTCTGAGTAGCGCATAAATAGGTTCTCCGCCGCAAACTTCCCGAAGATCCTTGACGTAGTTTCCCGCCTGCACAAGATCGGCGAACAGCACAACGCGACCGCCGGACAGGTGACGCTCGCGTGGATTTTGGCGCAAGGACCCGAGTTTGTCGTCATTCCCGGGACCAAGAAGATCAAGGTAGGGTCGCTTTCTCCCAGCTTTCAGCTTGTTCACGAATCGGCCTAGTACCTGGAAGAAAATCTTGGTGCGTCCGCGCTCAAGCTCAGCGCGGAAGAAATCGCCGCTGTGCGCAAAATCGCGGAAGAGAGTGAGATTCCTGGGGAAAGAAACGCCAGGATGGGGTCGATGTTGATTGACAGCCCCGAGTTGCCCAAGTAAAGAGACCAAAGAATAAGTGTACCACAGATGTATTTCGCAAACCGCGTTTTTGATACAGACGCCTTGGTATCCTGTGTTGATCCTGTGTGAACTACATTCAGGAGGAGAACCCTCATATTCAACCTGGATCCAGCTCCCTTCGAGCAAGGCAACCAACGGAAACTCCTCATTTAAATGGGCCCTCCACAAGCCCTCCACTTGCCATCCACACAAGGGATGCCTACGGAGTGGTCATCTGATGGGAACCAAACATGTCCAAGCACCAAAAACGCCAGCGGCTAGATTAGGCAATTATGGGAAATTGCCCCGCGCACAGCTTTCAAGTAGGCGAACTACGATGGCTAAAAGAGTCAAATAGTCGGCGGCAGTCCAACAAGAGATTCAGAGACCGTCTGGTAAGTAACATGGACGGACTGTCGTGCAACGCTTGCTACGGCCGCTCGGCGCTTTGCCAGTTGTTTCTCCTTCAACATAGTATCTCGACTCTTCGACATATGGAATACGCCTTCCCTGGACCGCCTATTCTCGTGACTCTAATCGGGCTCCAAAATCAAATCGAAGAGACAAAGCCAGTTTTCCACCGTGGAAACAGGGTCTTGATCGGGCCAAACATTTTGGCTTCTCTCGTTAGATTGGCATTCAACTCTCTTGTTTACTGCATCTGCAGATTGCCCCAATTCGGGCTCCAATGCGGAGAGTCATTCGGGCGCAGCAAAAAGCACTGCCTGTTCGCAAACGCAATTCAACAAAAAAATCATCGGAAGGATGCTTCCTGGATCGCAGCTGTGGCCCGGAAGGCGAACAAAACCAATACTGCCCCTGCAAGGTTCGAACTTGCGATCTCACGATTGCAACAGAACTAACAGTCGTGCGCCTTCACCAACTGGGCCAAGGGGCAGGCACTGGGAGTGCACTTGAAGTAGTATCGTCCGATGGAAATAGCGCGGTCAACATGCGGCGCAAATAGTACTCGGACGATACGCTGCTAACAATGTGATATTCATCGGTACAGATACCTCGATGAACCCATGAGTGTCGCAAGTGTCGTAAAAGTCCTGAGGGCCTCTAAGTCACTGTTCGTGCCGTAAACCCAGTGGGGAAGCATCCGGATGCCATTGCCCGAATGGAGGGGATGTGGAAGGACAAGCTTGTGGTGCGGCTTGGGTGCAATCATCCCCGTCAAGGTAAAGTGGATGCGTGACCGCAGTAGTGAATTGTACAAGTACTGGTGTAATAAATATTGCGCTGTGTACGAAAATATGGTATTCAGAATTCTCAACGAGACAAGGGCTGCTCCAGTGCGAAAAGTACTCGTTCCAGCAGCTTTTCGACCAGCATGAGACGGTCATCGACCTTCATCAGGCGGTCCTCGACTTTGGCCTCCAAACGGCCGAGTCTCTGGTCCATATTCGCCTCATGTTGGATAAACCGTTGCTCCAGATCCGCTAGTCGATCTTCAAGAGTTACCTCCACTTCTTCTACCAACTCTTGCACCCGGACCAGGTCGTGGGAGTGAACTTCATGGTATCCAAAAGCAATCTTTGCCTTTGGGTCAGAGTCGCAACTGTTGCAAATAAAGCTGGGTTCTAAATTGCGAGTCAGTCTAGGTATTAGAGATCGTCAAGGTAACAACCTTCGCACTGGACACAAAACCAACAAGGTTGTGTCACAGGGAAATCGCATACAGCGCATCTGGGAGCGACGGTCACTTGGTCCGAAAGGGCATCTGCGTCCACCTCAACGGTTGTAGGAAACAATTGTCTCGCTTTCGCGAGAGCACGTTTCCCTTCCCGATACATCTTCCCAAATTGCCTTATATGCACAACTCGTCTCAATTTGAGAATATCATGTGTGGGCAAGTGAGGTCGCTACAGAAGACAGTTAGGAAGGAAATCAAGAAAGGACGTGCAACACACCGTCATCCCGGAGGGCACAACTTTCACAGACATGCAACTCGCCGTGTCGCAAAAGTCGACCTGTGGGCTTTGTTTGAACTCGGTCGCACGGATGACTCAAACACCCAAAGTCTCACCGTATCAAAAGTGTCCTCCAGCCGGCATGTCAAGCAAGTAACACGAGCCCCACCTATCATTCCCGTACAGCAATCACACCGAACACTGTACCAATGTAAGTGATAAGAAGACGGACCCCGCTGGGACTCACTCATGTCCAGTTGTTACCCGAATCTGATTTTCGGCTATGGAGTGATAAAACCTTGAGTCCGCCGTCGTAAATGATCTGTTCAAGTTGTCAGATTGATCGGAGCGTCCTCCGGTTTTCCGCCTACTTTTTGATTATGCCGAGTTCCACCTGCAGTACAGTTTAGTGCCGTCGCAGACAGACGAAAAATGCTCACCTGCTCCGAGGCAGTTAAGGGTTTTCCAAATTGCGTTTGTCGAATATAGAGTTCGATGAAGCGTTTGCGGTTCTCCGTTCTTTGCTTGAAGAAGGCCCAAGACCAGTCTTCTCTGCGGATCGTATATCTTACGGCCGAAATCGCAAACATCCACAGCGCCCGAGACTTATTCCCCTTCGAGGCTGCAGGTGCCGGGAAGAAGCACATATACTCGGGCAAAATCCGCTTGAAGATAAAAATCCCGTCGTGGGTACGGCTGTCGGCCTCCGCACCCCACGTTCCGGAGAGAGACTGATGTGCCCGCGACCACTGGCCGGAAAAGTACTGGGGAGAGAACCGAGCTGGGAAGGTTTGTTTGAATGTGAATTTTACAGTCTCTGCACTCTCGCCGCTACACTCGCCGAGAATGGCGAAATCGGACGTATTAGAGCGGGATGACGCTTGGAATCGTCGTGCTCCACTGGCCAAGAGATCCATTGAAATCATTCCCGAAGAGGGAACGACCGATGAGGCAGGAGAGTAGGTGAAGCCGTTCCAGGAGCCTAGTATGGCTTTGAGAGCAGAAGACGGTCGACTGCTGGTAGTTATCGGTTTGGTTCTTTCTGGTTCAGCGTTATATGCGGCAAAGTCGAGTTTGTCGAGACCGATGGGATAGTTGAGGATTTTATCCAAGTCGACGTCTTGAGCCTCCAACGCATCGTCGTACGGATAATCTGGAAACTCTTGGGCAAGTACCACTTTCGCATCCCACAGCCCGGATTTATCGTGCATGAATTGAAACTGGGATTTGAGAAGGTGAATTTCGGGTGTTACAAGCAGACTTGTAAAACTCACAAGACCGTGAGCGTACGTCTTGAATTCCTGTCCGACATCGACTTTCTGCTGCTGGAAGGTCGCTAAAGAGATTGAGGTATTAAAGGATAAATCCACGTCGCCGAGGGAAGAGACCCACATTCCAAAAGGTCTACTCTTTCCCGTGCCGCAGAAACGACCCACCCAATAGTGTCGGCCGCGTCCCAAAGTTCATCGGGGTGGATCACCTGCCGCTGGCAAATGCGGAATATCTCAAAGTCCCGCTTAAGAAGGAGGTAGATTAAGGGGAGGAGGAACTAAAAAATGAACATGTTAATTCGAAGGTTTAAGACAACTGGAGATAACCTGACTCTTTCAATGCGTCCCTGCCCAGTGACAAGGGTAAGAGTGTTGGCCGCATCGAGATCATAGTCCACAGCTTCAAGATTTCCGCGGAGCCTCGCTTCTTCGGCTTCAACAAAGGAAGAAAACCTCTCCTGCAAGGCTTCGTTCACGTAGCAAGGTGCTACCCCCGACTCGAGCGAAGTAACATCCTGGTAAAGTCGTCTCAACGGCGTCGGGCAAAAACACACACATCTGCGCGCACCTGATACACAGCTTCCAGATAGGAGTTGACGGCTGTTCGGTTAGCGGGCAGCACGCGGTTTCGCAGCGCGAATAATTTTGCCATGATCTCTCTGACCTAATGAGGGTACCGTGAATCAGTCTGGCTGGACTCTAGAGAACTATCTTACTTTGTTTGCATATAAAGACATGGTCTGGTGGAAGCCTATCGCCCAGTAGGCCGTCCAATGCGTAAGACTATTAGACCCAGCGTGAGATCACCCCCAAAAAAAAAAAAAAATGACACTTACGACCACTCAAGCGGTCGCGATGTAGTAAAAGCGTTCGCCTCTGCGCAAAAGGGAGTTTGAAGATGAGTATTGGCGGCAGGAGCGCAAGACTCACCTGTGACAGTAACAAAGCCCGAAGCGTCGTCGTCCAAGGCCTCCGAAATTGATTGAAGTCTGGAGACATGAAGATACGCCAAAGCCCAATCATCGGGATTTCGCTTCTTCACAGAAATCCCGGCACCAGCCACATCAGAATCTTCTGCATTTTCTTGGTAGTAGTCGCGCAAAGCCATGACAAAATGTCGCGACTTGACACTTCCCCTCCAACCCTGCGAAAAGGTTGGAAAACACGTATGGGGCCAACAAGAGTTCGTACCATTTCTTTCCATATCTTGTGAACGTCCTGCAAGCAACATCGAATGAGAATTGAGCTTTTTCATGCAACAGAATACGCACAGGATCAATTATTTTGTCGTGAGGACCAGCAGTAATAGCGCTGATGACCCGATCACCCTCTCTTTCGACGACTTTTGTCAGTTCGTCGCTGAATGGGATGAGTAAGAATTATAAGGTAGATCATTTGGACAGAACTTACACAATCTGGCGTTTTTGCACTTCAAATTTGCGCGAAAAGACTGTCAAATTCTTTTCTATGGCGGCGTCAGGTTCCAAGATCTTGAAATCATGTAAGCGGATCAACGTGATGTGCAATCAATAATATATTACAAGATCGTCTTTGAGGTCTTCTAGTGCAGACGTCTTTTGTGCGGATTTCGCGGATTGGGGAGCACCTCCGAGTGAGCTACTCGACTTGGCTTCGAGATCGCTCAACTCTTTCAGAATCTTGTCATTCTCTTGGCACGCCTGCAGACCGCCCTTTTGTTCAACAAGACTGATAATGGGTTCAGAATCCGCAACAGAGTTCTCGGCGAAGTCGCGTACCGCATCATTTCCTTCTGCTCGGGTGCGACAAACTGCTGGAACATCTTCATCATCGCGTCCATCTTCTCGTTCATTTCTTTCGTCGTCTTGTCCACTGAACCTAAGGTCTGGTTTGCGGCGTCAACCCCTGGGGAAGAGTATATCAACGCTGGGGTCCTAATCAGGTCCAAATGGGCACTATACCTAGAGCAGTGTGGATCGAAAGGGCAAACTCAAACTCGGAACGACGCTTCGTGAAGGTCCCTGCAAATTTGACCAACTTTCCTTCCCAGACCGGGCCTTTCAAGATTTTGACCACCAGTTTTTTCTTGGTATAGGTATCGCAAGCCTGGGGCCCGGGTCAATACAAGTCCCGACGACAAGGGAACGTGCCTACGTTCGCGCACGCTTTGATGTCTTCTGCTGCGGCGGCGACGATCTCTTGCATTCGACCTTTGATTGTGGTTCCGTCAGGCGCCATCTCATCCGGGTCTCTCACATTTTTTAGTCTGCGAAGATTGAGATGGCGGAATCGGACCAAAAAAAAGTGATACACACTGCGTCAATGTCGCCATCATATCCTTCATCTCAAGGTGCAAGGCGAGTATCTTGCGATCGTTATCACGACGCTTCTGCTCTAGCGCCCAGACAGCCTGTCCTCAAGGTTGAGATAAGGAGAGATTATTTGTATCCGAACGCACCTTGAACGCCATAACGGCAACTAAAGAAGGAGGTTAAAAAACGTTTTCCTTTTGTTCAAAAAAAAAAAAACTTACCCCCAATGAAACTGGAGTACGTGAAATTTTGAGAACTTGACAGCAAAATAGAGTTTGAAAACATACGGATGAAGCTTGGCGACTTCGTCCAGCGCGTTCATCAAAACTGGCATTCCTTCCATGAAAGTATTCAACCCTTGCTCGATCGCCTCCATCCCACCCACGGCATCAAGGCCCATGGTTATGCCCTGCATCACAACGTCCGCGGTCCCTTGCTTCGCTTGTGCGTTCATCGCACCGGTTTCTTGATATTGATATTCAGACAGACGAGAATCTGATCTGAAAAGAACGTACCGATCATTTGCAAAACCTTGTCCGTTTTGGACACCTTCGGGGCTGTAGTGGCTATGTCCCAGGCTTGAGCAAGATCTTTGGAAAACTCGTCCTGGGGTGGTGATTGGACATTGCTTTGAGGGGGTGGTGTCAGCGCTTCGCGGAGAGAGGGATTCCCGTCCGCGTACGAGTGTGCAACATCCACATGCGAATACGAGAGTTGGGAAGGTGACGCCACGAAACCTGGTCTTCCACGAGACGAGTTCGGATCGCCATAGCCATTGTTCATAGGAGATGTGGGGGACACATTGTCATACACGCCTCCTTGTCTAGAAACGCTAGCGTGCGAAGTGGTCCTCGATCTTGCATACCCGTCGGCAGGGAGAGGAGCGCTGTAAGGAGGGGAGGGGATCTGTTCGTAAAAGCCTGAACTTTGATTATTGGGTCTCGTATGGGGAGTCGTCCGTGATCTCGAGTACTCGCTACCCGTATGTGAAGGGTGCCTGGATGGTAGATTTTCGACATAACCATTCAGCGAGGGCTGTCGGCCGTGCAAGTCGCGACCAAAATTGTTGGACGGGGGTTCGTAATAACCGTAATCGGACGAAGACCTATCAAGGTCCACGATCCGTGGTCGTGGCGATCCTGTAGGAGATGATTTTGCGCTGTCGGAATGGGAAGGAGGTGAAAAGGTGAAATATGATCCATCGCCATGATTGTTGTATTTCGACGGAGTCGAGGGAAGCGGCGGAATATCCTGCTCTGTGGATTCTGACCCGTCACTGGACCGTGAACTGCGAAGATTCTTCCTGCTTATTTTCTTCAGCAATTTGGGCATCGGCATGGTGGAGGATGAAGTGAATTGTTCTGTGCTGCATGCTCGTCTTTAGATACCTATGCACGCGTCCAAATCCGAGCGCTCAGTCCTGTAAATCTGCCAGCACATGGCAGGCGGGCGCTGATTCATTTGCTTCGCGTTGAAACTCTATTCTTGAATCGACCCTTGCCAATCCAGTTAAAAAATGTGCAATCAGTCAGCCTCGGCTTCGATACTTTGACATGAGATAAGCATCTTTGAACTTGTCGCGCTTTTGGGTGGGAATTGGGACCAAGGAGTCGTTGCGACCAGTATCGGCAAAGTGATAAACATCTAAATGCAAGGATGGGTGAAGCGGTGGACAGGTCAAGATACTCATGCCATCGATGGAAGCGATAGAACAGCGATAAATTGGTGATGGCCTACGGAAGCCTTCTCGGAAGAGATCATGGTGTTTGGCTAGTTTCATTCACAGCTCATTGTGGCCATGACTCACCTCTCTCTACCTTCCGGCACTTTTTTCTCAAACCGAGTCCCCTGGTCTTTATTTCACTGCCAGCGTTTTTTTTAGAACACCGCGGTCGGACCCCAACATGTCCATCTGCCATCTGCCTAAAGTTCAAACCCACCGAAGCTGGCACTGGAACGAGCAGTTGTCAGTCCTTACTATAGAACATCACGGTGACTCGTTGCGGAAAATCTTCAGGCTGGGTTCCACCAAATATTCATGCATTTGTGAACAGAACACTTTATGCATCCGCTCCTCGCCGGAGATCAATACATGGGATACATAACATATACATGACTTACATTACATATACAAGCAACAAGTACAATGGCGACGCACTATAGACCGTTTAACATTTCGCTTTGACGTTGTTCGACGTTGTAGCGTCCGGGACCCCCATACTGGCGGCTATCTCAACAGGAGCGGTTAAATCCTTGCACTGGCCTTTTCTCTTTGCGACCTCCTCTTCACTGACGACCTCCCCGCCCACCTCCTGCTCTACTTCGCGTGCAACCTCTGCCAACCATATCCGAGGTAGACCCTTTTTGGCTTCGCTCATGTTATATTCGGCGCCTTGCCTCTGAGGGCTTTGAGCAAGTTGCGTCGATGTAGCAGTTGTCAACGGTCGATCGCGGCCAATGAGGCTTACAAACACCCCTTGCCCCAAAACGGGGTAAGACCCGACCTGTATTCCGTGGGGTCTCAGCCGTGTTTGCAGTTTCGTGAGGTATGGTGCGATCATCGACTCCGGACGCCTATATCTCAGATGTTAATAATGGTACGCCTGCGTATCAAAACTCCATACTCCGTGAATACTTGAATCCTCAACGGCCGCTCGGTAAGGGGCGGTAGAGGTAGCAACGGCGTTAGTGCGGTGAGCATCTTCTCAAATAAAGACGGGATTCCGGGAAATATGCATAGTTTGCCCTCGAGGCGCACGACAGGCTGGGAGACCGAAATTAGCGCGCGGTTGTTAGATCGAATCTTAAACAGAACCAACCACCCAGATGTCTTTGGCAACAAACAGAACCTCAGCGCGGTCAGGGAATAGGGCCATTCTTTCCGTTGCAGCTCGTTGCTGCGGTGTTTGAGCGGATATCCACGTCCTGTGCTTGATCATCTGGGTCATTCGCGCCAAGGTCTCCGGATGATGCGCTAGGGATTGGGAGAACGCTTTTGCCAAAGAAGCGTATGTGATATCTTTTGGGGCGAAAATGAGGTTTGAAGGAATAAGTACGGGAATGCGAGTACCATCTGCAACAATTTAGTGAGTACTTGAATTGACTTGAAATACGAAAAACTACTAGTACCATGGGTTGGACCAATTCCTCCACTGGTAACGACAAAATCCTGCCATGGCCAGTCAATGCGCGCTTGCATTGAGTTCAACTGGGGCGAGTTACGTAGTTCTTGACCATCCGTCTGCTAGCTTCAATACTGGACACTGGTCATTGAATGCCGAGAATCCAGGTTAATTACTTACATCTGATCCTCATCGTCCGCAATGACTTCTATACGTTTCCTGTGTTAAGAATGTCCGTCAACGAGGATTGGTGTGGGCACTATTGCATACAAATCGATGCCATGCTCGAAGCAATATTTGGCGAAGTAATTTGAGTTCAAATCATGCGTCTTTCCGTTGAGAATTTCGTCACTGAAAGCGTATAGTCGGTCAGACTCAGCAGGAATGGTTTCGTATGAACTTACCCGATTATGAGAGCGGCCGCTGTACGAATGTATCTCCCTTCTCCCAGCGGGTTTGTTGGCGGCATGGCAGACACTGGGAAAGACGAAGTCGGCGATGGGAGACCTTCGTTCGCAGTGGATTGCGTCGATACTGTCCGGCGCGCGGGAGTCGATGGGAATAAAAGTGGTCGTGTGAGCGAAACCTGGAGCACGGTGCAAGTTTTGTGAGGGCCGCGTCTAATGGTGGGTAACAGCTTGAAGTTGCAAAGCATCGCCAATGAGCAGTCTTCGTCAGAGACGCATTGCTTCAAGAGCCAATGAAAGCGCGTAAAACACGCTCGAGTTCGAGGTTCTCACTTATTGATTTCACGTGATGGGCTGATTTAGCTCCGTTCCTCTCCGTTCTCCGTTTCCGCACATCCATTGAAATGCTAATTTATTATTGCAGTCTCTCAAGTTGGTGAATGAAAGCACGTTGAACCTATGCCGTCTCGAGGGTTATGGTACAACGTGGGATCGGAAAAGAAAAGTAATTTCTAATTGCGAGACGAAAGCGCAGGTCGGCAAGTACCAAATGGACGGTCAAATAATCTAGAGGAGAGCAGCACCCATCACAGCACCGAGGACCCCGGTCACGATTGCTAGCCATAAATTCTGGCCAGCGACAAGTGCGGGGACGGCGGCGCTGGACCCTGAAACCGCTGCAGCCTTGGCAGATTTACTCGCAGAACCAGAGGGAGCGGCCGACTTGCTGACGCTAGCAGCGGTGGTCGGCTTAGCAGACGTTGCGGGGGAACTCGCGGCAGTCGAGGCAGCCGCAGCAGATCCCCCGAAAGGGGCAGTACTTTGCCCATCCACTTCCGATTGCACAGAGGCATCAAACACTCCGGTCATCCCTGATAAACTAGCAGAACGGCGTTTGCAAGTCAGAACGACGTCTGGGAGAGAGAGCAGCGACGAACGTGAACACGTGGGAGAAGGCGAGAGCAGGGATACTCGGGTCGGCTGCATCTTTGAGACCAAGGGACTCGAAACGAATGAAGCTGTATTGAAATCAGGACATAGAAAGGGAAACAACGGCGAGAACTGACTATTGCTGGGCGTTGGGTCCAATGGTAGCGTCCGGGGTAAAGGTAAGGAAGAGGGGGTTTGTGACATCGACACTGTCCGAGATGAGTTGGAGGCTAGTCTATTTAAAGGGAGGTCAAATTCATTGTAGAGTTGCATGATAGCAAAGGAAAGCCAGAGGGAAACATGGAATAAACGCACCTGATCCCTGGAGTTTCCAGCATAGACCGAGACTTTGGCAAGACCAAAACTAGAGAGGGGGGGTTGGGCGCCATCGTCCATCCAAGTAATGTTAGCGGGCTGTCCCGCTGTGAAGCCAATCGTGTCAGTCGGGGCAGTGACCTGCAGTGAAAGAAGGAAAGAGCTTGTTAGCTGCGTTAACATAAAGTAGTGGTTGCCTCACGAAGAGTGCTGCGAAGGCGGACGAGGCAAGAGCGAGGGCGACGACGGTTGAGGACAGAGAGAACATGATTGGTGCGAGATGGCGTAGGCTGAAGAGAGAGAGTGTGCGTTAAGTGAGTGTGGAAGGGCAAGGATGCCTGTTGAAGAGAGAGGTGCGGAGCTCAGTTGGCTTTTAAGGAGACTGTCAAAAGGGGCGGAGTTTCAAAACACTAGACGAGGCCAAGACGAGGCGCACGCAGATTTGAGATCATGACAGGTACAACAGGGGCGCAATAGGGCGCAATAACGTTGAAGAGTCTACAAGGAGCTAAGTACAAGGGCACAAATGCTTGTCGTCTTGCGACACCTATCTGTAGATAGACCAGTAAAACGGTTCTTGAGCCTACTTGCGAGGCACAAATTTGAACGAACAGCAACCTGCGGATGCACCGAGCTGCAGGTCAGGTTAACAGCCGGAGGTTTGGAGGAGGATGTCTGGCGGCGCTTTTTCGGAGCGTAGATGATCATTGCGGGCAAAGAAGGACGGGGTATGGACCCGGCCGTTAGTGGAGGCCAATTCTCAAAACGTTGCTCGTGAACAGGAAATTGGATGGGATTTACACTAGGATGCAGCCTTACTTACAGCCAGAATATTTGGTGCCAGAATATTTGCTGAGAAGTCAACAACCTTTTGATGAAAAGGGTTCGCAAGCCAAGTAGTTGACAGTCCTTAAGAATGTCATGTATTGCATTGGCATTGTTATCTCGCGGTGGCGAGACGGACCCAACAAGGGCACGAAACACGCGCCCGGAGGCTCCGGGCCCGGCGCGTCGCAACTCACGATTATTTTTCCGCAGTGGGTATATATCTAATCTTGATGCTGGTGTGAATGGTCGGGCGGGTCTTTGATGAAGACATTCGAGCCCTTAATATTGAGGAACGAATACTACAAGAGGTGAATGAATGGGAGAGACTGCGAATGTTCCTGCATACCTCCGCCAAGTCAGTCGACCCTTCGCCGTTATAGTTTTGATACACAAGATTGGGCTGTATTCCATGAATTGGCATTGGAAGAAACCAAGTGGAAAAAATTAAACGCACCTCGGTCCAGAAGGGCCGTAGACCCGCAGCCTCAAGCATCTCCCACCATGTTAGGTACTCATCGAACGACATGTCCCAGATGTGAACCTCGAGTTGCAGTTGCCCAAAGGGTAAGGGACGACCCGAGGCAAGATAGGGCTTGATGAGCGCCGACAAAGTCTCGAATTCCCAGCGTTCAATGTCAATCTTCGGGGTTGTCATTGGCAAAGTAGGACATCGGCAATTCGCAGACGTACTTTGAGGATGTCGATGTGTGTATGCCCTACATCGTATGTTGACACGAAGACACGAAAAGAAAGCAAGGCTGCTCACCATTCATTTTCATGAGACTCTCTAGTGTGTACATCTTGGGAGAGTCGCTGGAGTCATGATTGTCCTTGCCCGCGAGACCGTAGCGATGGAAGTGCGTGCGGCTGGCCTGGTTGGTCGATATCTGTGGCCCGAAGGAATTGACGGTGAAATCGTAGCCCCAAATCTGACATTCATGTGTGTTGCTGAGGATCTCCGCCTTTATATCCGTGTGAACGACTGTCTTCACAAAAAATCGGGTTGCGAGACTACCTCGAACGACGATTCATAATTTATGCCTGCGGGGACGAGAAGGTGAGAACGAGGAGGTGTGGGAGGGAAGATGAGGTGAGGAGGGACGGGAGGTGCGGGAGGGACGAGGGTGAGGAGAAGCGACTTTGGGAGAGGACGCGATGGACGCGTCCGGCAAGAAAGAGGTCGCGTGTCCACAAACACGCATTCAAACGCCGCTCGCGTCTCGTCCCCTTATCTGCCACTTAGGCGGCTCGCGCCTTGCCCGTCTTAGGTCAGGAGAGACTGCGACTCTCCGCGGTCGGGGGGATGAAATGGAAGGCGGCGTACCGAAAGAGTAAACGATACAATCGGGCTTGTGCTCCACTCGCGACAGGCCACACAACCATTTGCCGCCGTCCCCGAGTGCTCCCAGTCTAGTGGAAATTGAGGCCAAGGGCGCCAGCTGCATGTGGTACGCACCGTTGAACTTCGTGTGGGCAGTTATAAGCCGCGGGGAAGAAATCCCCTGGTAGCACGGTTGGTCTCAGAAAGGAGATACGCAGAAACGGGACACCCACAGACAGTGTACGCCGGCCATGGGGGCACGTTGGGTGGGAATCTAAGCAACCGTTTGTCAACCAAAACTTCGCCTGATGGCTCCACAGCCAACTCACAGGACCACGTCTTTCGAAGTTGGCCCAAATCTAGTTCAATTAGTTAGTTGTGTCAAACCTGGTAATGCAGGACGTACTTTCGAATTAATCCCTGCCTATCCTTGAGTAGTTTTTGATAGATGCGCTCTGAGCGAGCGAGACGGCTGGGGAGGTCGTGGGCAACTAAACCGCGCATAGACGATTCAAACGGCGGCGGGGGAGCGCCCCCAAGAAGATAGAAAGTCATCGCACTGAGGACGACAAAAATGAAAAGACTGTAGCGCGGGTGCCTCTGCCACACCCGCGACATGGTGGTGGTTGACGACATCTCAAAAGACTGTTTTTGGAAAGACCAGTGATGCTTGATGTGTGCCAATCTCCAAATGATGGAAAGTCTCCAAATAACAAAGGTAACACACATGGATGCAACATAGATATCTATGTGCGTAAAGACTGCAATAAAGATATACCAAGATGTGCGGTACGTAGACGTTGTGCAGGGATATCTAGGTGGCCAACACGTACAAGTACAGAGTCTATGAAAGGGAGGTAAACACGAGTGCGCACAAGGACACGACGGCAAGAAGTGGCAGGGAGGGCAAATGAGAAGCCGCCGCGCTTGAGGGGGCTCCGGTCGTGGCAGCGGAGCTCTTTGTGACAGAGGGGGATGCGGAGGCGACGGGGGAGGAAGGCTGGGAGGAAGGTACAGATGAAGTTGTGAATCGCGAGGAGGATATAGAGTGTGCCGACGACGATGTTGCAGGCTTGGATGTTGACGTAGACGGGGTAGGTAACGGAGGTAACGATGTGTTCACGCTGCCAACGGTGATCGTGGTGGGTATTATGCTTCCGGTACGCGTGAGCGAGGACGGGATGGAGCGGGAGGCGGTTGCGGAGGCGAGAGGAGAGGAGAATGACCCTGACATTCCCTTGAGACTGCCATAAGATTTAATGTGAGTTGAAGATTGTGGATGCGTGGACCACATACGTGAAAAAGGGCGAGAACGCGATGTAATCTGTTCCGTTCTCCTTTGCATTGGTGGAGGTAAAGGCTATACAACTGCATGCGGATGAGGAGACGGTGTGGATCGTCAAGAAGTGCAGAACTCACTACGAGTCCGAATTAGGCCCTGCCTGTGCATCGGGCTGTACAACTTGCTTAAGAGTCTCACGCGAACATGGCAGAATAAGCTACACACCGTGAATTCAACCGAGTGTAAGCTGGCAACGTCCAGAGGCGGTATGGTTTGGACCATTTGCTGATGAGCAGAATAAGATATATTTCAGCATCGCGGCAAGGAACAAGGCCGACCTGGGTGCCTGTGTAAAGACCAACTGTGACGACCCCGACGGCATCCAACAACGGACTGTCGCCGTCATCGAGCCATGAAACGGTACACGGCGTGCCAGCAGAGCACGTGGATCCGCTCGCTGGCTGGATAAACTGGACAGGGCCATGAGCGCGAGAGGAACGGTTGAAGAGCAGGGACGGACATATACACCCGCACTGGCGAACAGGGCGAAATCCAGAAGCAGGAGGAGAGGGAACAGGTGCATGTAAATGAGAGTGGGAGAGAGAGCGTGGGTTGTTCAGAGCATTCAGCGGTGCTCAGCAAAAAGTATCAGTTGAGATAGTCGCGGAATCCGAAATCGTTGCCACAGTGATCCATTAGTCAGCAACAGATCGCTTGTATAAATACCCGGTCAAAGCGACTTCTACACATCAAACTTCACAATCTGCTCCCCCCCGCCGCGCTCAATCTTCACCAGTCTCTTCGCCACGCATCCAAAAAGCACCCGCGTCGTGCTCTGTCCGCCCAGCACAATTCCAGCGCCCCCGCTTGTGCTCGCCTTGGCCGCCAACCCTTCCTTCACCTTGTTCAGCGGCATGGAGAATTGAGGCCCGGTGCTCAAAAGTGAAAGGAGCAGGTGCGCGGTGAGAATCTGCTGTGGTGTTGGCGCGGTGGGGATGGGTGCCGTCAGGGACGAGATCGTGGTCGACGGTGAGGCTGGTGCGGGCGTCAGGGCAGCAATGCTTTGCAGATGTGCTCTGCAATTGCATATGTGAACATCGAAAGCCGACGGGAAAAATAAAACTTGCATCGTTTCCTTTGCGCGGGGCGGCTTGCTCCCGGTGCCACTGCCGGTTGTGTTGAAGGGGTGGCCCGGCATGATGAGGTCGCCAACAGACGACCATATTTTCGCCTGCAACAAAATGCATCACAGGTAGCAGGTGGTCAATATAGATAGACACGTACCACGATGCGCTCTACTTCGGTATTGACGCGTACCTTGCCCTTCTTCGGGGTGTCGGTGGCGGGAGGCTCTACGGGAGACGTGGGCACGGACGGGGGAGGGGAAGTGGAGAGGGCAACGGCGGGTTTCGGGAGCACAACAGTCGCGTCGTCGTCTGCTGGCTCATCGGGATATTCTGCTACAGGTTCTCCCACCGCTTCCTCGCCGCTGTCCTCATCGGGGTCATCCGCGGGGCTTACCCGTCGTTGCATGCGCGATGGAGCAACAGGAGTTGAAATTGAGATATCTGCGAGATCGACTTGCTCGTCCATGAGCAGGTTGTCTGTAAAGCGCAGGGTACGCGCAGCCGCAGCGGGTGTATGAAAGGTCTCATCGAGTTTGGACGACGATTGCACGGGGGTGGAAGGTGGCTCGGAGGCCGTTGCTTTCGGTCGCAACCCGCGTTTATGGAGCTTTGGCTGAGCCGCAGCAGCCTCCTTCTACGAACGAGTCAGCGGATGCAGCTCAACGAGCCAAGATGTCGTACCCGTCGGCTGAGATTAGCTAGCCGAGCCTGGAGGTCGGCGACGCGCTGCTCCTCTTGGTCTGCAAGCGGTTTCAGCTCAGAGGGCTGGAGCTCGAGGGCGGCGGTCAAGGTGCGAATGTTATCGCGCGTTTCAGCCAGCTGGTCGAGGATGGCGACAACCTGGGCATAAGCACGGGGCATAGGCCGGATGACATTGTACCGGTCAATGTATGTGAACGCTGCCTGCGCGTACACCTCTGGGTCCTGCTTCTTGCGAGGCGCGGGCCCGTGGAACTCAACACGGGCGAGTTGGGGAGTAAAGAGGCCAAGTTCTGCAGGATCGATGTCCCGAATGAGGTCGCCGAGGGGAGTGTCGAGGACTGCATGAGCAAATGGAGATGGGGGGAGAGAGCAAGACGCCGCGGCGCGTATTGCGTGTGTGTTTGCCGCGAGTCTGTCCAGGTGCAACATCGTCTCTCTGACCGCGCCGTCACGGTCACAGGTGTGACCTGGCTTGTCGTCGTCTTCTACCTTACCTCTACCGGAATCTCCACCGGTCCTGTCCGGAAAGGTTGCATTGCGAGGCACAGGAGATCGGACGTTGTGTCCAGTTTCGCGGGCACGCGTCTCTAACTTGAGCTGCCAGCCGTAGACTTTGCACCGGAGTCTTTCCTGCAACTACCTCCAGCTGTATCTCAAAACGTTGCTCAGCAGACCAACCCCGTTGCGACGAATTGGTCCTCGCATTGTTGAAGCTCGCACACTTATTGATCTCGACGCTCGAGGGTTGAATAATTTGGACTTGCCTGCATATTGCACTTTGAACCGATTCTCGCGTTCGCGTTTCGCCACCAATGAGCTGGGACCCTCTGCCCCTCATCCTCTACGGCTATGCGGTTCACCCTCTGTCCCCCTCCCGCCGTGACACTCGTTTTTCCGCGAGAAATAGGCTTTCCACCGTGACAGAATCCTCCACCGAGGAGCATCTCGTCCACCGCGATGTGGTCTCCCTTGAAGTGGGCGACGAGGTATATGCATTCGAAAAATACACCCCCCGCGGGAAGGAGGTCGAGGGAGTTTGGTATCGAGGGTGCGTTTGTATCACAGTTTCTCTCTATCTCGCTCACCCGCGGAGTAGTTATGTTGTTTGTACGACGCGCCGGCCCCCGGTGACCTGGGCGCTTGCCTCAGACCCCTCCTCCTCTACCGCCATAAAGCCTCCCGCAAAGACCGAAGAGCCGCATCAAGTCTTCATCGGCATCTTCCCTGCCTCTCACATCTACGTCCGCGACGAGTTTTCCGACGCAGAGGGCCGTCTTCCCGACCTCGCAACAACGCTCAACGGCGTTACCAATGGTTATATGTCGTCCAGCAATGGCTGGGCCTCCGGCAATGCCTCCCATGGCACCGCCAGCCCCGGTAGCTCCTTCGTCCAGTGGAGTAACAATAAAGCCGGTTCCACTATGGGAAGTGTCAAGGAGGAGGACGAGGAGGCAGATCTCTCTGCCTCCAGAAAGTCTTTTCGCACCGGCCCACTCCCAGACCTCGCAAAGTCCCTCCGCACTGGTATTCCCGTATACCCCGCCAGTCTCCATTCTTCCTCCGTTCGGTCCTCGTCACCGGCCGACTCCCAGGTCACGAAGCCGCTTCCCCCGCGGCCGTCTCTCAAGTCAGGCGACGACACCGCGTCCGGCGCCGCCCAGCCCATCATCGACGAAATTGCCTCTGCCCTGCGCGAATGGCACACGTTCATGTTCCAGTACCTCGCCAGACGGGACTACAAGCTCTTCCATATCGTGCGCGAGCATATAGAAGCCCTCCATCTCGGTCGTCGGCAGCTTCTAGCGCAGACGCTGAACGCGGAGGAAACCATCAACATGCGGCGCGACTGTGTAACGCGACTCGTCAGCGGGAACATCGTCCAAGGGCTGGATGTTATTGTCCGACATCCAACTTGGGGTGGTCTGGTCACTGTCGATGTCGAAGGTGACATAGAGCCGCGGAGCTGGGTCAGCGCCGTCCGAATGTATTCAATGCAAACAGCTCTCGCATACCTCAACGTATCGTATCCTGACACACTACCTCGCACTCTCAGCTCCAGCCCTGACTACATGGCAGCCCTTCCAACTCCAGCCCATTCCGTCTTCCCCGAATCATCCTTCCACAAACCCCGATCTTTGTCTATCGGCAGTCCACACGACCCAAGCCGACCAAACACCGCCAAATTTTTCCATGTTTATCTCGATCTCCGTGCGTTCGTCGCATCCCCCTGTGCGCCGGGCGAAACGGCCGAGCTCTTCTTCTCCCTCTACAAACGCTCTGGACAGTTTGTCACCGAGGAATTTTGCGCCATCCTCAACCACAACGGCGTCCTTGCACGCGACCCATCAAAACGTATCCGTACGCTTTTTACCGATCTCGCTCTTGCGGACGTGCAAGACCCCATATATCTTGTGTGTCGTATCGTCCGGAGCGGTGCGCTAAAACTTGGCAATGGGGTCGTTACATCTGGTGATTCGGGCCGACGGGGCTCCGAGGGCTTCGGCAGTCGCGCTGATCTAACAGGAGGGACGGATCCTAGTGGGGTGCCCGGCAGCCCCCGTGGGAACGGTATGAGCGACGCAAACTTGCCTTTCCGGCGTCCGTTTGCCTGTGCGGTCCTTGAGCTCACCCAACTGGCACGAATGGCAGTTGAAGATTCGGACATTACCCCTGCGCGGGAACATCAGATGCCCATCTTCACGCCAACTAACGAAACCTCCTTCTCCATGATACACCAGAACATCATCAACAAGAATGTGAAGGAATACGAAAAGACATCTAGGTAAATTGAAAGCTATAAGTCTACACGGACCACGGCTTGACTATTTGCTTCCGCACAGAGCAGACATGATGGCAGTTACAATAAAGATTTTCCGCGGCGACGCGCCCACCATCGTACGCGAAAATACATCGCTCCTTCAAGATACTCCCCACACTCTGCGACTCGGCTTCCCAGACGTCGTCTTTCCGGGCGATGTTCGGAACGAACTGTATATAAAGCTGTGGTCTGGCGAGTTTTCACCCGGAAATACGAGCTCTGGGCGCTTAAGCGTTGCTCAATTTGCCCGTGGTCAAATGGGTCCGACGTCGTATAATGTACAAGTTACTGTGGAGGTCCGCGATCAGGATGGGCGGTCGGTCGAGTCGGTCATATCTCAGGGCAGTGGAGAGCCCCTCATGACCCAGTTCCACTCTATGGTCTTTCAGCGTTGCAACGAGCCTACATTCGGGGAACTCATCAAGGTGCAGCTGCCACCGCAGGGCGTTCCGCAGTGGCACCTTTTCTTCACATTCCGGAACCGCTCCGGGAGGGAACGTAACAGCACCCGTGCTAACACGGACATCTCTGAGCGGCCGTTTGCCTTCGCGTTCCAGCCGCTATTCCCCGACAAACGCGCCTTCGTTGAGGATGGCAGTCATACGCTTATCTTGTACCGAGCAGATAAGATCTCGCAGATATCACCGGAGATCTACCTTACTGCGCCATCCTGGCTTCCTGCGAACCAGCGGTCCGAACAGTTGCTCGTACATCCCGAGATGCTCCGCTTGGCGCCGCCTATCCGAGACACACTCACCCTCCGATCATCCTTGTGTTCCACCAAGTTCACGCAGAATCCTGTGCTGCTCAGCTTGCTTAGCTGGGAAAAACTGGCCGATCGGGAGCTACTTTCGACTGTGCTGACCAAATTCACATTCGTTGGCGAGGGCGAGATCGTTAAATTCCTTCGGGATATCTTCGATTCTCTGTTTGGGATACTGGTATCGCAAAACAACCAGTCCGGTGAAATGGATGAGCTGGTCTTCAACGCGCTGGTCACTGTTCTTGGCATTGTCCAGGACCGCCGATTCAGCAATTTCCAGCCGGTATTGGACGTGTACATCGAGCAGCACTTCAACTGTGCCGCCGCGTCGTCGCATATGATACACTCCATGACGCGACTCCTCGCTAACCCTACATCAACCGAGAGCGCCTCGCCGTTGCGCGCAGCCCTCAAAGTCTGGCATTACATCTTCAAGTTTATTGCTCGGTCCCGAGAGTTGCAGAAAGCCAAAGAGATTGGTATGGGTGGTGGCGCCACCGCAGACCATCTTGAAACGACGTTCAAACGGGAGCTGCGGTCGCATCTCGCGGAAGTAACTCGCATGATGGCCTCTACTTCTCCGCCCTCTATCATCGGAACCCAGACCATCGCTCTCCAGCACTTCACTTCCATTCTCCCTGAGCTGTCCAAGATCTTCTCCACTGTTGAGCTCGTCTCCATTGCCACCAGTTTTGCAAACGCCGTCACCGTGGGCAAGGGGAAGATTGTTATATGGAAACTTATCATGTACCTCCAGATCGTGAAGGGATTCCTTTTCGACAACCCCGAGTCGCGTCCGCTGTTGGTCGAGGCTGTTGTGATATGGATCAAGCCCCACTTTGGGCGCTACGACGAATATCACTCTAACGAGTCGGAGAGCGTCAAGGACGCGGCGCGCGTGAGCTGGCTCGAGAGTATCAGGCTCTGCGTCACCATAATTGCTGTGATGCTCGACAAACTGCAACAGAACTTGGTGTCTCCAGAAATTGCCGCAGACCGGAACCGGTTCCGAAAGGAGCAAGACAATGTCGAGAATTTGCTGCCATTGATCCCCAGGTTCGCCTTCATTTCATATCCTCTTTTGAATGGTAGTGACTGTTTTATTCAGATTACTGGACTCGTACAGGGAGTTCCAGAGCCCCGCTTCCCGCAAGGCCATGGAACGTACCCGGACATCTCTACCACTCAAGACCACTGTCCCCGTCACCTTCCCGGAGTCTTATCCGTTTTCTCTCGTCGCGCAGCTTCCTGAAAATCCCCGGAGCCCTGCTACACCAAACACTCCTGATGCTGACAATGTTTTCAACCCAGGCCTGGGTGAAACTGCCACCGTGTTCTTGGTTCTTATACTCTCGTCTCCTACGAAACATATCTTGAATTTCCTAGAATTAAGTCTTGACATCGAGGGACGCGACCGATTTGTGGCGCTTCTGACCCAGTTTTTCAAGGTCGCGACCTCGATCTTGGAAAACGACGCGTTTCCGAAAACATGGCTCAATATCAATGTTCTCGCACACAAGGTTTTAATCAAGATAATGGAGCCCATTGCGACTATCATGGAGAAGGAATTTATTCCTCCGCAGGACGCGCAGGCTCAGTTCAATGCTCCGCTTTGGAGAGACGGGTTCTACATGTTCCTCAAGCTGTTGTCTTCTGAGCAGCTGGTCATCGAAGAATTCAGTCCCCAGGTTTTAAAGTTTTTTTTCCCCGCTTGATTGGGTCGCTTACGTCATCGTTAGAAATGCCGTGCTGTCTGGCGATTAGCGGGCGACATTCGAGGAGATGGTGCTTCCATCCTACTTACACTGTGGCAGGCCCTTGGCTGGGCCGAGCATCCTACGACCACCGGCGAGCCAGCTACACGATACGGGGTATGCACTGAGAGATCTTTTAAACTTGCTGATTCACAAGAAAAAAAATAGGGTTACCAAGTCTTCCTCCATTCGCTGGTTGGGCATGTAGTCAACCTGTGTTTGAGCCACCATGACCAGGTGCGGAGCAATGCCGTCCAGATGCTCTACAGCATGATTGTGTCTGAATACCACCAATCACAAAATTTCGATGATATCGAAACCGAGTTGGTGACGCGTCTAGACTCGCTCTTCATGTCAGATAGCAAAGGAGATGACATTTCTCGAGCCTTCTTCATCGGACATCTTCGGCACATGTTTTACTCTTCAGATGTTGACGAAAGCTTGAGGGAGAGGGTATCAGTTTTCCTTGATTCCGTCGACCTCTTCCTCGAGCTCTTGCTCAGCGTACGCGCATTGCCGGAAGGAGACGAATATGCGGACGATCGTGTCATTGCCACAGCAAGTTCCCTCTTCATCAAGATATGTTTCGTGTCCTAACTCTTCCCAGCTCCGTTTGATGAACTTCATACGGAGAATAGGTCGCGATGAGATATACATCAAATATGTTCACCAACTCGTCAATGTGAGTACCTCTCCGATAGTCCAACAGTCGTTGCCTGACCAAAAGTCAGATGCACCTGCAGTCCCAGAATTATGTCGAAGCTGCCCTCACATTGAAGCTCCACTCTGATTTACACGAATGGGACCTCAACTCCTTCGTAGGGCCAATGGAAGACCTGGGTCTACCTCAGCAATCTCAGTTCCATCGCAAGGAAACTCTTTGTTTGTTGATTCTTGACTATTTAGGTATATAATCACGTAAGCAAGGATGGGGCTGGTACTCACGAATTATTCGCCAGGGAAAGGAAAGGCTTGGGAGAGTGCGATCGACATTTGCAAAGAACTGGCGTTCCAACATTCCGAAGTCACCTTCAATTAGTACGTTTTCGCGTGGCGACTTTCATCACGTCTTACCTGATTTTGTCCTCAGCGGTCGGCTTTCGGAAATTCTCAGGCATCAAGCGGCTCTTCTGGAACACATCGTCACGGACCAACGCTATTACTCAGACTACTACCGGGTAACATTTTATGGTAATTTTCCGGGTGCTATTCGAGACAAACGGTTCATTGTACGTATCTCTCTCTGCATGCCTTACATCCAGCTCAATATTATTCAGTATCGAGGGTATGAATGGGAAAAGTTTGGGGCGTTCTGCGAGCGAATGCTCAGCAAGCATCCGGGTGCTCAACTACTGAAAACCCTTGGCGAGGCCCCTGTCGATATTCGGTTTGGCCACGACCAGTACATCCAGTGCACAGCAGTTACCCCAGAACCAAACCGGTCACTCCCGATCTTCACAAATCCGGATGTCCCTCTCCCTGTTCGTACATACTACGAGCACAGGTGAGCTGTCTGTCTAGGATGGTGATCAACATTTGCTCAGCATTGCTCTAGTGCTATCAACTTGTTTAGTTCATCTCGCCAGCTGAAAAAAATCACCCGCTCTGGGACGGAAGAGATTTGGCTCGAGAAAACGTATTTCACGACAGAGGAGGCCTTTCCCACTGTCCTTCGGCGTTCCGAAGTTGTTGCCGTCGAAATAGTGGAAATCTCTCCAGTTGAAAATGCACTCAGCGAAGTGGAATTGAAAACCAAGGAACTGGCTGCTTTGAACCTCAAGTACCAGGCCCTTGCGAAGACTGCACAGCCTGTCTCGACCAACGCATTGGCAATGTGTTTGAATAGTGCAGTCGACGCACCAATGAACACTGGCGTGGCTGCGTACCGACAAATGTTCTTCGATCCAGAGTACATTACGCGTAACCCAGAGCGAGCAGAGTTGGTGGAGAAACTGAAAGCTGCCGTCGACGAACAGGTTCGGTCTAAATCCTCATGCCGTAAAGAGTACTGACATCTCGTTAGGTTGTTGTCATCGACCACTGCATGAAGCTCCATGGCCACCTCTGTCCGCCGGAGTTTGTCCCTTTCCATGAAACTCTCGAGAAGTTCTTCAAGAAGAACTTCCGTGACGAGATCCGGCGCCTTGGACTAGAAACAGCATCCGATCCAATTTTACCCCCGCGCGCCACATCCCAATACCCGCCTTCGCAATATGAGCAATCGGTGAAGCGAAGCCTGACGTCCAACGCTTCGACCACTCGTCCCCGTGTCCCATTCTTCATCCCTCCGCTACAACTTGGTCGGCCAGTCATGAGTCCTCCAATGTCGCCACTATCGCCTACTAGTCCCGTAGATGCCCAACCTCCAGTGAAGCAGACGCCATTACAACGACACCTGGCTCACTTGGCTCGTCACGGAATAAATGGAGTGTCGTCTGCTCCTGGTGATACCGGCGGAAGCGACTCCTTGTCTGCTGAGTCCCCTCACAACTCCTTCGTCAACGTTGGCAATGGAGTGCACGCGGTCCCCGGCGCCAAGATGTCTGGCGCCTCGGTCGCAACATCGAAAAGTTTTACTTCGTTTGGGTCACTCAAAGGCCGGTTTTCACGGTTCGGTAGTCTAAATTTTGGCCGGCGCGGGGCGACTACTTCATGATGCTATCTATGGTTTCTATTTCAGGACATTTTCATCCTCATTTTGTATCGCGCTAGATTTTGCTGTAGTTTTCCCTCGTCTTCCGCAATTCGTTCGCATTGTTCGTTATCAACTCCGGAGCTCTAAGCAGTGTGTAAATTCTACAGGTTACAACATCGATAAAAAATATGTACATGGCGAGTGAAGGAAAACAAGAAGACGAATTTAGAAAGACACGCCGATCATCCCTTCCTCCCTCATGTACCCATCGTACACCTCGTAGCCCTCTCCGCGGGGTTCTTCATACGCGGGAATATCGAAGGCGGGCTCTGGATCTTTCGGAGGAAACGAATGATCCGAAATCCAACTCTCGGAGCTCGAGTCGCTCTCGTGCTTCACTGGAAATAGAGGGAGTGTCGGGGATAATGGCGACTGGTAGCTTTCGTAAGGGTCTGAATGCATGAAAAGAAGACCGGAATCCAGTGGTCTTTTGTGGTCGACAAGGGCGGGGTCGACGTGAGACGAAGCATGCGTTTGGGACTGAAGCAGGTCCGAGGCCGATTCTTCGGGAAGCGAGGTCGTAGAATCGGTGGGAGAGGATGTATAAATGGACTGTTTCGAGCGGAGAGAATGAGCAAATTAATCCGCAATACGCAAGCTGAGGAAACGCACGTATTTTGACATGATCTTCTCCAACGCCTGGCCTAATTGGATCCACTCGAAAACCTTCAAATCCTTCTCGATATTGCGAGGCTTCGGATCAGGAAAGTCCATGATACGCTGGAAGAAGGCTTCCGACCCTGGCTTGTGCTTGGAGACGGTTGTTGGTCGGAGTCCCTCGAGATTGCGTCGAATTCTGTTCTTCTCCTCGACAGGAAATTCATCATTTGTGAGACGCTCCAAGAGGTAGATGATGTCGACTGAAGTAATGTAGCACATTTCCGCCTCTTCCCGATAGATGCATGAGATCACACTGTCGGCCTCTGAATACTCGTCCTGCTCGATTGGCTCGCAGGATAAAATGACTCGACGACCATCCTGGACTTTCTGAAAACGGACAAGGCGTCGGCCGGCCTGAAGCTCCGCGACGTCCCACTCCCTGCACAGCGATTCCAGAGGAGTTACGATTTCGAGGACAGGAGTATGCGCGTGCAGGTTTTCGTCCAACTCCCCGGGTGCATGGTGCCGCGCGCGCACCAGCGATTGGTCTTTTATAGACTTTGGGATTTCCCTTCTTCGCTGACGAGTTTTCGATCGAGGAACGCGGTCTGAAAGAGAAGGGGAAGGGACTGGATAGTAAAGACTGGGTGTAGGAAGGTGTGTGGCGGCGCGGCGACGTCCTATGGCAGGAAGATGGTCCATGACGTCTTTCATATCCTGCCTTTGCTTCCCGCGCGACGAACCGCATTCCCAATACGAGAATTCCCCGACGAGAACCGAATCCAGGACAGTATTTTCGGAATTCAACGCCTGCACTGTGATGAGGACTTTGTTGTCGGTCGCCGATACGTGTCCAAGCGCGGGAGCAGCGGCGTCCAGTTGCCATCTACCATAATCGACGCCTCCGAGTTCCCGAACTGCGGTCGAGATGGCCTTGTTACCGACGACCAGCCGGACGTGTATCGGTTCTGTGGTGTTGCTGTGGAAGTGGATCCGCACAGTAATTGGGGCGCCTTCCTCGCCCTCGTTCGGATTGAAGTCGAGAACCTGGATCATGCGTAGGCCAGCGACGGTAGGCTGCGGAAAGGAGTCCTCGAGCGATGGAAACATGGCGGGCTCTGCGGCGGGAATAGTATTGTAGTCGTCTCGAACAGGCATCGGCGACGGGGACGCTGAATGGCAAACTTCGCTTGTGAGCAGGGGGCGTAGGGTGAATACGTTGGACTCACCAACGGTAGCTGAAAATGGGCCACAGCGAGGGGGCGGGAAAGAGGACGCAAGTGGTTGACAGGGCGGCGGATTTAAACGTTGGCTGGCGATTTGTTTGGGTCCGGCGCGGGAGATCGAGAATTAAAAGGGATGCTTCCGCATTCCTCGATCGTCAGCCGCCCCTCCTATGAAGCGGAAAACGGAAAGAGAGTTGAAAGGTAGAGAACAACACAGGAACCGTCGCCCGTATCCCAGCGTTTGAGGTCCCATTGAGGTGCGCAAAAAGCAGGATCTGCAGCGGATGGCAGGTTGCCTTATTGGGTTGCGAACAAGAACCACACCGATCGCCCAATTGTTTGTCCCGATCAATCGTCCTCTCGTTGCGATTGACCGAAGAAAGCCAAAACCAAAACAGAATCTATCGTTCTACATGTACAACGGGGTCATCATGTCTGCGGACAAGAAGCGTGTCTGGGTTCCCACCGGCCCTTTTCACCGTCTTTACCAGCTTCCATCCATACCCGAACGACAGGTGGGACATGTCCCTCGGCGGAGAGAACCCGTTCACAACTTGAACAGCGATCAATGAATATCCCCTCGTATGCACACATTAGATTCTGGCGCGGGCCCGCGGTCAGGACCGGCAATTCAAAGTATGCAACATGCGTACTGTTAGACTTTGAAACGAAACGCGGGGGTGCGACTGAAGCATCTTGGCAATCTGCTGTGAAAGACTTTGATAGACGAGAAAATCGGACTGGGAATGGGGAGATTTCTGAAATCACGATAAACGAACGCTCTCGATGACTCGTGTCTTCCTCGCACCTTTTCTCGGGGTCCAAAGGCAGTTACGCTCTCTGTGACCAGGACAGGGTCTTGCGGCATATGCGCCATGGTGACGTAGCAGACCAAAACATCGCGGATGGTCAAGCGCACGACGGCGGGATTGCTCAGCTGGGTTGCACCGGGGGTTCGTGTCCAGATGTGCAACTTGCAGGCATTTGTTGCATTGAACTCGCGAATATAATCCGGGAGCTCGTCGGCGCCAAGTGCTGGGGGGTCGTCGCTTGTCACGGGGAAGAGCGACGTGCCTCTCTTATCATACGGGACAAACGGCTGGGGTGATTCTGGGGACGGAGGGCGTCTAGCAGAACAAGTATCAAGACGTGGACAGTAGATATTATATACAAGACGGCCTGCCTCCGTTTCCGAACTTCTCGCCGCCCGTTCCGATTCAGGTCCGACTTGTCTGCCTTTTCGCTGTTTGCGGCTGCGAGAAGCGCGTCCTGGACAGGGGCGGAGCGGATTGTGTCGGCCAGCTCCTTGAGCTGCTGAAAGTCATTGCGGATGGACAAGGATGAGAAGGGCAGGGATGACTTGAGGAGGAGGGGGGGAACGTTTCTGAGGTGTTGCAGACGAGACTGTATGTCCGAAAGCGAGCTGATCATCGACGAGAGGCCCTCGCGATCGACGTTCATGGTGGAGTGGAGTCAAGGCGCGGTCACGTGGGCAATTGATTGGCTTTGGATTGGAATTTATTATGTATGTAGCCGAGCACTGACGGCGACCCTGCATCATGGCTCCAAATGAAGTCATCCACCCAGCCCTATAAGAAGCCTGCGCGTACACAACCGACTCTCATTCAATCCACCATGTCCACCGAGAAAAACCCCAACCGCGTCGCTGCTGGCCTCCGTACTACCCTCGGAAGAGACGATGTTTCCGAAGAAACAAAGGCACATGCCCTCGAGCGCTTGGAGCAGATGGATGGTCCGTTTTTTCATCTCTTTGTCTTTTTTTCTTCTTCAACCTCACATCCTCCATTCAGGCCAAACCACCGCCACTCCCCGCCACGTCGTCGCCCCCGAGTCCGAGCAACACGCCCGTGAGATCCTCGAGGCAGCCGGCTACACTGTCACTCCCAACGAGCCTGAAGACGAGCACCAAGTGCGCGTGCTAGCCGGTTACAAAGCGGCGCTCAAGAGTGAGTTTTGTCTTCTTTTTCATAATTCGGTTTCCAACTAGCAACCAGATCCCCGTGTCTCCGAGGAGGCCAAGAAACATGCCCAGGAATATCTAAAGGAGCACAACGCACTCTAGTTTACCGCGCTTCGTATCTTGTACCAAAGAAGAAATGTAATGATTAATACCACGCACATATTCATCGCCCGAGTTCGTCCACTCGTTTGAGCAGAGTATCTACCCTCGCCTCGAGTCCACCAACGTTCCCTTTCACCACCGCCCGGTTTTCCTCCAAGCTCTGCTCGATCGTCTTGACTGCGCTGTCAAGCTCCCCCAGCGCCTCGCGCATCTTGCGGTGATCCTCTTCCAGCCCCTCTAAAGTGCTTGCAAATTGCGCCGCCGACGTGTGAAGCGCAGATAACGTTCGCAGACGCGTGAGGATATGCGGAATGTGAGGAAGAGACGGCCCGAGTCGCGAAAGGAGTGGGAGAACTTGTTCTTGTATCTGGGAAGGCGGCGCCCCATTCGACTGCGAGGGATGCCGGCGATGAGAGTGCTGCGACGCCGCTGCACGGTCAAGATCGGAGAGCAGCAGTTTCAGGCGACGCGAAATGGAGTCGATATGTCGTGGTTGCGTTAAAAGCGTTAATTGTGCACCGAGCCGTGTGACGAGCGGCAATAAAGGCGGTGGCAAGGGTGAGGACTTGAGCTGTTGTCAGTCATTCATGTGGTGGGGGGACAATTTCGAAACGCACCTCGTCAAGGGCCGCCGTAGAGGATCCCACCAGCTTTTCCAGCTCTCCGACGCGCCTGTCCATTTCCACGATACTCCGGACATTCGGTTTTCCACTCTCGTCGGCCCCAGAAGCGGCAGCAGGCTTGGGCTGCTTGAGATCGGCCTCCTTCTCCTCGTCTTGACCCAGAATAACGCCTACCAACCGCCCTCGCCCCTCCTTCCCTTTGCGAATCTTGTCCAGTCTGCCGCGCACGTCCACTAAACCGCGAATCAGCTCGCCCGGGTCCACGCTATCCTCTTCTCGCTCCTTGAATAACAGCGGATTGGCGGGATCGGCGAGCTCAGTCTCCAGAGACATCACCTCTGCCTGCAACGCGCGCAGTCGCTGTGACAGCGGTACAGGGCGCGATGTTGACGGTTCGACTGGCGAGCTGGGATCGGTCGGCGATGGGGGATAAGCATAGTGGGTTCGGGGCCGGTCTTCGCGACAAAATTAGGACACGCATAAGTAGGCAAGAGAGAGCAGACCTCGTCGCTTCTCCGCCTTTCTGAACTTTTTGCTTGCTTCATCGAGCTGCATGAGATTCGTCGAGTCGAGCTCCTCCTTGGACGCGCCAATGTCGACTGCTCGGCCACCTCTTATGCCTGAGCGCGACGGAGCAGTCTCGTCGTCGCTGGCCGCATCGGCTTTCTGGTGAAATGTGAATAACAGCAGATCTTGTACATTTCGAGACTTGCATTCAGTGTGGATGGCACCGGGTCCTCCGTCTCGTATACATCCGGCGCAGTATCCTGGGGAGAGATTGAGCACAGAAATGGGGGAGTATGAGGGACGGACAATGTCAGGAAGAGTCGAGTACTTTGCGCTCATGTTGGGTATAAGGGATGATGGTGGTGTTTGGCTGGGGCTGGAACTGGGTTTCTCGGTACCATGGTCCTCGTCCTCATAATAGGCGACCTGCACATCCCCCACCGGACCCATGACCTCCCATCCAAGTTCAAGAAGCTCCTAGTCCCCGGCAAAATACAGCAGATCCTGTGCACCGGAAACGTGTGCGACAAGGAGACCTACGAGTATCTGCGCACCATTTCGCCCGACGTGAACGTCGTCAAAGGAGACTACGATGAGGTGCGCATCTGCGAGGGCATGTGTCGCCGTTGTATCGACGTAGTATGCCGCAGACCTCGACGTTCCCGTCCTCGATAACGGTCGTCCACAGTCCCATCAAGATCGGTGTCATTCACGGACACCAGAGCGTCCCTGTAGGCGACCTGGACTCGCTCAGTGCACTTGCGCGCCAGATGGACGTCGACGTCCTCATATCCGGCCACACACACACGTAAGGCGCGCCCATTGCTGTTTCGTCCCGCCTGCGCTGACGTCTTGCGCAGTTTCCAGGCTCGCGAACACGACAACAAATTCTTTGTCAACCCGGGCTCGGCCACCGGCGCGTGGACAGGCGCGTTCAATGGGTATCTTGCCGGTCCTCCCTGCTTGGTGTCCCTGCTAACAGCTGTCGCAGCGACCCGACCCCGTCTTTTGCGCTCATGGATATCCAGGGCCCTGTTGTCGTCACCTACGTTTACCAGCTCATAGAGGGCGAGGTGCGCGTAGAGAAAATCGAGTGGAGAAAAGAGGACGATGCCCCGCCGGCGAGGACTGCCGCACCACCACCCATTTCCAGTCCACCACCGGGGAGCCCCCAGCCCACCGGGGTCTGGTGAGTGTCGAGTGGTATTATGTGAGTTGTCGGCCTTGTCTGTCAGTACATTTCATTGACAGTCGCTCCAGATATAAAGCACCTTTGCAGCTGTACGGGTTTAATAGGAGGAGCGAGAGACTCGTGGTCAGGATACTAAATTATGTCTCTCAGCGTGTAAATAAATCGAGTTTGGTGGACGTTCAACTCCCGTATTGAAACAATCGCATAGCGCGTGCAAGTACAATTACTACTTCTTACTGATACCCACACATATATTGAGCCATCCGTCTGCACCGGCGAGGCAAGCGCCCAACCAGGCCATTTCCGACTCGGGAGGTGTCAACACACCCTGGATGAGGGGATACCCGAGTTCTCGAACCGATGGGGCCTGGGGATGGGGGTTGGTCCGCGAAGGAGGCGGGGCAGGTGGTCGAGGCGGAAAGAGAAGGGGGACGTGGGTCGATAGAAAGTGTGAGAGGGTATGTGGTGTCCCTGGCAATGGGTCAGTCCATGCATTCAGACACGCCAAAGGAACCTACCATCTTCTAGAATAGGAGGAACGAGGTCCTGTATAACAGGCCCGTCTGGTAGATAGACTCGAACGGGGACGCTGCGGACATTATACGCGCCGTCACGCTCGGTGGGGCCTGCGGCATCCGCGGGCGGAGGTCGACCGTGCATCGACACTGAGGACGGCGGCGGCCCTGGGGACTGTGGCCGATGATTGGGGGTTGTTGTCGGCGTCACCTTGGAAGCTACGCGCCAATAGTCGTCGAAATTGTCTGCGGAGATACATGCGTTGGCTGCACGGTACAAGGAAAAAACTTGCTTACGTTCTTTGATGCCCTCCCATAACCCATCCTGGTCGACCTTGCGGAGCCCTGTTATCCGTTTGGTGTTTCCCCACCGGATAAAGTCGGCCTCTTTGAGCTGACCCATGAACGCCTGCTTGCAGGACTCTGCACTGGGAGAGAGCAGCAGCTTGTCGGTTGGGGGTGAGGCAAGATGGAGGATAAGGCGGAGGGGAGTCGCCATCGAGGCGGAGGACGAGGCGGTTGGCCGGATAGTGGAGAGAATGGAGTGATTGTCGTAAATGAGACCGATTGGCCAGTGCCTGACAAGAGCGGTGGGTGGGTGAGGGCAGGGGGACCGGGGAGGTCAGACTAACCACTTGAGCAAGGTGCCGTCGTCGCACTCGAACCACCAGTCCTCCTCCTTGAGCACCTTTGCTGCTGCCTCGTCAAAGACAACATCCATCAGAAAGCGACGGATCTCTGGCATGAGGAGGGGGAGGTAGCTGACACGGGGGGCCTGCATGAAATAGCATTCGAGGCCGCGGTCCGAGTTTGCGGGGAGCTCATTTGGGTCGACGCGAATCTCGAGGGGGACGGTGCCCTCCCAGCTGAGGCGGCGAAAGAGGGTTGTGTGGTAGTCGATTCCACGGTCTTTTTGCGCAGCGGCGGCGGGGTGGTGGCGAGTGGTGCCATAGTTTGACATGGGGAGCGGGCAGGCGCGATGCGTGGCTTATTTGGCACTCGTGGTACGCGATCCTGTGACCTTGTTTGAACCCAACCACCGTCTACTCTCCCTTTCTTGCCTCTCTTCATGGCTACCCTGCGTCGCACACACCCCCCGCTCAAGCAGTCCAGGTCCGTCTCGGGCTCAAAGCGGCCCCACTCCCCAGACCAGCCCCTCGAGGTCGTCCCCAAGCGTCTCAAAGCCGGCCCCGCGCCCAGCCGCGACAAGGAAACAGACAAGGACAAGATCCGCCGCCATGCAGAGCGCGAGCAGCAGCGGATTGAGTTTCGCGAAAAGTACCGTCGCGCTTTCCCCGGCTGGAAGTTTTATTTCGACATGGACAACATCCTTCCCGAGCACGCGTCCGCGATCAAGACTGCCCAGACCAAGATACGACAGCTGGGTGGCGTACGTGTCTCTTTCGTTTCTGCCGCTCGCCGCTCATGCCACTCTTTCCATCCAGTCCATCGAAAACTTCTTTTCCAACAACATCACCCATCTCGTCACCGACCAGCCCGTCCCGCCAGACCCTCCCGCCAACAAAGAGAACGACGCTCCTCGGAGCAAACTCAAGAGCCCTATCAAACCCACGGCGCCGTAAGCGTCGTTGTTCCTCCTGCACAAACCCCCTACTCACGCCGCGCTGCTCGCAGAACCGCCGACGACCTCGCAGCGCCCGTTCAGGATCTCGTGTCAAAGGCAAAAAGCTTTGAAAATACAAAGATATGGACCATCCCTAAACTCCAGAGCGTGGTCGAGCGCTGTCTGGACTCTGCACCCGCGTCGGTCGCGCCTACGCCCGCTGTGGCCGCTCAGCGCTCCCTTTCACGTTTGTTGCAATCGGAGCGGCTAAATGGAACCAGCGAGCGCGATCCGACGCAGAAAAGGCACGACTACAAGTACTTCAATCGCGGAACCTATTTTATGCTGGTGGAGGACCTGCAAAAGCAGTTGGCCACGGTCGCTGTGCAGGAGTACATCATTCCCAAGGGTCGCGACTCGGCGAACGCCAGGGTCCCTTGGCCTGTTCTGCATTGTCACCCACAGGCCAGAGGCCCTTTTCTGCCGTTTGACGAAAAGGAAAAGAAGCGGTGGGAAAAGACGCAGCGTTTAGAGGTGCAGCAGGCGGATGAGCGCGAGGAGAGGCAGCAAGACAAGATGTTGCGAGTGGAGGCGATGAAGCGCAAGGCCGAGGCGCGTCTCCACGCTGGTGTTCAGTCCGGCGATCTCAGACGGTCGGTCTCGATGAACAACATGCATCGTCGCGTCAAGCTCGAGGAAGAACCTTTCGTCGATCTAGACGGCGACGCCGCTGACTCTACAAACGTCTCTGGATATCTTCCTAGAGGTTATGTGGCTGCTTCCGGGAACAGCGTCGGCATCACGTCGACGACGGGCACGACATCCACCGCTGGTTTCTCGTTCAAGACCTCCACGCTACCTGCAGCTTTACGCGGACGCCCAGAGGTTTTAACGTCCCGCAAGTTCCCCTCTGCACAGGCCAAGAATGGGCATATGGGTCCGCCTGTCAGCGTACCGGAGAAACGGCAGACGCTAAAGAAGAGTCGCAGCAC
Source organism: Mycena polygramma (assembly GCA_029449255.1). Classification (NCBI taxonomy): domain Eukaryota; kingdom Fungi; phylum Basidiomycota; class Agaricomycetes; order Agaricales; family Mycenaceae; genus Mycena; species Mycena polygramma. The sequence goes on along the minus strand of JARKID010000095.1, from coordinate 360,335 downwards.
GAATACTATGAGGCTTCCCAAAAGAGATGAAGGGAGCAAACCAGGTTACTGCGAATGTTGTCGTATGAAGTTTGATGATTTCACTCACGTTCGTGTCTTACTTTGTCTGCTCTGCATGCGCTGACATCCAAACACAGCACATCTCCAGCCGCAAACACCGAAAGTTTGCGGTCGATGACAACAATTTTATGCAGCTGGATTACATTCTCGGACTAGTGAAGCGTCGCACCGTCGAAGAAGTAAAGCAGGAAGAGCTGGAATGGGAGCGGAAATGCTCACAGTTGCGCAGCGGTGACGAGGAAGAAGTTCCCAACGACTGCGAAATGTTCGACGGTGCGTTGGTGGACTTGGATTCATGAGACCACACGGACTACACGGACTACGCATCACATTGTATTTCTTGCACCCGAAACAGCTTGTCTCATTTGCATTTCCACTGTTTTCAGTTACGAAAAGATGGTATCATCGCTCTCCGCACACAAGATCGTCCCAGTCAAACTACGGTAACCCGAGAAACCGTTCCTCAAAGAATAGTAACAGTCAGCACTGAAGTGATTCCGTCGGTGGCGATCCCTTGGACTAGCATGAGTAACGTGAGGCATTCGCAATCGCAACTTGCCATGGTTGACACCGGTGGACCCCGCCGGAAGAAGACCGGTGACCTGTTGCAGAGAAGCGGAATAACTGACCCCGCCGAAAGAGGGGTTCGCAGTTGCATTTGCGACAAGTAAATCACGACCTGAGCAATTGTATCAGATTGGTGACGTTGTTTCCAGTATAAAGGGAACTTGCCGATGTTATAACCGTCTGTTGGCCACGGAAGGGTTTGATATTAATGAGTTTGATTCACGACGACGAAAACATACCGGGGACGATGGTGTGGCCTTCAGTTACGTTCTGTTTTCGTCGTCTCATCACTGCAATCTGCTCTTTGAGACCCAAGAAGAAACATACCTCTTCCTTTGAAACACTGATAGACGGTTGGTCAAGAAAAATAACACAATAACGGGCGGCTTACGCCAAAAACAGGGCGCCCGAGTCGGCCGAAGGCCCATTCTGGCGGAACACGCTACCTTGGTCATTAGCGATGGCCCGGCAGCGAGGTCAGAGTTTTACCGGAGGTGGTTGCCACCTATCAAGCTCTCCAGGCAGGTTCCAAGTACCGAGTCTCCATAGTCTTGTCTCAGTTCAGACTTTTGAAACATTGAGGACGACACATCCAAGGTGAAGGAGAATACGACGAACAGTTTGGTTCACAAACCCATTCCCGTCGCCGAGGTTGGCCGACTGGGGACCGCCTGAGGTACATCAAAATCTATCTTGGGTTGGGAGCACGAATGACACACCCAGATGTATCCCCAGGCATTCGGTCGAGCTGTAATTAATTATCGTAAGAAAATAATTGTGAGATGAACGGAATTCATACAAGCCGATTGCCTTTGCAAAGTTCAAGAATCCGGCATCCGTAAGGACACCAGGAGAACTCAAACCAGAGATGATGACCTCGAGTCCAGTAAAACGAGATGCCAATTGTGGATGAAGCCACCTACATTGAGCGGTTCTCCCAGATCGGGACTGCCAGTACCACCACTTGCTGCATTTGCGGAACGTCAGATGAAGCTGAGGGTTCAGAGAAATTAGCAAGGTTACCCACCGTCATCGAGCATGGAGCCTCCGTTCGCATTCGGGTCGAAAAAGGCAACTGCTCGTTTGTGTTGAGGTGCTGCCAAGGTCAGCGAGGCGAGTCCAACCGCAAGAACGCAGGAGAGGAGCATTGTGACCGCAGAGCCTGAGAACAGGGAGACCAGTTCACGTCAACATCCGGATAGAAAGCAGGGTCCTTATATACATTCTACGCATACACATTCTCCAAACATGTCCAGCCAGACATGTGGAACATAGTGGGGCATATGACCGGCCAACAGAATATCATGAGAGTCAGAAGCAGAAAGAGACGAGTTAAAAATAGCACCCGACTTTATGGTGAACGATTATCTGTGTACGCGCTCAATATGCCAGCGCTCAATCGCCGGTTCGCGCCTAATTAGCTTTCGAAAAACCGACATGCATTATATCGCGAAATGCGGCGCTTGACGACGCGATGGTCTTGTCTCTCTAACAAGCGGGGTTATATCAAAGTTGATTTAAGCAACAAGTCGGAGGCAAGGAACGTTCCGTGAAAAAACAATAGTGGCGAACGTTCCAGCCATGACACGTGGGTACTCTATGGCCGGCGGGGTTGAAAACGCTGAATCGAAATGCTAACATCGTCCATCCATCGTTCCTCCATCTCTACTGTCAGACTTCGCGATACTTTGCGTTCATCCTGGCCTCCTATTGCATCTCTGAGCAACGATAGCGCGATATTGACAGTAGGTTGCGAGTCCAATACGCGGCCGACGAGTTCGGTCCAGATCCTTGTCGTGGCAGAAGTGTCCATGCCGTCGTAGCTTTCGGCTGCAGGCAGACCGTCGGAGCAGAGGATTAAGAACCACGGTCGACTTGGAAGGTCGCGATGATATATGTCCGGGATATTTGACACATATGGGGGCTGGTGTGGTCAGCTGCGGAATTCCGAGGAAAAGAGAAAGCGAACAAACCGTGGATATCCGAGCTGCACATTGTCTAAGTGTGGTTTGCGATATCCACTCTTGATCGAAGTTCAAGAAAACGCGGGAGGTATATAAGGAAGGAATCTTGAGCCAAATGTCCCCGATTGCTTTCAGGACGTAGTCAACACCGGGATCTGAGTTAGGAGTTGTGAATAATACCTCTTGTAGGTTCTAAAAAACCCAGGACGCGACCATTTTTTATCGAGTCTCGTTCTTGAGGATGTTCGGCTCTTATCCGCTGCCCTTCTCGGTTGACATGGCCGGCGTGGAGGTGGTTCACCAAGGTTCCTGTCCATGCTCCGCTGTGGTGGCGGAGCCCCAAAACTACAGATCGTATGAGTAACTGAGCAGTTCGATAAGGTCCTATTTAACCTGCATGGCAATCTTTAACCACGATACAAATGAGATGGACGTCCGTAATCAAGATGCGACTGTACCTAGAATTCATTATCCCGCGATTATATTAGAGAGACAAAAAAGTTTACAATTACCTCCGAGATTTGCTACCCATACATTTTTTTCGTGCGGATCAGTCAGACTATGGTTGTTTTTATCCAGACGACCAGAAATCGCTGAAGATTTTGATACCTGAGGATCAGGGTTGTTCCACCGATGCATCGAGCAGCCTCCCTACGACTTTGACCCGTGCTGTCGTGCCGAAAAATATTTTGCACTTCCTCATCCGACATGCGACTAAGCCGTCTAAGATCTCGAGGGAAAACATCTAAAAATTTGGATGTGATGGAATCGTCCAGTTGCACAATTGAATCCCGCAAGATCTGGCTGACACGGTCAGGCGAGATCTGACGGTTTCCTAGTTCTCGGAGAGCAGCACTGAGGGTCTGTTTGAGTTTCTTGGGAAGAGTTTCGGCAACATAGTTGACTGTATCGTGATTCACATGCCCTGGAAATATTATGCTATAATTATTGACCACCATAACGAGCAACGTCGTGCAGAGATATTCACCGTCGAAGATGCTGTTGAATTGCCAAATCCCACTAGGGAAATTCCACTCCTCTACAACGAAGCGGTCTTGGTTCTGATGTACATGAGGGGGACATGGCTGAAACGACAGGCTATCGACCTTGCGGCTAGATTGGGGGCAAGCGAGACGCTTTAATTCCGCCGTAAGAAAAGGTTCCGGGAGTACCCGGAATGTCCAAGGGCCCTCGCCGGTGCCCATGTCGGTTGTTTCGAAGTGGTCAACTTCGGCCAGCGCAATGAGGTGTTCAGATGAGCTCGCAGCAGGCAATGAAACGACATTGGGGAACATCAGAAAGACGGCCAGTGGGCGGGATACTCGACATTAAATGGCAAGTCGACGCACACGGCATGTACCGCATTTCGCCAACCAGTCGGAAAATCTGAAGCTGATGTAATCAAACTACGTTGTAACCAAGGCAAAAGAATGACAGAGAACTTACGGAGACCCTGAAATATCACATGGAGCGGTATTCGAATGACTGGAATGAAGCAAGTCCATCACTAAAAGAACTAATGAAAATGCTATGTTGTGCGTATGGCGTGGACGAGGTTGACGGATGAATCATGCCAAAATGGATGCGATGCGCAAAGCAGCGATAACTGATCGGTCCGAGAGCATTTTACAATACGGGAGTGACTGCCGATCCAGAAGTGAAGGAAATTAGGCTCGACATAGACCGTAATTGAAGTCGACGACTAACCTAACCATATTCGTCAAAGTGATCTCGAACGACAGGCCTGTTGGATATGTTCAACAGTGATGCTACGTGGTGATCGTACCGTACATCGGAGGCAATGGATATGCCCGCCGTGTTAGTTTTCAGACGAGAAAGGGTGTGGGGCAAATCTGGTTTGCTTCCATGTACACATGCGTAGTCATCTAGTTCTTGTTTATATTGCTCGAGGTCGCCGTTCATGATCATCGCCTCAATTCGAAACTGGCGAATGCCAAGTCGTAGCCTCCGAATTCGTAGTTGATCTTGTCGGTACGTTTATACTCCGGAAGTCCAGTCCCAACAGATAGTTTGTCGCCCGCGGGTGGGGGAATCAAAGCAGCCTTGAAGGCTCGCTGAGCTGCTTCTATGGCGCTTTCCCCATCGTCGTTTTCGTTGTCCTCGCTCGAGATGAAGAGGGTGAGGCTGAGGTGGCCGGGCTGGAATATGGTGACTACGCGGCGGATGAGGGATAAGAGATCCGGAAATGCTTTGGCATCCAGAGGCGCTGGACGCGAATGGGGAAGCGGAACATTGCACTCGAAGCTGGCATAGGACCAGCCCTCTTCGGGAGTTACATGTATAGTATAATAGCCTTCTCCCGCGGCATCGTTAATTTTGGAGAGTGGATCGGTTCCCCATTTGATGAGCGCGTTGGCGGAGTAGCCACATGGGGAGAAAGAGTACGCATCCAAAGTCGTCAGGTTGGTTGGGAATATGTCGGAGATTCCCAAAGAAGCGGATAGTGCATGGGCGTCAGTAGAGGGTGTATCTGCTGAACCGGGGGAGGGGAAGAAGGGCTGCCGGGCGGCAGGAGCAAGATCACGCATTAGAATCTCGATGGTGTAATCGGGCGGCGGACGTTGGTTGTTGACAGAGGACGGAGAGGCGGGGACAGACTCTGAATCGCTAGGGCTGGTGATATAGAGTAGCCAGTGGTCCCCATTGACTTTCCCAACGGTGTACGCTGCGCCGTCGGGGAATATGTTGTCCAGAAATTCTACTTCGTACTTCCAATCGCGATGGGGGCCAAGTTGGCGCTCGGGAAACATGAATGATTTCCGAGAGTAGAAACAGCGATAGACGCGAGGCAGATTCGCCTGGGTCGCTGCAATCTCAAGGATGCGCGGAAGACCCAAGAGATTGAGGGTTGTTCCGCATGTCTTGAGAATGAGACGATGAGGAGAGACGAAAAATGAGGATTCGCTGGAGATCGAATGAGATCTACATCTCCCTTGTGGAAAAACGCGGACCTCAAGAGGTATGCATCCATCTCATCCCCATGAACGACGCTCAGAACCTTGCACTGGACAATGTCCAGCATCTCTTCCCATACCGAAGAATCGACCTTACGCAGGCCGCATCTGGGCGACGCAGAGTCGTCGAGATCGGCCACCGACGGCGCGAACCAGATTTCCAGGAGTTTTTCGGGACCTTCAAAAGGAGATGTCATGTCCAGGTTTAAAAATTTGCGAGTCAGCTGACCCTTTCTTTCTGCACCTCACGATGATGGTTAGACGGTTTTTGGCTAGAATTCCCCTGCTCCGGTCCCCTGCCCTTCTCCCCACATTTCGACCGCTGAGGCCACTCCACGCGCCTCTCACAAACACTCCTCGCCTCTCAAACTCGCGTTTCTTCAACCACTTTCCCGCTCGGCTCTCAGCATCACCCCCACCCCCAGAATCATCTTCCCTGCCCCCAGACGCCACCAGATATCAGCGCCTGAAGCATCTCTTCAAGTCGTACGGGTGGTATGCCCTGGGCGTGTACATTTGCTTGTCCGTCCTCGATTTCGGCGTAGCGTTCGGCCTGATACATATCATCGGCGCCGAGTACGTCGAGCGTCTCACTGCATCCGCGAAGGAGTTTGCGGTCGGCCTCGTCTACTCCAAACCTCCCGAACCTGGCTTGGATGAGCTGGATCCCGCTCCGGCACAGGGGGGACACGAGAGCATATATGCGATGCTGCTGCTGGCGTACACGGTGCACAAAACACTGTTCCTCCCCGTGCGCGTTGGGCTGACGGCTTACCTGACGCCAACGCTGGTGGGCTGGTTGCGGCAGAGAGGCTGGGCGGGTGGAGCAGGAACCGCGCGCGCGGCGGCACACATGCGTGAAAGGCTGAGGAACGGAAAGAACAGGGCCACACGCGGGGATTAATTTCAAAAGTACAGGGACATTGCACAATAGTATACACGTTTATTCCAACAGGTAATCTCAGGCGGCGGGGGCCGCTTCTTCCTCGGAGCCTGAAAGAGGGTGGTTGGCGGACGATGTGCGACGCGGGGATGCGGAATACGCGCCTTTCAGTATGCCACTCTTCTCCAGTTCCTCACGGGGAGGGCGCGAAGCGACGGCCTTTGCGAGTTGGTCCTGGATGGTGTGCATTAGCGCCAAGATCGACGGCATTTAGCGCGACGGACCTCGAGCTGGGACCGCTGCAGCTTCTCCTTGGCTGCGATGAGGGCCGGAGAAAGACCCTTGTCATCTGCGCGCAGTTTAGCGGCGGTCGCACGAGGATGAACAGATGAACATGCCCTTGAGGATGTTGCGCTCGATGAGCTCGGCCTTGTCGGGTCTGTGGGCCAGCTTGTCCTCGAGCTGTTGGGCGGTCTGCTGGTCGAGGGAGGACTGGCGGGGGTGGTTTGGACTGGTTGCTGTGGGACGGTGAGGGAGCGAGGGGATGGAGGAAACACGGCGCACCCATGGTAGATGATGGTAGTAAAGGACAAGAATTATATTATACGGGGGGTCAGTTGATGTTGTTGTCACATTTCTTTCAAATTCCTGAGTGCATTGACTGGCATCTAGTAGAGCTTATTACACGACGCGTGGATATAGTGATAAGTAAGTAGCTGACGCGACTTGAAGAGGTCTTTGCACTACGGGATGCAGCCAAACAAACAAGTATGCTTAGAACGGCCACTCGAGTGTCGCGCCGTCCCCTCGTCGCGCAGAGGCCCTCCTCGTCGGTCGCCCACGACGAGCACCACGATCACCACCAGGAGCAGGACGACACCGTCTATCCCAAGGAAGGCGCGTTCCACGTCCCCCTTCTCGTCCGCTTCCTTGACGTCTCGCAGGTTTCGGTGCTCCCATCTGGCGCAAGACCCTCGTCTTCACCATCGGCGCTGCGCTGTTCTACGAGTATCTCGGTGCCCCGGCGGACAACGAGAAGCCCTGGCTCCCTGCGACAGGCGTAGCAACGACAGAATCCCTGATTGATATTGCCTCCGCGCGTGCTGCCAAAGAGTCTGCCCTTCAAGGGGACCGCCAGCTGGTGAGGAGTGCCGTCCGACCACCCATCTACCGCTCGCGCAACCCAGAGTCCGTGCTGTCAGTCCTCTACCGCTTCTGAAACTCACCCGCTTGTCCAGGAATTTCCTGCACGTCTCGCCGTACGGGAACCCGGTTGGGATGACGGTGGAATGGAGTAGACCGAGTAAATCACCTATGCCCAGTGTGGCTGCATTGAGCGAGGCTGCGAGAAAATGAAATATTATCGAGCTGTTTATTAGTTTGCACGTGTTGTTGTTGACGAAAAGGGTTGGACATTCCACAACGCCCTTCACCGCGCCATGGTGCTGCCTCTCCTTCTTCCCTCCCTCCTCCTCGCCACCGTCGTCCATGCCGACCTCCCCCTCGTCGACTTTGATAGAATGGGCAAAGTCGGTCTCGCGGGCGCGTTTGCGGGCCTGGACTTGTTCCAAAACCAATCCGTAGCCTTTGACCCATCCACTTCGACCCTTTTCGCCCGCTCCTCCGACGGCTCACTCGACCGCCTTGCGTCGTCCAATTCGGGTGGCCGCATATCCGCCGGCTGTGCCCTGAACGACGTCTTTTACTTTGCGGGGTCATTCTCCTCCATCGCAGGCACCTCTGCCTCCAACATCGCATCCTACACGCCTTCGTCCGGAGCATTCGCTGCTCTCGGATCGAACGGCCCCAATGGCGAGATTGATTCCGTGTTCTGCGACACGAAGGGCACCAAGCTTTGGGTCGGCGGCAGCTTCACATCCCCAGGAACATCCGTCGCAGTCTGGGATCCTAAAGCCGCCTCCTGGTCCGCGCCCCCGTTCAAGGGTCTCCTCGGGGCAGAGGGAAGGGTCCTGTCGATCACATCCAACTCTTCCGACAGCAGCCTGTTCTTTGCGGGCTCCTTCATCACCTCCTTTGTCGGAAACGGTTCAACGGTTCTCAATGGCACAAACAACCCGAATGTACCGTCGTCCGCGGGTGCCACACCGTTCACCTCCTCTCTCGTCCCTGTCCCGATCCCTGCTTCGGCCATACGCCAACCTACCTCGACGTCGTCTTCGTTTGGCAACGTATCTGCCATCCTCTGTCCCGCGGGAGACGACGGTCCGGGGAACAGTTGGTTTGGCGCCGACGGGGCAACCTCTGTCATCTCCATAAACACCCTCACCTCCAATTCGGTCAGCGGTATCCGCCTTGGGAACACTTTCCAGCCCGATCACGGAACTACTGGATTCAGGTTCGCGGTCTTTACTTTCCTTCTTCATCTATTTATTGGATTTTCTTCTAGTGTAACGACCATTCCGGACAACGCTGTCCAGACATTGACATACGTGGATCCGACCACGGGTCAGAATAAGAGTTGCTCCGACCCTTGCCCTCTCCTCACCGACCCCACGGTCTTGTATCAGGACTTTTTGTTCAACAACGTAAAGTCAATAACGGGCGTCGTGGTAAAGCTTTCAGAGTTTACGGGATCAGGTCCAGGCCTGCACATTCTCCAACTGCTTTCTTCCGGTGCCTTTGCGTCCGCCATCGACTCGGAGAACGGGCCGTCCTGCTTTGCGCCCGTTTCCTCCAACACTTCATTCACTGGCACTTGGCAGCCGAAACAGGCCAACACAGGGATTCCGGGAACGGTCCAAACGGTCCTCGTATCTGACATCAACGTCGGAACCTCATCGGGGGATGCGCCCGTCTTCAAGTGGGTCCCGTACGTGTCTGCGGCCGGAGACTACACCATCAACATGCTCGTACCCGGCTGCACAGACTTCCAGGATTGTGCCGCGCGTACCTCGGTTGAAGTCACCGTTTTCCCCGGTAATAACCTGGATCCGTGGGTGACCACAATTTCGCAGCAAAACACCGAAGATTCCGCTACCGTCATCTACCAAGGCCCAATTCTGCCGACCGCACCCCAGTTTGTTACGACCATCAGCATGACCTTGGCGACCAAGCCTGTCGGTCAAGGCCAAGCGGGCAAGTGGGAACTAGTTGCAGATAGAGTCCAGCTGGTGCTCAATTCGATCAACGCAACCAGTGGTGCGTCTGGGGGTAACAGCTCCTCTGCGACGAGTGGCACTCGGCAAGGCTTTGGGTTTTTCGAATGGCCTCTCGCGTCTACGGCTACCGTCGACGGTACAGCGAAACTCGCCAACTCATCCGAGACTGCCTTGGATGCCATCGGGTTCGACATGTTTACCGCGGTTGGAGGCAACTCTTCCCTGACGTCGTCCTCGACTACGGCCGTCGTTGCTGTTGCCCACCATCCTTCCTCGATCATCTTCTTGGGGGGCAATTTCACGCTGGCTTCTGGGAGCGCGGCGAGTTCCGGGAATATCGTGTCTTTCAAGGACGGTGGGCTGGTGACGCTGAGCGCAAACGGGCTCAACGGTCCCGTCACTTCGTTGGTCTTGGACGGAGACATCCTCTTTGTTGGTGGATCCTTCACGGACACCAAAACCCCATCCACCAGCGGCAAACTCCACGGTATCGCGTCTTACAATGTCCAGACAAATCAGTGGGTTGCTCTCGCGGGCGGTGTGAATGGAGCGGTTTCGAGTCTGAGTATTGTCGACGGGCAGCTGCAGGTGGCAGGGACCTTCACCAATCTGTTAACCCCAGCGGGTGCAGCTGGTTCAACCGCTGCTGGGTTTGCAGCATGGAATGTCGCTACCAGCGAGTGGGTCAACACCGGAGGATTTGTCGTTGGAAGTATGACTTTGGTTGTCAACGGCACCAATGCCAGCTCGCAATTTGTAGCAGGGAATGTTGACGCGGCTCAAAAGTTCGGTGCATCAGGTATGGTTATGATGCAAAACAGCAAGAACGACGTGCCCGCCATCACGCCACTTGGTGTTGCACTGGAAGCCGACGTCTCATCCGGTACTAGCCAGAACTCTACCTCAGCCACGCGTAGGAGATCCCACCACCTTCCTCGTGCCGCAGCATGGCTATCCCGCGTTAAATTCCCTCTACTCTTCCCCCGGCAGTCTTCCACGACCCTTGCCCCTCTCCCGGCTTCGCTTCCCGCGCCAGCTCCGGCTGTTCTGGCAGGCGCTTTCTGGACCAACAGCTCATCCTCCGTCGAGGTGGCCGTAATCGGTGGGAATTTCTCCTTCTTGCCATCAGCGTCTTCCACGGAATCGCAAGGCGTGGCGCTGTATGACCCGGACACTGCTACGAGCGCAGCCTTGAAAGGCGCCCAAGTGAATGGAACCGTTCGAGCACTTTTGGTGGTGGGAAATGTTCTCTACGTTGGCGGCGAGTTCACGATAACCGGCATGAACGCCAATGGTTTCGCGATTTACGATCTTTCCGCCCAACAATGGGACACTTCAACCATCCAACCATTGCAGGGCAATCCGGGGGCCGCTGTCGTTGTTCGGTCGATCACTGTATCGTCGTCGAAGGCGAACACCATCATCGTCGCTGGTTCCTTCTCGCAAGCCGGATCGCTCCGTTGTCAGGCGGTCTGTAGTCTGGATGTTAACGCAAAGCAGTGGAACGCGCTCGGGAGTGGCATACAAGGAGAGGTCGCTTCTGTCGCATACGCCGGCGTAAGTTTTGTTTGCATCTACATGGTGATTGGTATCTCATAAAAGAATTGCAGAGCAACCAGGAATACCTCATTGCTGCAGGTTCTATCGCATTATCCGACAACACCGCCGCCAATGTGGCGCAGTTCGCGTTCTCAAATAGCACTTGGGCATCCGTCGGAACAGGCTCAGATCTTTCTGGTCCCGTTACCGCAGTGGAGGTCAACGCCGGCAATACGAGTAGTATTTTTGCCGCAGGTAGAGCGGGCGACGCTTCTTCGTCGTTTTTATCCTTCTGGAACGGTGTTTCATGGACGACCCTCAGTAAGTTAACTGTCCCTTGAATTTGCTTCTGTTCTTATTCTTTTATTCATAGGTTCCACGCTGGAAAGCAACACAACGGTCGCCCAGCTGACCATGGTTCCTCTCCAAGATACCCACACCGCGAACAGTATAATACAATCTGATAGAATGCTCATGATCTCTGGATCTCTAGCCGACTCCTCCTTCGGCAACGCTTCTTCCGCTCTATTCGATGGGCAAAGTTTCTTCCCTTACATTGTCTCGACTTCTTCTACCGGTTCTTCGGGGACTGTGTCGTCGTTATTCCGCTCCTTCTCCACTTTCAGCTTCACCCAGCATAGTAAGTGCTTCCTTCATATGCCCTCTCTTACTTGTCTAACTGAGAACGCGTAGAATTCTTGGCGACGGGAATTGTTATCCTGATATCCATCGCCATCGCTGCTGGAGTCGTATTCCTTTTGGCCCTGATTGGAATTCTTTGGACATTATTCTCGCGTCGGGATGACAAGCTGAATAAATTCGACGCCGCAGAAGATGACGATGATGATTCAACGCACCACCGTCCGTCATCACTTCTGGAACACATCAATGCTGCGACGCGAACAACGATCATCGGAGCAAGTCCCTTTGCTAATTTCAACACGAAGGAGGACAAGCAACCCGATACCCGTTCATCAACACCAGACCAAGATCCCTTTGCGCCAGATGCAAGTAACTACATGCGAGCAGAGACACCATCCGATGCAATTGGCGGAATCATGACCGAGGAGACGAGTAGGCCCGCCCAGGCAAGATATTCATTTGATGGCACTGGGGACGGTGAACTGCCTCTGTCCGCTGGTTCCGCTGTAGAGGTTTTGGATGACCGGGATCCTGCGTACGTTCTCACTGATTTCTCCTGTCTTTCATTACACTTACCCCGATCTCAGATGGTGGTATGCCCGCGATGTGAAAACGGGGCAAGAGGGTGTCGTTCCAGCAGCTTACTTGTTCTAGTTCAACGTTGGTTAGATTTATCTCGTTTTTGCATTTTCTTTTGCATCGCACACATATACCATGTCATACCCTTATACTTAATCTCTCATATCTAGCATTGCACACTACATTTCACGACACTTAACGATGTACAAAGGGTTCAGTTTACAGTAACGTCCAAGTACGCAAAAAGCATCTATTGCAATACTGGGAAGCAAGTGAGAAGGATGAAATCGCAGGGTAGACAATACTCACAAGGATCCCTGAAATGTTTTTGCGAGTTGTGGATGAAGCCGACCTTTGTCTTGAAGTCTTCGCGCCGCTTCTGATCCCGGAATTCACGGACGTGACGACCAGCTTCTCTGGCCTCACCACGATTCCGAGCTTTGACGACCTCTGTCCCCGAGCCGTAAGCTCCATAGCCACCTTTTTGTGGAACCAATGCCGAGTTCTTGTCTGCGAGCAACCGGCGAACGAGGGCAGCACCCGAGTTGGGGTCCTCTGGCTTGCCTCTTCTCGAGCCAGGGAAGGTCTGAGGATAGAACCGACGGAGATTCCGATGCCCTATACGTGCACCGGAAGGCAAGATGAGCTCCAGGTTGGAATCGCCGTAGGTAATCTCATTTTCGGGAAGATCGTCCGAGTCCGAGTCCGAGTCCGAGCCGTTGGATGCATCGTCATCGCCGTCTTCTTCTACAACCGCGTCCACCGGCTCGCCATTGTCATCTAGATCCTCCCATTCCTCGTCTACGCTGGATGCCGGCTTGGATTTCTTCGACTTGGTCGACTCGACGGGATACGAGCTGGTAAAGTCGTAAAAGTCTGAGATCTCGAGGCGGTCGTTCTCCGAGTCGTATGCGATTTTGCAGTGACTCTTGTCGAGCATGTGTTTCCGGGTCGCTTCCAGGGTCCTGAATTCTCTCCCTTTGCCGTTGCAGTATATGCAGACGTTGCCCACGGCGATCTTTTCACCCAGGTAGGATATTAGACCCTGGATGTCGATGAGATACTCTGCATCGGGGATGAAGAACGAGTGGGCCGTGGACATGTGGGTAAGGTTGTCGTCGAGAACAGAGCTCTCGTGAGGACAGAACAAACAGGAATTTGAGGAGAGGCGGGCTCGGGCGGCGGCGATCTTTTCGTCGATGGTCTGAGTGACCTCGCTGTCGGAAGCGTCAGCGTCGACCACTAATGATACGACCTTGGGCTCCGGAGCCGGTTCGACTGTCCGTACTTCCACGGTCGCTGCTTCGGCAACCTTCTCGAACACAACGGGAGGTGCAAGTTGTGCCTTGGCTTCAGTGTCTTTGTGTTTCTTGGAGTTGATGTGGGAGCGATATGCGTTCTCAGTCGTGTAGGTCTTGCTGTAAACAAAAAGAAAAGTCTCGGTATTTATCGGGCATCCACGATTGGGCACGCACTTGCACATTTCGCAGTATGATCCTCTAGCAGACGACATGACGGCCGTCTCCAGCCGCCGGTCGAGGACCTTTTGGTTGAAGGCCTCTGCGGTGACGGGCGGCAGGGACGCAACGCGCCGCTTCATGTTGTATCTATGGTGGTCGGAGCGGTAGTGGTCTCCTGCAAGTGCCCCCAAAAAAAATCAGCGCGGCGTGGCGGAATAGACGAGGGACGGACGTTGGTCCTCTGCGGAGAGGAAAGCGATGTTGCATGATAGGCAAGTAAAGAGCTCTGGGCCGGACATGGTGGGCGGAAAGAAAAGTGTAATGGTGACTAATACAGATTATTGATCTACACGAGCTTTGTAAAGACAATCGTCGTGTCGTCCATCCAGCGCTCTTCCGACTCGACGGTGAGCATCGACGACACCGCGTCCTCGTCCCACCCCATCGCGTCCCGCAGCAGGTACAGTCCGCCGTTCCCCGACTCGGACCGCTCCTTCCGTCCAAGCACCTCGACCCACTTCTTGCTCGCCAACGCCGGCTCGCGGTGGTCGATCCCGTACGTGTCGCCGGAAAGGTCAATGAGCCCGTCGGACGCCAGGACGAGAAAGGCCTCGCTGGCGCCGAGCGAGGCCACATGAACGTGCTGGATGTCGCTCTGGGCGGACATGTACGGCGGGGTGAGGTTGCGGCCGAGAAAGTCTGCGATCTTGGATGAGATCTGGAAGCCGGGCCTTGCGTTGAGGAAGACGCGGGTGGTGTAGATGGTGGGCAGCTTGAAGAGAAAGTCGCCGACGGCTGGGTATTTTTGTTAGTCTTGTGCGAATAGCCAGGAATATATATTACCCCGAGTCACTGCGATCGCGCCGAGGACGCGATCCCTCAGCACACATTCGCTCTCGCCTGGGTGCTCGCGGCGGATGCGCGCCGTTTCGGTGGGGTCTGTGCCGTTGTGGTTGGCGCTGAGCAGCGTCGTCTCCCATTCGCCCGACGGCTTCCTCGAGCCGAGCACTTTTAATCGGGAGGTCAGTTCATAGGCGGCACGCGCGCAGAACAGCGCGTACCGGCCTGGCAGTCGCCGAGACTCGCGACCCACACATCGAGGGCGGGACTAATGAGCGCGACGAGGACGGTGGACCCGCGCATGCAGCGCAGGACCTTGGCCGAGTTGACGCCGCCGTCGTTGATGAGGGCGGCGACCTCGTCGTCGGACAGCTCGGCGAGAGCGGCTGGGCCACCGGGAAAGAGGTCGAGCAGATCCTGGCCAATGCGCTCGTCTACCTCTGCTATCGTCTTGCGCAAGAGCTCGGGCACGTCCAGGGTCCCTGCTGCGAGACCGGCGACCAGTGCATCGTGCACGGCGGCGGGGAGGGTGGCGACGACGTGGTCGACGGTGTCGTGGCCCGCGTGGCCATCGCAGACGGCGTTCAGTCTCCAGGTGCCGTCGCTGAGCGGCCATTCGGTGACCAGAAACCTGTCTTGGGATCGCTCTGACGGCGTCGGGCATGGCTGGATCGAAACGACATCGGTGGACCCAAACGACTGCGGGTTCGCGCAGCGGGCAAGCTCTGCAGACAACTGAGGCTCGGTGAGGACCGTGTAGGTCGCGCCATACATGTTCAGTCTCTTTTCTCCAGCCATGGTCGGGGTGCAGGTACAAAATTTGTGGCACAGGTACATCATCTACGCTTTCGGCGCGCCAGTCCCAAAGCGCTCTGCCCGCTTCCTCCTCCGCTCCTGCTCCTCGGCGTCCACCTCCTCGACGGGCGGCGCAGGCCGTTTCAAAGACCCGAACCGTGCTGCGCGCGCGTTGAGCTTTTCCGGGGCCTAGTGCGTGTTAACGGATAGATATGCGGATTGTGTGTGAAACATACGTCTGGCAGCTTTTTCGTCGCGGCGGCGGCGGGGACGGCGGCCTTTTTTGCCGTGGGCGGTCGGGGTTCGACGACAGGCATGCCGAAGCGTTCTGCGCGCTTTCTGCGCTTCTCGGCCTCGATGTCTGTTTCCGCCGCAGCAGGCGGTGCGTCGACTGCAGGTGCGGGTGCGGACGCGGGTTCAGGTTCAGCGGGCGTGGGCGCAGCTGTAGGCGTCGGTGCAGGCTTGGCCGCGGGTTTCGCAGGTTGTGCCTTCTGGACGCGTCTCAGTGGTGAATGCGGACAACGGACGCGACTTACGGGCGGCTCGGGGGCTGTCTCGGTCGGATTGACCTGGTCGACGTCCCAGTCGAGGCTGGGAAAAGTAAGAATTGCATACGAGGAAATGAAAGCTGGAACCAACTCTTCTGGGGGTGCTAGGAGATCATCCTTTGGGCCATACTTTGCGTTGTAGACGTCCGTGGCCTCCTTGCTGGCGAGTATGCGTGCAATGAGGTCTGGCTTTGTTGCCTTTGGGGGCGGGGGCTGGGCGGCCTTTGCAAGGATGTCCTTGAGGTCGGCGACCTTGAGGGTCTTGAGCTTGCCTTCCATGGGCCTGTGACCGTCACGTCACAGGCAGCTTTCCTCCAATCACAATGAACAGCGAGTCTGATCTTGCGCCGAGCTATCAGCCCTACTACTTTCAGAACGACGACCTCTTCATCCCCCACGTCGACGAGGAGCCTCTCTATGTAAACGCAAAGCAGTATTTCCGCATCCTCAAGCGCCGCGTCGCCCGCGCACGGCTCGAGGAGCTCCATCGTTTGTCGCGCCAGCGCAAGGCAGGTGCAGCCATCTCTTTTCTAGCCCCTGCTCACCCCCTCGCAGCCATATCTCCACGAATCGCGCCATAAACATGCAATGCGTCGTCCCCGCGGGCCTGGTGGCCGCTTTCTCACCGCAGAGGAGATTGCAGCGCAACGATCACCGACCAGCGACGAGCCCGGTCCGTCCACCGCGCCAGACCACGACGAGGACATGGAGGACGACGACCCCGAGCCGATGCAGCCCATGACCATGCCCCCGGACAGCTACATGCATCCGGATTCCATGGCCATGATGAACATGGCTTATCGCGATATACCGATGCAGCAGCAGCAGCAGCAACCACAGCAACCACAGCAGCAGCAGCAACAGCAGCAGCAGCAGCAACAGCAACAACAGACGCAGCAGCCGCAGCACCACCACCAGCACCACCAGCCCCTCCACCACCAGCACTCGCCTGCCCTCTTCGCCCAACAGCACCCGCATTCGCATTCGCATTCACACGGAACCAGCCCCATCACGCTCAGCTCGCCGTACGCCGCGTCGATGCAGATGCACCATGTCCCCCATCCCCACGCCCACGCCCGGCACCGTCACTTGACCTTTGCGCAGGACATGTACGGTGCGAACCCTGATGCAGAGATGCAGCGGAGAACAGAAGAGATGATCCAGTTTGCAGCCGGCCCCTCGGGCTCGTAGCAGTGGGACAAGTGCTTGTAATATGTATTTCTGTAACATGCTCTGCTATGCTTTTTCGTCCGTCTGCGTGTCTACGTCCATTGCGTCCACGTCCATCGCGTCGTCATGCGGGTGATCCTTTTTGGCTGCGTCGTGTGCGGTGGTTTGCGCGGATATCGGCGAGGGCAGGGGACGGAAAAGCACAAGAGCCTGCGACTGTGGCGGCGGCGTGGGGAGGGGCAATGCAAGCGGTCTCTTGAGCCGCTCCATGAACGCAGGGGAGATGAGCGCGTCCGGAGACGCGTCGCCTTCCGCGTCCTCGTCGGAGAAGGCACCAAGGTCCGTGATGACGATTCCTGCGCGGTAAGTAAGTACGTGAGCATGTAGAAAAAGCAAAGTGGCACACGGTCTGGTTCCAGCTCATACCAGGAAGAAGTCTTCATCGTGACATCGGGCGCGTCAGGGGTGGTGGGGCGGGGCATGGGCGACGGGGGCTCTTCGACAATCGGGGCGGCCGTGGGGGCGTCGAGGGTGAGACCAGCGAACCCATTCTCGAGCGTGCTGGACCGGCGGCGCTTCTGTGCGCGCAGGGGCGACTCTGCGGGCGACGCGGGGCGTTTCCGTTTGGTCGACGGCTGGTCGAACCACGGATGGCGTAGAGGTACAGACAGCGTGTTGAGGAACATTGTGTGCGACGCAGATCGGAACAGCTCTTAAAGCCACAAATCATGTGACCACGCCCGAAATTTCGAGAAATGTCAAGAACACGCCGAATCGTATCGTCTCACTCGAAATGTATGGAAATCGTTGTTCGGACGCATGTAGCCATAATTCGCATAATGACAAACAAGTATCTAACCACGCTTCTTGGACACACCGACAGTCTTTCCCCGACGACCTGGCAGGGATGAGACACAAGAGCAATCATGAACAGGGCGGACTGACCGGTGGTCTTTGTGTGCTGGCCACGGACGCGCAGGCCCCAGTAGTGACGGAGACCGCGGTGGGCACGGATCTTTTTGAGGCGCTCGAGATCGTCACGGAGCTTCGAATCGACACCGTTGGAGAGGATCTGCGAGTTTTTGCCGTCGACGATGTCCTTTTGTCTGTTGAGGAACCATGTCGGGATCTTGAACTGCGTCGGGTTTTGAATGATGGTCACAATCCGCTCCAGCTCGTCCGAGTTCAGGTCACCGGCGCTGCACGGCCGTGAGCCGACGGGTCTATAAGAGTTAGAGGGGACGCACCGTTTGTTGAGGTCAACGTCTGCCTTTTTGCAGACGAGATTCGAGTAGCGGCGACCGACACCCTTGATCTCGGTGAGGGCATACATGATTTTCCGCTTTCCGTCGACATTGGTGTTGAGCAGCCGCAGAATGTGCTGGAATTGCTGGTGGGCCTCGGGGACAACGAGAGACATGGCCTGTGAAAAGTCAGCATCATCCGCATCCTGCGCCCTGCATCCAGCCCAAAATGGTCCCCCCGCCGCCGTTCGACCGCGAGACGGATAACAGAAACCCGCAGTTGGCACCGGGCGCCCCAAAAAGTAGCGTACCGTCTAGGTCGTCGTGGCTAGAGTCTTGAGGAAGATGTGGAGAGAGGTCAAAAACAGTCACGTGAGGCGTGCCCGGACTCCGGGCACGCTAATTTAAATTTTAAATTTTTTAATTAATTTAATCACGCTGCTTTAATAAGCGGAAAATTCGTTAGCCGAAAGCTGCCCGTAACAAAGAGCCATATCCTCCAAATACCGCAGACGAAACTCACATGTCTGTTGGCTTGAGTCTTGAGGCCAATGAGAGAGGATTCGAGGAAGAGTGTGGAAAGGGTCACGTGGCTCAGCCGAGCCTATGCCGGTGCTTTGTTGGTATCTGTTAAACCTCGGCAAATTTTTGCAAAACTCTTTGCAATGCCCGACGCCTTCTTCACCTCCTCAAAGCCCAGGAAGCGCAAGCGATCTGACGCTGGACCCGCGGGATCCCACAAGAAATTTGCGCGTACAGATGCGTCCGGGGGCAAGAAAACGTTGAATAGCAGTACGCTGAAACGAAATGCGAAGAAACCTATGGATGAGGAGCTCGATTCTGACCAGACCAACGACGAGGGTGGCGATCTCGACGACCTGGACCTAACCGCCGATCCGGATCCTGGGGCAAGCGGAGACGAAGATGAAGACGAAACTCCCGCGGAGAAACGCCTGCGGCTGGCAAAGCTTTATTTGGAGAGCGTCAAGGAGGGACTAGGTGGGCTGTTTACAGTAACAGACCATTCGGGTTTCTCATCTTTGCTTTAGCGGATGGAGAGTTTGACGCGGCCGAAATCGACAAGGAGATAATCTCTGCGCGACTGAAGCAGGATGTCATGGAGCACTCGGGGAAAATGCATATATTTATTGCGGACACTGTGCGTATCATACCGTAGTTTCACAACACTGACATTCTCACCTTGATAAAAAGATCGACTTTACGACGGCGCCCACTTCTATCCTGCGCACACGCGGGCACCGATTCTCTGTAACGTCCGCTGTGGCCGCCGAGTCTGGCAAATACCTCTTCACTTCAGGAAAGGAAGGCTCCATCAACAAATGGGATCTCGTGTCCGGGAAAAAGCTTGCGACGTTCCACAAAGTCCGGCCGCTCCCTGGCACATCAGCGAAGAAGGGGAAAGCAAATGGATTCCCGGACCCCGCCGTTCAAGGCCACACGGACGAGGTGCTTGCACTCGCACTCAGCGGGGACGGCAAGTATCTCGCCAGCGCAGGCAAGGACCGGCGACTCGGCATTTGGGACGCGGAAGTGGGGGTATGGCTGAAGGGTTTTGTCGGGCAGTCGGGTCACAAGGATCTCATTTCTGTTTGTCTTTTTTCCGCGCGCCTTTCTACGCCATTTTATGCTCACTCCAGTCGCCCACGTAGGCGCTGACGTTCCGGAAAGGCACCCATCAGCTTTATACCGGCTCGTTCGACCGAACGCTCAAGGTGTACGACCTGGCTCCTGGAGTGATGGGCTACGTTGAGACGCTCTTTGGGCACCAAGACCATGTCCTGGCGCTCGACGCGTTGCGCGGCGAAACCTGCGTAAGCGTTGGCGGCCGCGATAAGACGGTTCGATACTGGAAGATCGCGGACGAGAAACAGTTAGTGTTCCGCGGCGGTGGACGGAGTCGGGTTCGAGAGGTTCTGGAAGGTGGACTGCGCGGCGAAGACGAGGGGGACGATGTGGACGAAGGTGCAGAGCCCAGTTTGAATGCCAAGGCGAAGGGGAAGGGTAAGGAGAGAGAAAAGGTCACCAAATTCATCGAGGGCAGCATGGAATGCGTCGCTATGATCGACGAGACGACCTTCGTCAGCGGCGGAGACAGTGGGTAAATGCACAGAGAGCTGTATCGGCCGCACCGAGCTCACTTTCCGTTTACAGCTCGCTATGTTTGTGGACGACACAAAAAAAGAAGCCTATATTTACCCAAGCGCTTTCTCATGGCCTCAACGAAGCCCATTCGACCACCGAGGGTATTATTCAAACGCCCCGGTGGGTGACGGCAGTCGCGAGTCTACGTTATTCAGACCTCATAGCTTCTGGTAAGCAATCTATCTGCTACAACTGCTTCCCACTAACGCCCTGTAGGCTCATGGGAGGGTCACATTCGAATATGGAAACTCGACGCCAAATTGAGGTCGTTTACGCTAGTCTGCACAGTTCCCGCCCCCGGTGTCGTGAATTCATTGCAGCTACTCTGCCCACCCAAGGGGTTCTTCTCCGATGCCCAGTGGGCGCACCCACCCGAATCGACGGCGAAGCGGAAAGTTGGCGCTGGGGTACTGCTGGTTGTTGGGCTGGGGCAGGAGCATCGACTAGGGCGGTGGCTGAGTGTCAAAAATGGTGTTGTGAACGGAGCGTTGGTGGTGGCCTTCCCTCCAACAAGGACAATAATAGATTAATTTCGATCCGATTCACCATCTATGGCGTTTACAAGGGTTAGCCTGCCCTCTCTACAGTGCTACAAAAATTGAGAGATGAACTCCTTCGATAATCCCACTGCCTCATCAACTTTATCCACGTTGGCACCAACACCTTGTGCACTGTCGTCTTTGCCTCCAGCCTTGAATGTTGGTGAGAAGAAAATTCTCGCAATATCTTTGGTCGACTTGCCTTCCCCCCCAACACCTCGCCAACTTTCGATGCCCAAATGCGCGCGTCCGCTCCTCTGGCCTTCATCGACGGAGGAACGTAGTTGGCGTGCGCCACCTTGCTACCCGCAATGTCGGCGCTGAACACATAGACTGCCTTCCCTAATTTCTTCCCTTGAGAGACAACGCTTTGAAGAATCTGATACGAGTTGGCAGACTTCAGTGAGAGCAGCGCAGAAAAAAAAAACATACCTTGGCATTTGCGTCAACATCGAGTATGGCAATGTACGCTTCCGAACTTTCGTCTTCTTTGAAGTGCTGCAGCATCTTGTCGACCGCCTGCATCCTTATATCGATATCTTCTGAACTCTATTTAATGAATGGACACACCTCCTTGTTAGCTGCAGCCTCTTTTTCTTTGACCTGCTTGTCGAATGCTTTGCGCGCCACGCCCAATCGTTCTTTCAACTCCGCTTTCTGGACAACCGAGATATCTGCTTGGCCCAGTTCCTGTTCAGACATGTTGGTTCATTTCCACCATCAGACTTCTGCAACATACCACACTGAGGGCTTTCAAGCCAGAATCCTTCTCCTGGCCGGTTAGCGATTCCAATTGTTCGAACCTCGCTTTGAAGGTTTGTGCCAGACGTGTGACGTCTTGTGCTTCGTGTCCTGTAACTGCGGTGATACGGCGAATGCCTTTGGCTATGCCAGACTCTTCTATAATGACAAAGTTCTTGATATCACCCGTCCGAGCGACATGACTTGATCAAAAAAATTGTCAGAGACAGCCGGGTGAAAGAAACGCACATACGTTCCACCACAGAACTCGACGCTCGTGTTGCGCCACTTGGGATTCAGTATGTCCTGCGCAATTTCGTCGACATCATACTCCAACGTGACAACTCGGACAGGGTCGGGATACGATTCGCCAAAGACGGCCCTCAGACCTGGAATCTTTTGGGCCGTCTGCAAATCAAGTTCCTTGCTGTAAACCTTCACATTCTTTCGGATCCACTCAATAGCCATTGACTCGATCTTGGCGATCTCCGGCAAGTTGATCTGCGCCTTGTGCGAAAAGTCGAAACGAAGTTTAGTTGGCGCGACCAAAGAACCCTTCTGATCTATATGGTCTCCAAGAACCTCCCGTAGACAGAAATTGAGGATGTGGGTCCCTGTGTGATTGTTTCGCAATGGCCAACGTCGGAGCTGTCAAAATAAATAGATAAATAAACTGAGCGTCAAACGGAGCAAACAGCTACCTCGTCATACGACGACACTACTTCGCTACCGATTGCCAGATGACCGTATTTGAGATGACCGACGTGTAAAACATAGCCATTGTAGATCTGAACGTTGGTGACCTCGAAGTCCGCGACACCGTCGATCACGATATTCCCCGTGTCGTACTCTTGACCACCCGACTCGGCGTAGAAACTTGTTTTATCGAGAATCAAACCAAACGAGGTGTTGTCTGGGATAGCGCCAGTAGATTCTACAAATGTCTTGTTGTAAAATATAGACTTGATGGTAGCCGTAGTATTGCCGAGCGCTGGCGGACAGTGTGGATTAGAACACTCCACTGAATATGCAAAGTGTTTACCGAATTTAGCTGTGTCATCGGTTTTGGGTACGGCGCTATTCTTCTCCAAGGCAGCAATATCGTGGACGTCAAGTTTGACAGTATCTGTGGTGTCCCTTTTCAGGGACGCTTTGCTGGCTTCCTTCGACCAGGCCTGAGCGGCATCAAACTCGACGTCGTTGATTCCCAAACCCAACTCTTCGGCCATTAAACGCGTTAGGTCCACAGGGAAACCGAATGTGTCATATAAGCGCCAGACATCTTTTCCGCTGAGTTCTTGGACGCCGCGCTCCCTTGCACGGGCTGCAAACTGATCAAACAATTTCTCTCCGCGGTCAAGCGTCCTTGAAAACGATTCTTCCTCCTCGTCTAAGATTTCTTTGATTTCATCAACTCTTTTCGTTATTTCCGGGAAGATGTCGCCCTGTCAATACAATTCGATGACATAGTTATACGCAAAATAACGGCGTACGGACCATATTTTCAACCAGAACAGGCATGAGAGAAGAAAAGAATGACCCTATCGTGACCCCAAGTTTCTTGCGTGCATATCGCGCACCTCTCCGTAATATGCGCCGGAGGACATAGCCACGACCGACATTGTTTGGCACTCCCCCGTCGCTCAATGCGAATGTCAAAGTGCGGACATGGTCGGCAACGACACGGTATGCAGTGTCGATACCGTCGACGTCATCAGCACCAAAGTGGCCTTGATAGGGTCGTACGCCAGTCAGCTCTTGAATTTTGACGAATATGGGGGTGAAGACGTCAGTATCGTAATTTGAACGTTTGTCTTGTACGATGGAGACCAGTCGCTCGAAGCCCATTCCGGTATCGACATGCTTGGAAGGTAGAGGCTTCAGGGAGCCATCATCCTCTCGGTTGAATTGGATGAACACGTTGTTCCATATCTCAAGCACGTCCGGGTCATCTTGGTTGACGAGGTGGGCAGCATTCCGACCGCCAATACGATCAAAGTGGATTTCACTGTAAATAACGAGTTGAGGCGCAGATTTCCACAAAGGTTGTCCTGTGACTGACCTGCAGGGACCACATGGTCCGGTTGCACCCATTTCTGAGACATGTTAAGACAAGGTGCTATCACAGGAGCATGTAGCGGCTTACCCCAGAAATTATCCTTGGCATTGCCCGGAAGGATGTGATCCTCAGGGACGCCCTGGGCAAGCCAGAACTCTTTGGCTTCCAGGTCAGAGTCCAACTTGTTCTGCGTATCGCCCTCGAAATACGTGACATACAGGCGCTCCCTGGGAAGTTTGTAGACCTCGGTCAAAAGCTCCCACGAGTAGGCAATTGCCTCCTTCTGCATTTGAACATTGTTGGCGGCAGTGAGGGATCCAGTCGATTGAAACCGACCTTGAAGTAATCGCCAAAGGACCAATTGCCCAGCATCTCAAAGAAGGTATGATGATACGAGTCTTTACCGACATCATCGAGGTCTAGCAGCATCGATGAGAATGGCGGTGAACGCCGCGTTGGGAGGCCTACCATTGTGTTTTCCTCCGGCACGGATGCATTTCTGAGAGTTGAAGGCGCGCTTCAGCTTTGACATTTCCGAGTGAGGATCGACTGTGCCAAGGAAGATCCCTTTGTACTAGTAGAACATGACACGTCTGGAGAAACAGGGAAGGTGGATGCCTGCCTGATTCATCCCGGCATTGGCGAAAAGTAAAGTGGGATCATCGTATGGGATTGTGGGGGAAGACGGGACATATGTATGCCCTTTCGACTTGAAAAAGGTGAAGAATTCCTGGCGGACCTTGGAGGCGGGCCAGTGAGAGGTGGCCATGGTATGGATTCTAGACAAACGAAGAGTTTGCATGCATTGATTTGTGACTCAATCGCGAACGTGACCTGACGACTCTTACTGCCAGACACTGAGACAATGCCTCGAATACCTCGCCCTCTTCTGCAGCTCCTCGCACATCCTCCCCGCATGCCTCCCGCTGTCAATCCGCGTCCTAGCTTTACCAGCACCGTCCTTAAGCATACGCTGTTGCGGCTGTCGCGCCCACAGTTTCTACCTCTTTTCGTTCCCTCAGTATGCCCAACGTCGCCAGTCCTCGCATCGCTTCAACAACTTCGATACGCGAAGATGGGGCATGAATACCAACCCTCTCAGCGAGTGAGGAAGCGGAGACACGGTTTTCTTGCTCGCAAAAAATCCGCGGGAGGCAGAAAAATTCTGGCGCGCAGACGCGCAAAGGGCCGGAAATACCTCAGCCACTGACGGTGACTTGTTACATTATTTGCTTCCTCATCTTATACTGACAGATAAGACCAGGTCATAATTGCTCTATGTAAATGAACAGCATGTAGAAGAAGGGGACGCGTCCAATAAGCAATTCACTTGTTAATAGCTACATCCCCTAGTGCTCGGCGCGACTCCAGTCGTCGCAGTCCCTCCATGGGTTTGTCGCCCGACTCGTCCGACTCTTCGTTTCGCTGCGACCACATCGCCTGCAATGGAAAGGGAATCGTCAAATTCGTAGGCGGTGCCAGGGCAAGATATGACTGCGGTGGCGAGAGAGGCGCCGACGGAGTGAATATAAAACCACGCTCGATGGAGAGCATCAAAGCGTTAATACTGTTTTCCACCTTTACAGGAGTAGCCAAGCCAGAATTGGGAGGGCTTGCAGTGACGGTTATCCGGGCTTCGTCTCCCGAATTTCCTGCATTTTCCGAGAGTTTTCCTGCATTTTCCGGAGTTGTTTCTGGTCTCGTATCGGTTGCGAGATCTTCCTTGGTCTCGGCAGTACTAGCTTCTTCATTAACCTCTCCTTCTTTGCCAACCTCAACCTTGGGTTCGTGGCCAGCGATGTCCGATGTCGTGCTCGCAGAAGCAGCATCTGGAGCATCTGGAAGTGGTGCAACGATCGAAGCGGCCGCTCGCGATTCTCCCTTACCCGTAGGGATTGGTTTAGGGGGCGCAGTTTTAGCTCGCTGAGGTCTTGGCGCTGTGGGAACGGGTGCTCGACGCTCGTTCGTCTTTGCGCGGGATAGTTGGGACAAAGTCGGCTGCATCAAGTTACTCTTGGTTGCCTCCTTGCTTTTGGGTTTCCCCACTATTCGGTTCACGGAGGCACCATCCTTACTGCGAATAGGTCTCGGTACAGCAGGTTTGGAGCCTCCCGCCAGTGGAGGTGTTGGCGCAGAAGGTTGCCGCATCGCCGGCGTGGAAGCCGAATTATCAATGCGGGGATGAGGTCGAGTTGCCTTTTCGGCGTCTTGTTTTTGGGCTCCGGAGATCGGGACCCGCCGAGCCACAACCGAAGATGTCTTCGGGGCCTGGTGAGCGTCGTCGACCGTTTGGAGACGACCAGCGGACTGGTGGGACATGGGAATCGGTCGCCCTCGCTCAGCGACACCGGGTTTGGGTATGTGCACCCCGGGTCGGACGGTTGCGGACATTGAAACGACGCGTGGTCGTTCGACTGCAGTCGCCGATCGGCTCATGACGGGCCGTCGAGAGGGCTGGATGGGCTCGGGAAGCCTGGGCGGTGCCATTTCGACCTTGCCTCGATTACGGGGTGGATGCTGGTCGATATGACTCGGAACACCGACCTCAACAGCAGGGGAAGACGCAGAGCGTGTGTGAGTTGGAGGTCGACGAGAGGAGGGACCCCGCATAGCTGAGGTTGACGAAGAAAGGTGGGCCGGTTTAGAGGGGGGAAGACGCAGTTTATCAATGGGCTTGTTTTGGATGTTTAAATATTTTCGCGTTGTCGGCGTAAGCGGTATTGCGAAACTGACGTTCGTTTTAGACACGTCGTTATGTTTCAAAGAAGCCTTCTACTCACCTTTCCAATCTGCTCGGAAGAAGCAGCTTATACGCCTCGAAAACCTTTCTGCTGACTGTCCTGACGTCTGCATTTGCATCCCTCGCAGTTGTGCGGATGATGACTTCAATTTCTTTGGCCCGGGCATCCTTCTCCAGGTCCGGGGGATTGAAGCAGTTCATGCATGCCAACGTGGATTCAACGATGGTCAGTCGCATTGAAACAGACTTGTCGGTGACGGACTGCAACAAGTAAGATAGAATAGAAGGGAGATGTGTTGCGTCGATAATGGTAAGGATGCAAGCGCGGGCCCGAGCAACGGTTACCTTGCTCGTACGGCTAGACAGAACGAGGAGGACGGGGAAGAAGTGGGCAATGAGTGGGTCAAATGCCACCCCGAGGCTTGAAGCTACTACCGCAATGAGGTCGATTGCGACACCGGACAGACGACTCCGTTCAGAGTTCATGGCGCTGATTAGTGGCCTCGAGATTGACCGCATCGTCACCACGAGTTCTGCGGGAGTGTAAGATTCTGCGTCACTGCACAACGCCGCCAGCGCAGAGACGCTCCGAGCTATGGTGTCCCAGGAGTCCTCGGTCTCTGGGAGGAAGAGGTGGCTGCGAACGGTTTCGAACTGTTGTTGGAAGATGGAGTCAGAGTCGGGATACATCTGAGAAAGGTCAGAAAGTAAAGCGGATCGAGAGGGTTGGCCAACCTTTTTGCTGGAGGCCATGGACGTTGAGCGAATGTTGACTTGTGTTGGTCCGCTGACCGTGAACCAAGACGTCACGTGGTGGTGCGACGGGTCGTGCCAATCAAGCACATCCACAGAGCCGAGTGAATCAGTCCTCAGCGCCAGCCATTATGTCGGATTTCGAGGACGCGGGCTACGGAGACGACGAGGTCCCTGAGGTCTATTCCAACGAGCAGCCAACGGAAGGTCGCCAGAGCAAACACCGCAACGACTGGGAAGAGGATGAGGAAGAGAACGAGGAGCGGGAAGAAGAGGACGACGAGGATGAGGAGGAGGAGGAGTCGCCCCGGAAGAAAAAGAAGGCTTGTCTCCCCCTCGCAGTAGGCTCAGCGCATTAATTACCATGTCCGACAGCGTCGGCACAAAAAGGGAATCGCGGAGAAATTCTTCGATTTGGCCGCCGTGAGCGACGACGACGACGAAGGGGATGACGACGACGTCGACGACGGCGCAGGTTCGTCGACTCTTATGTCCTGTATGGACTCCCTCATTCAACCCGAGCTTAGATGGCGGTTTCATCGACGATCCCGACGACCCTGAAGACACCTCGCGACCCCACTATGCCGCCCTCCCAAATCGGCGCAAATTTGAGGACACGGATGACCAAAGTCCGGAGCAAATCGCCAACGACCTTACTCGCCGATATCAGGGTGTCAATCCCGTTCGGTACACCGGAGACATGAATGAAATCCCCCAACGACTCCTTATGCCGTCCGTTCACGATGCCAGCTTATGGCAAGTTCGAGTCAAGGCCAGTCTCTTTGCATTTTCTCCTCGGCCCTGCTGATTTCCGCCTCAGATTGGCCGAGAACGGGACCTTGTTTTTAGTCTCATGCGCAAGGCCATTGACGTGGAGTACAGCGCCAGACCTCTCCACATCCTTTCTGCGTTTCAGCGAGATTCGCTTCCGGGCATGATATACGTCGAAGCTCGCAGCTCGCAGCAGGTTAGCCAGGCGTGCAACGGCTTGGTCGGAGTGTACATCTCTCGGGGCATACAACTGGTCCCTATCGAGGAAATGGCCAGCCTGCTGCAAATCAAAAAGCAAGATTTGACTGTAACTCCTGGGAGCTGGGTGCGCATCAAACGGGGAACCTATCAGGGTGATTTGGCACAGGTAGTGGACATCACCGAAACAGGCGAATACGTCGGTGTCAAATTCATACCGAGAATCGACCTTAACCCGCGAGACGATGGATCGTTGGAGGGTCCTACCGGGAAGAAGAGGAAGAAAACAAACATTGCTGGGCCGGGTACAACGCGGCCTCCCCAGAGACTTTTCAACTACGAGGAAGTAGTGGGCGTGTGGGGACGGAAGAATGTCGTCAAACGGAATCAGGTGTATGTCTTCCAGAACGAGACTTACAAGGACGGATTCATTGAGAAGGACCTCAAGCTGAGCCAACTGATGCTCGAGGACGTCAATCCGACGTTGGACGAGATCACGCAGTTTGCAAGGGGACAAGAAGGTGAAAGCGGGGAAACTGTGGTCGATCTCTCCATCATTGCAGAGGCGTCTCGGAAGGCGGCAATTTCAGTCTTGCAGCCAGGCGACCACGTCGAAGTTTTTGAAGGAGAGCAAAGTGGTGTCCATGGGGTGGTAGAGGAAATTAACCAAGACGTGGTAACGATAACGGCAGTGGGGGTCGACTTTGACGGTCAAAAAGTCGATCTCCCTGCTCGAAGTGTCAGGAAACGATTCAAGGCGGGTGACCATGTGAAGGTGATGACGGGCCAGAATGCCGACGAGACTGGACTGGTAGTTTCAGTTTCTGACAACGTCGTGACTTTTTTATCCGATATGTCCATGCAAGAGGTCCTCTCTAATTCTTTGCCCTCGCTGTCCGTGCTTACCCCCCCCTTTTTTTTATAGGTCTCTGTGTTTTCCAAAGACCTCCGTGAGGCAGCGGAAGTTGGTTCGGGAACCAACATTGTGGGGAATTACGAGTTGCATGATCTTGTTCAACTCGAGTGTGTTTCTTTGTTCCGCAAACCATCTCCTGCTAATACTGCGTACTTTAGCCCTCAGACTGTAGGAGTGATATTCAAAACCGAACGAGACTCGTTCCGTGTCCTCGATCAAAACGGTCAAGTTCGCCTTGTCCAGCCGCATCAAATCTCGATGCGTCGTGATTCCCACCGTGCTGTTGCGACAGACTCCCAGGGCCACGAGTTGCGTATCAATGATAATATGAAGGAAACGGAAGGAGAGGTACGGTACTTGCTACGGCGTTTTACGTGACTTGATTCCTTTCCAGGGGCGAAAGGGCTGTGTCCTCCACATACACCAGGCCTTTTGGGCTTTTCTGCACAATCGGGATATTATCGAGAATGGTGGGGTTTTTGTATCGCGCGCGCGTTCTTTGGTTTCCCTTGCACCGAAAGGCAATCTCGCCAAAGGACCCGGCGCATCCATCGATCTGTCCAAAATGAATCCTGCGCTTGTACCGCCCACCGGGGGGATGGTAGGATCTGGTAGTATGGGACGGGGTCCAAGAGACAGACTCATCGGAGTCACTGTCACGATTGTCAAGGGTCCCTACAAGGGCTATGTTGGAGCAATCAAAGATACGAATGGGCCCATTGCGAGGGTGGAGCTGCATACCGGTAATAAAGTCGTACCGGTCGACAAGGAAAAGTTGAAGCGGCGTCTGTGCGTGTTTCTATTCTGTACTTGCATCCCGCTGATCGTTCTTGTGTGTACAGGGACAGTGGCAAGCTTGTTGATCTGGAAGGTTATTACGCCGGCGGCGGGTTCGGGGGAAACCGCGACAACTCTGCTGCACAACAATCTCGGTATCCCTCTACATTCGGGAACAATCAGAGTGCACCCTTTCCCGCGGCTGGACCAACGCCTGCCTGGGGTGGGGGACGTACACCAGCTTGGGATTCTGGACGTACACCTGCGTGGAATACGACGTCAAGAACGCCTAACCCATATGGCCAAGGCGCCGACGGGAAGACCCCGGCTTGGAGTACGAGCTCCAAAACCCCCAACCCATATGCAACTGGCGGCCGAACCCCGGCCTGGAATGCGAATCCTTCAAGTTCACCAAATCCCTACGTTTCCGGTGGCGATCCCACGCCGAGTGCCTGGGGAGGAGCGACTCCCGGTCGGCAGACCTGGGGTGGAGCGACTCCAAGGCCGACCTGGGGCAATTCCCGACCCGACGGTTTCGCATCTCCTCGTCCTTGGGGCGAAACCAACACCTGGGTATGTGATCTACCTTGAATTTAGAATATTTTCTTCATGGATTCTCCAGAACGCGCCTACACCCGCCGCTGCCGCCGCTACTCCTGGCTTCAATGGCGCCCCGACACCAGCCAGTGCCCCTACCCCTGGAGGCTATTTAGCTGCCAGCACTCCAGCTGGTGCGTTTTCGCTGTCTGGTGGCGGAATGTCGGCACCCACGCCAGGCGCCATGTCGGCACCCACTCCCGGCGCGTCTTACCCTTCATACAACCAATTTCAGCTACCGATTGAATACGGTACGAGGCTACCAACTACGCATCTAATCATTCGACTCATAAATAATAAACAGAACCGCCGGAAGCCTGGTTGTTTGATCCTGCCTATCGGAACTATCTTCACCGTATAAAGGTACGGGTTCAGGGCACACGAATGGTGCACCCGCAATATCTGGAGGGAGAGCTTGAAGGCCAAGAAGCGCATGTGGTCGCTGCGACACCCAGTGCTCCGCAATTCGACCAGACGGCAATGCTGATGCTCGAGAACGGCAAGACGCAGACAGGGTTCCTGGTCAAATACCTGCTGCCGGTCGAGCCACGATTCGAGAACGAGGAGGCGCTAGTACTCGATGACCCGAAACACAAGGGGACTGTGGTGAAGCTGAGAGAGGCTCCTGATCCAGACTCGAGGCGGCCTGTGACGGTTTCGCCACTGAAAAGCACCGATGTCTTTGAGCTGATGCGAGACAGACTGGCCGGTCTGAGGCCAGAAGAGTAGAATTTGTATTGCTTTAGCGTGTCCTGTATACTTGAATAATCCACACGTGATCAATAACACGTCAATCTGAACTTTCTTCTATCCGCACATAATGGTATATATCCCACTGCTCGCCGAATGTCCTGCTCATACGCCTCCAGCCGTCTGCAGTGGCCTCGGAGTCTGTGCCGATTGAGACTGCCCATGAGGACATGATTGTATGTTGACCCTGTTTTGTAATGTTCACTGTTCAACGCAGCAAGTACAGCATGACGCGCAGCTGGACTACTACGGAAAACGCCTCGCGACGTGCTCCTCCGACCGCACTGTAAAGGTCTTTGACGTCGTCGAAGGGGATACGCAAAAGGCTGGCAAGTCGTTGACTGGGTGCGCAACTGGACTTTGTCCCTTGCTGGCCGCCACGAGACTCACTCAAACTCGACAGACACACTGGGCCCGTCTGGCAGGTTGCATGGGCGCACCCCAAGTTTGGGCATATCCTGGCGTCTTGCTCATACGACGGCAAAGTCCTCATTTGGAAAGAGCAGCAATCGCCGTCCTCCACTGCCAACACCAACAACTGGACCAAGATACGCGAGCACACCCTGCACACTGCCTCTGTCAACTCGGTGTCGTGGGCCCCGCACGAGCTCGGTGCCATTCTGGCTTGTGCGTCGTCGGACGGCAAGCTTTCCGTTCTGACTTTCAAAAGTGTGTCTCGGTTCATCTTTACGTTGTGTAGGTGCTGATTTCAATTAGACGACGACCAGTGGCTCGCCGACATCTTCCCTGGACACGCCATTGGCTGCAATGCAGTCTCGTGGGCGCCCGCGGCGCCGCCGGGGAGCCTCATCACCCCTGCGCCGCACCACCTCCAATCCATCCCCGGGTCAGCTTTGCCTCCCGCGCCAGCCCCCCCTGCGAAACGCTTTGCCAGCGCAGGGTGCGACAACCTTGTGCGGATCTGGGGATACCGCGAAGACCAGCAGGCTTGGGTCGAGGAAGACGTGCTCGAAGGGCACACAGACTGGGTGCGCGATGTCGCGTGGGCGCCGAGCGTCGGGCTCACGCGCAGCTACATTGCGACGGCGTCGCAGGATCGTACAGTCTGTGTCTGGGTGCGGGACGCGCCGGGCGGCCAATGGGTGCGGAGTGTTCTTGACCCTTCCGCGGCAGGTGGAGAGGCCTCGGCTGCTGGGGGTAAGTTCCCCGATGTGGTGTGGAGGGTTTCGTGGAGCCTCGCAGGTAATCTCCTCGCCGTCAGTTGTGGAGATGGAAAGGTTACACTTTGGAAGGAGAATTTGCGAGGTGTGTGGGAGTGTGTCAGCGACATGAATAGTTGAGACCATTGGTCGTAAGACGGTATCACGCATAGATTTGCAGTGCAAATACAAATCTCTATATAACGTTGTGAGCCCGGGAACTACACATCGTGACTAAACATCTACGGCGCCCAGTAGCTCTGCAGCAAATGCGGCCAGGACGCTCCGCACCTCGGCCGGCCGGAACCCGCCTGTTGTGTACACAGTCTTGCTAAGCTGGAATCCATTGAACTGGCTCGCGGCGCACACAGTGTACGCGCCCATATTGTCGAAACCGAGCCAGTCACCGACGCGGAGAGCACACGGGAGCTGTGCGACGGGGCACACACAGTCGATCGAGTCGCACGTCGGGCCCCATACGCTGCTGGTGTGGAGGGGCTCGCTAGCGGCGATGTGGAACGAGCCGCCCATGGACAGGACGTACGGGTTCGCGGTCTGGTGATCAAAGAGGATGCAGTTGAAGGCACCGTATACACCGTCGTTGATGTAGTCTGCAAAAAAAAAACGCTTGAGTGCTGACAAGGGGCGACGACGAGCGAGGAGACTTACACATGACTGACGGCTGCTCGGCAGGGCCGGGTGGAGGGTCGCCCAAAGGGGCGCGTCGAGCGATAATGTTGGTCGCAAGGCTGAAAGCCTTTGAGACGTAGAATCGGCCAGGTTCGGCGATTATTTTTAAGGCGCTGCGATCGGAAAAATGGGTATCGATCGCGTCGGCGAGAAAGGATGCGGCCTGCTCAAAGAGGGCGTCCTCGAAGCCACCGCCGACGTCGAGGAGGGTGAAGCGATAGCCGGCTTCGGCGCCCATGTCAAAAGCCACGCGCGCGCGGCGAACAGCGTCCGTGTACACGGAGGGGTCATAGCAGCCGCTGCCGACATGGAAGGATACACCGACGACGGCGAGGTCAAGCTCCTTGGCCTTTGCGAGAAGGGCAGGAACGGCAGCGACCGGGGCACCAAACTTGATGCCAAGCTGGCACGCGCTCTTCGAGTCGTCTGTGAGAATGCGGATGACGAGCTTGGCGTGGGGGTGGGCGCGCGCGATTTTATACAGCTCGTCGGCGTTGTCAAAGGTCATGGTGTTGACCCTCATTTTGGCAGCGTTACGGACAAAGGACACAGCTTTGCACGGGTTGGCAAAGATGATGCGGTCGGGGTCGATACCGCCGATTGCCAGAACTTGCGATATCTCGCCATTGGAGGCGCAGTCGAAGCCAGCGCCGAGCGCGGCGAGGAGGCGGAGGACGTACGGGTCGGGGTTGCATTTGACGGCTGGGGCGGGTGAGACGGGAGGCTGGCGCACCAAGAGAGTGCTGTGCTCACCGTAAAAAGGCTGGATCTGGGGGAGACAGGCGCGCCAGCGGAGATGCTGAGCATATACCTGGCCGAGATCCGCGACGAAAAAGGCGCGCTCGGCGTCGGGGTCACTGGAGGCGTGGGCGGAGAGTATGCCGTTGCGCAGATGGACATCTGGGTGCCCGTGGTGCAGGGGCGGCAGCTCGGGGAAGATGGGGACATCGGAGGCAGGGAAATCGCCGGAGCAAGTCAGGTCATTGTAGTCCAGGGGCGAGGGGGGGCATGAAAGCGGGCGAGAAAGCGGAACATAGTCGCGGGGGTTCAGGACACGGACTTGTGACATTCGTTTGGGGGATGCCCCTTTGAGGGAATCTGGGGAGGCGGGATCCAGTGGTACCCTGATTACCGCGCCTGAACCGCCACGGTCTGGAGAGCCGGGCGGAGAGGAACGGCACGGGCAAACGCGGTCAGTCGGCGGGCCTCGCTGCGTGAGCGAGGAGGGGGCAAGGCGGGGAGATGGCGGTAAGAGACAAGATCAACTGCACCCAGGCGTTGTTGTCTTGTGATCCAAAGCCCGCCAGCCGACATTTAGCACCATTGGCATTAGTACACATAGTCTCCAGTACCAGCCAGCTTGTGTGCTTCAAGCCCTTTTTTTTTCGCGAAGAAAAACCCAAAATCTTCGGAACTATTTGATTTGAATTTCATTTGGTTACTGTATGTGGCCTCTGTTTCAATGCTCAAATAGGCAAAAGTTATTGTAAATGGTTTTCCCCTATTTTAGGGATGTTTGGCCATGAGTTATCAGGTTATCCTCCTTGTGAATTAGCCTACCCAGAAGGAAATTCAAAGAGCTTTCAGAATGACAGTGGGTTGACTATGGCGGTCACTTGGCACCTTTAATAAAACACACATATTTTGTGCCTTTTCGGGATTTTTTTTTTGAGGTTTCAAACTTTTGAGATTTTTATTTCGGAAATCGTGTTTCGTGTTTTTTTTTTGGTGGGGGTTCAAGTTCAGAATCATATTTCTTCGGCGTTGTCAGGCTACGGCTAGCCACGCCGGCGTGATGGGCCATCACCAAGTGATGGCAGCTCGCGAAGGCATCACTGTCTACAACAATGGCAGCCTGCAGGACCTAGCTGAGGCTAGCCAACGAGTCAATCCTTCTGCTGGCTTTACAGCCTTGGTCATTCAGCATGGGACTGTGCTCTGAACCTCTCCCTCATTCAGCTAGAGGGACTTCAGCCAGACTTCAACCAAGTCAGATTAAGGAGGGGACAGGTTAACAGCTGCCTCACACAAAGAGCAGCTAACCAAGCCATATCTGGCAGGCCTGAGTGATACAGTGAGGTCCAACTTGGGTCCAACAGCCTGAGGCAAGGGGGTCATAGGGAGTGGATGCAACAGAGGCAGCAAGTAGGCCATCATCTCGGCATGCACAGCCGTCCGGCCTGATGACACCGAAAAAACTCGATTCTGAACCTGAGCAAAAAAAAAAAAACATGAAACACAATTTCCGAAAAAAAAAAATCACGAAAGTTCAGAACCTCAAAAAAATCTCGAAACGGCCCAAACAGGACATATATCCCTAGCAAAGGCACAAAATATGTGTGTTTTATTAAAGGTGCCAAGTGACCGCCATAGTTGACAGGCTGAAATCACTCAAAGTGTGTATCACATAGGTCCACCTGATAATCCCACATACCGGGTTCTAATAGACCGGTAATGTCGGTCAGATGGCCGGTCTATTAGAGGGCTCTTTTAGGTACTTTCACGCTCATCGCAATAAACCTCGCAATACCTGCAAAATAAAAACCGCAACAACCTTCAATAAGTGCGTCCAGGGACTTAGGGAGATCTAGGACGGATGTGGCGGTGTCCGTGGAGCGCGCCGCCGGCGCGCCTTCGCGCTCGCTGTCGCCGACATTGCCGACAATGTCGAGCTCAAAAATACACGTAAAATCATAATAAGATACAGAAAAATAGTAAATAATGATTTCGATGCAGTGCACTCATCGCGCTCTCATGCACCGTCGACAACGCTGTTGTCGATGTCAAGCTCAGAAATACATGTGAAATCAGATTGGATTATAGCAAACCAAAGATACTATAGTCTTTTGGATGTGGCACACCCATCCCGCTCCCATGCACCATCAGCGCGTGCCCATCACTCGCCTATCCATTGCCGACATTCTCCCACCTCAATCCAAAAAAGGCCGCAAGGAGAAAATCAGCATAAATCAGAGGGTACTATCCGTCCTGAAGGGTCTGACAATTCCCGTTAGGTCTGATAATCTTTTTCTAGCATTTTTTCCTGAGACTTGTTTGCTTCGCTCTGTCCCGGGATAGCATTTCTGACCAATTCTGTACCGCCTGGTAAATTATAGGGAGCGTCCGAGGGCTGTGACCTGGCTACATATGCCATGTCGCAGGCCTCTTGGAGAGTCCCAAGCAGACACTTCCGTATTTAGATAATAGTCATGTGATCTTAGCCAGTAGATCATGAATCATCATCATTTATCTTCAGTCACTCCGGAAAAAAGCAAATTTTGGGGTCCCTGAAGATGTATCTTAAATGTTTAGTATCAGTAACAGGATGAGTACCATGAAAACTGTACCTGAAATGCAGAGTTTCTGGCCGCCTGAAGAGGTTTCTGAAATGATTAGTTTTGGAATCGGTATCTGATGATCCGAAACTTACCGTTTCGGGCGCCGTTTCCGTTCTCCAGAAACTGCTCCTGAAACTTTGAGTTTCAGGAGCAGTTTATTGTCCACTGAGGACAATAGTATCGGTCACAATTTCGGCTGTTACCGAAACTATTGTTTTTCGGACTCCCGAAACCGGCCGGCCCGGCCGGCCCGCCGCCCTGAAAACAATAGTTTCGGCAACATCCGAAACTGTGACTGAAACTATTGTCTTTGGTGGACAATAAACTGCTCCCTGAAACTCAAAGTTTCAGGAGCAGTTTCCGGAGAACGGAAACGGCGCCCGAAACGGTAAGTTTCGGATCACCAGATACCGATTCCAAAACTAACCATTTCAGAAACCTCTTCAGGCGGCCAGAAACTCTGCATTTCAGGTACAGTTTTCATGGTACTCATCCTGTTACTGATACTAAACATTTAAGATACATCTTCAGGGACCCCAAAATTTGCCTTTTTCCGGAGTGAGTACCACCACGTCCCTTTCCTGCTAAGCCCTCAGTGGCCTTAGTACGGGCCGTAGGTGGTTATTCGGATCCATTCCTGCACTGCAGAAGAGGCATCCGAGTCGTTACTCGGCCTCGACGCCCTCATAGTCCTCGCACGGACCATTCCTGCATTGCAGAAGAAGCATTGTGCACTCAGGAGCCCTCTTTGCTAGGCAGAGAAGGCTCTTCGACCCTCATCACACCATTGCTCACCGACTCGCCAGCTCCCGGGCTATTATTCGAACTCATATAAATATTTGGGAACTCGTTCGTTAGCCCTTTGCTCCCGAGCGGGGTCACAAGGGCAGGAAGGCACTCTGCGAGGCAGAGCAAACTGGCAAGTCGCGTTGAGGAGATGATGAAACTATTTTTAGAACACCATTTTGGTGACTTTGAGGAACACTTTTGAATATATTCTCGCCATCCTACGCCTTAGCCAATTTAGTTGAGGGTGCACAACATGTACACAAACCAAATGTGAGCGAAAGAATTTCCAAAAGCCGGGGTCACTCGTTCGATAGACGGAAGCAGCATTCTTGACTCTCAGGATTTGCAGATTGTCCGCTGAAAGTTCGATCCTTCCGCTGGTTCAAAAAACTCCGGCCACTGAAGCGGACAAGTTTGATTTGTGGTTAGCCGCCAGCTTGGTTTGTGGTTGACCCGCCAGCTCAAGTGTTCAAACAATTGGCTCAAGCCGGAAGGATGGAATCTGAGCTGGGTAAAACAGAGTGGGCGGCTAAGAAAAGCCCTTGCCTGAATTGTCACTGGCCCAGCCGTTTTTTTACAGCCACTTCAGCATTCAATGACTGTGTGGTGTAAGTCTGGCACTTACAGCAGTGGACGGAAGACCGATCCGGTTTTCATCAATGATTAGTTGATCCAAGTATATAAACCTTTGACATGTTTGTTCTTCTTTATCTTGTCTTTCACTTACACTACGACAATAGGTTCCCATTTCTTTTATGTATCCCTATCTTGTCTTTCACTTACACTACGACAATAGATCACTGTTCCTGTCTGTCCGTCTGATTCAGTGAGGACACATCACCGGCGTCCTGTCATGTGGCCGGCCGATGAATGATTCCAGTGGCTACAAGGGATGTGTTCTTTGGATTGAATAAAGAGACAGAATGTTATATGTCGGCGTGGAGGACCGGCAGACAACTGATGCCAAAGGGGGACAAGACTGAATCCGTCGGCCGAGTCGGACATTCGCCCGAGGTCGGAGCCGAACTGGAAAACTAGGAATCAGCCATCTCGCAAACACCACAGGTAGATTAAGGGTGTGCGACTGTCTAGCCTTCGGCTGCAAGAAGAATGGAAGGGAGGAAAGGAAGTGGTGAATGATCCGGACCGGAGCCGGAGCCGAGGCCGAGCCGAGGACTGAAGGAGGCCGGAGATAAGTCGGGTGGATGGTGAAGTCGCCAGAGCGGACAGGAGCACTGAGGGACAGAGACCCGAGGTCGTCCAGACGGAAGTCGGAGGTCGGATCGGAGGCGAACCGGAGGTGAGCAGAACCGAATCGAAGTGACAGTTAAGTCAATAGAAGTAAAGGGGAAAGACATCCGGGCAGGTTGACTTGAACCCGGAGTCGAGGCGAAGCAAGGAGGCATCAGCCCATGAAAGGAAACATGGAATAACATTAATTATACAACTAAGGTACAGGGATGTAACTAGCTGCTTAAATACGGAGAAGGTAATTGTGAATACATATAAAGTAATATCATGATGGTCCAAGCGCAACAATAGCAAGTGACCAAAAGGGGAAGGAGAAGGAAAACATGAGGATGAGACAATAAGGAGAGACAGACAATAAGAACGGATAAACAGAAATACACAGTAAGCCTTCGTTGCGTGATAACCTGATGACTCCGAGGGTTGCCGAGCATTCCAAAGATCTCGGGGCGGCCGAGTCGGCCGACTCGGCCGGATTCATCCGAATCAGCGGAGGAAATATCGGAGATGGTGAGTCGGGTTGCACGGATATAACAGTATCCCCCCTTTACGTTCCTTGCCCTCAAGGAACAGGAACAGAAGGCCAAAGAACGATCAGGACCGATAGAACCTGCGGAAGTTGGAAGGCAGGGAAGTGTTGGGAGCCTGGAGGGAATCCGGAAGGCGAAGGTGTGTCGGAAGATGAACGGGACACGGAAGTGAAACCAGAAAAAGACCGGAGGGATCGGAGGACGACAATTGAGGAAGAGGAAGATGTCGAGAAGAGGAGAATGATGACGGAGGCAACCGGAGGTGGCCGGAGCATCGGCCCGGGCGAGAACCGTAAGGTCAACCGGGACAACCGGAAGCGTCGGAAACCAAGGAGGAGGTACGGAGGAGACGTCGGAGTGACATCAGAGGGAAGACAGGAAGGGAGAACTCCATAGAAGGAACGGGATAAGACTCCAGAGCATCCATCCATCAAGGATTGGAAGTGAGAAATACTCGGAGGGTCACCCAGACAGCTGGTGGTTGAACCACTAATCCACATCCTACGTGGACATTGTCAGGTGTGCAGGTCAAAGGTTGACACTGAGGCACATGGCAGTGCGAGAGGCCGAAACGTTCCGGAGCGGCCGAAGAGCCGGAGTTCTCGGGAAGGTCGGAAACGGGAGAGTGCATGGCCACATGGAAGAAAACTCGCTCAGAAGAGTTTTGTAAGAGCTCCAAAGAAAGTACGGAGTGGCGAAGGGCAACGAAATGAAAGTTCGGGCCCGAGCTAGGACCGGAACCAAGAGCCGGAAGCAGGAGCGATGTCGGATGGGGTATAGGGAAGGAATCCGGAAAGCGGAACGCAAGCCGGAAGTTCCGAAGCGGAAAACGGAGGATAGGAAGGCCGGAGTATCGGCCGAGTTGGATGGAGAATGACCTGAAACAAGTCAAGGTCGTCCGAGAGAGGGATCCGAACTTTCGGCCGAGGCCGAGGGACACCGGAGGCGAAAAAAGGAAGTGAAGGGAAGGAGGGAAGATGGGAAGCCTCCCACATCGTCGGGTTCGGACTCGGGTCCGAGACCGCGCAAGCCGAAACCGGAAAGGGAGTTGGAGAACTGCCACATCGTCGAGTTCGGACTCGGGTTCGAGACCGCGCAAGCCGGAACTGGACGGAAGGAAGGAATGTGGAAAGAGACCAAGGAAGTGAGTCGATCTTCGATGAAGACTTCGGGGCCGAGTTTTCCGAGCGAGAACCGAGCAAAACCCGATAGTGCTGGTAGATCCTAGTGAAGTCCCAAAACTCTATGGTGCATCACCGATAGAGATTCGATCGAGGCCGAAGATAACTCGGCCGATGGATAGGATCGGAGGTGAACAACTCGGATCGGAGAATGGAATGAGAAGAGCAGATCATTGGTGGATCAATGCTCAATCTCGGAGGCTCGGAGATTTGGAGTCGGAGTTGTTGCAACCTCGGGTCCGTGGTCGAGATGTCCGCAGACACCACAGTCACAGCGGAGGAAGTGCAAACAAGGTGCAGATCGGCCAAAGGATCTTGGCCGAGAGAATTGGACTCGAAACTCGGAGACTGGTGGAAGGGAAAGTGAATGCCAAGTCGTCCAAAGTCGGCTCGGAAGTCGGCTCGGGCGAGATCCGAGAAGGTTCGGATAAGGAAATGGAGGAACAAGGGATGAGCAAGTCGGCGGAGGTTGATTAGGGCCAGAGACTGCTCGGGATGCCCGGAATAAGTGGGAAGTGGGCGTGAACGGACGGGATGGAGGAAACGGCCAAGGGAATGGGGAATAGGAATAATGAGAAGGGCCGAAACCTCCGAGAGATGCACGAAGAGGGCCCGATAGGCCGGACGACTCGGAGGAAGAGTTCAACGTGTTCGGAGACCACAAACAGTGAATCGGAAAGCCGAACGTTCGGGTCCGAAGAGTCGGAAGTCGGGAGATGCGTCCGGAATCGGAAATCCAGTGCAGAGAGTGTCGTCAGAATACAGAATCCGGAGGTGGGAAGTCAGATCCGGAACGACAAGGGAGAGAACCGGAGGAAGACTGCACAGGAAGTGCTAGTTCACAGTGAATCAGCGAACAATTCCAGCGAACAAAAGTCGGAAATCATCGGAAAAGCGCGGAAATTTGAGATGCCTATCCCCCCTTTAAGGGTAGACGTCCCATCGTCTAGCGCAAGATTCCAACTCTTCCGAGGGTACCGGGGATTGACCCGGAGCTTTCGCCCGAAGGTCCCGAGTGAACGGAAAACCGAATTAAAGTGGTCTTTTGGCTCGGATAGAGCCAGAGTGACCGACGGGTGAAAGGAGAGAAGCTCAGAGAGCCCGAGACTCGACAGCAGGAGAGAAGCGGCTGCCGGAGTGCAACAGGATGGTGGTCGATTCAAGCATGCAAGGGTCCGAAGGGGCCGAGGCTTCCGACGAGGTTCTGGAAGAGCCGAAGCATCTCACGAACCTAAGCCGAGAGGCAACTGCCAAGACCGAAGTGAATGCGAGAATGTTCGGAAGGGTTCCGATGGCCCGAGCGGCCGAAGCGGAACATGACCGGAAGGAATCGCCGAACGGAGAGAGTCCGGAAGACGATGATGGATGATGGAGAATACCGCTGAAGTGGAAGAGGCGGAAAAGGCAATGAAGCCAAAACTCCAAAGAGTGCCCAACAGAACAAGAAGTTGATGGAAGATCTCAGAGAGGAAAAGGTGAACCGGAAGGAGCAGAGCAATTTCCAGCCAAGGGCTGCCGCCCAGAGCTGAAATGCACTGAACCGGAGGTTCGTCCGAGAAGCCGAAGGTCATGAAACAGAAAACCGAAGAGTCGAATGAGCCTTTCCGAGGCTCGGCCGAGGGGCAGGATGGCCGGACAGGATCCCGGAACAAGGTGGCAGAAGTTTAGTGACCAAATACCGACCGAGAATATCGGATGCGGCTGGCCCAAAGCGATGCGCAACCTAAAAACTGCAACAGTGTTCGGGAGACGTCCGGAACCGAGCTCCGCGCACGAGAATGGAAAGGAGACTGCCAACGGTGGTGAACAGTCAAGGACAATTCCGGATGCATCGGAAGATCAGAGGTGATCAACGGGAGACTTGAGAGTGAACCGAGAGAAGGGCGTTGAACGATGGACCGAGGTCCGGGGATCCAAAGTGGAAAGGAGGAGGCAATGAGCCTCAGACGAAGATACCGAAAAGACAATTCCGAGATACCGAGGGCCGGAGCCGAGGCTACCTGAAATGCCGAGATGGAAAGATGTCGGGATGGAGAGTTCCGGAGCGGAAAACGAAAGTGAATGAGTGCCGGAGGGGAATGGATGTCGGAGAGCGGAAACTGCTCGGAGGAATGGACTGGAAAGGTGGACAGGACTCCGAAGCGAAACAGCAGGGAACTAGTGACCGAATACCGACCGAAATTCGGATGCGGCTGATCCAAAGCGATGACGCAACCTAGCTCAGCTGAACGTATGAAGTGTGCCCAAGAGCCGAGTCCGGAACGGGTCCGAGAGTTCCGAAAGGAAGGAAACTCGCGAAGAGCAGCGAGAAGAGGTGGCAACGGGAAGCACCGGAGGTGCGAACCCGGAAGCCGGGGTTCAGCCGAGCAAACATTGAAGAGTTCGGCCGAAGGAGTGACACAAGCCCAGATGATCTGGACAAGAGTCGGCAGGCGGAATGTTCACGAAGAACGAGAAACCCGGAGGTGGACCGAGCAAAGCTCCGAAGGTGTGGTGGAGCCTTGGGAGGTGTCGGCCAGAGGGAGTGACCGAAGTTCGGAGGATCCGAACAAAAGTCGCGAGGTGGAACAGCTCAGAAGAGCAGAGCAGAATGGTCAAACAGAGCTCCGAAGTGATGCAGCAGATTTGTAGTAACCACATACCGACCGAGATATTCGGAGATATTCGGATATGCGGCGGGTTCAAAGCGGTAACGCAACCTACGAGCTGCAGCAACACACCAGAGGTGTTCGGAACCAAAGCCGAGCCAAGACCGAGAGTTCCGAGAGGAATTTGCCGAGAGGGCGAGGGGAGTGGCAACGGAAAACACTGGAGGTGCAGACCGAAAGCCGGAGGTCAGCCGAAGAAAGCTGAAGAGCTTGGCCGAAGGAGTGACACAAGCCCAGATGATCCGGACAAGAGTCGGAAGGTGGAACAGTTCGGAAACAAGGACCGAAGGGTCGGACAGAGCTCTGGAGTGATGCAGCAGGAATGCAGTGACCACATACCGGATATGGCGGGCCCAAAGCGATAACGCAACCTGCAAACTGCAGCAGCACCCGAGAGATGTCCGGAACCGGAAGGACCGAGACCGAGGTTCCGAGGGGAACTTCGCGAAGAGCTGCGAAGAGAATCGAAGGAGAGCACCGAAAATTGCCGGAGGTGCAAACCGAGGATTGGAGGGGTC
This sequence comes from Mycena polygramma, assembly GCA_029449255.1. Lineage (NCBI taxonomy): Eukaryota > Fungi > Basidiomycota > Agaricomycetes > Agaricales > Mycenaceae > Mycena > Mycena polygramma. The sequence continues at coordinate 316,844 of JARKID010000095.1, read as the reverse complement.
GACCGAGCGAGATTCCCGACTCAAACGGAGCCTCGGAGACGCAAGGCCGAAAGGTGACCGAAATCCGGAAGAGCCGGAGGAAGGTCGGGAGGTGCTGATAAACAGCCGGGAGCGACCGAACGAGATTCCCGACTCAAACGGAGCCTCGGAGTCGAACGGCCAAATGGTGACCCAAGTCCGGAAGAACCGGAAAGGGGTTGGAGGTGCCAATAGATATGGCCGGGAGGGATCTGGTGAAGACATCTGGGACTTTGGCAAGGATGTCCGAGATCCGGAGCGACCGGAATCGTTCTCGGGAGCATCCCTTGGTAACCGGAAGAGCCAAAACACGATTCGGACTAGTGTCCGAGGTGCGCGCGCGCAGGAAAGAAGATTGTAGACAGAAAGGATTTAGTTACTACTCTCCGATCGTTTGCTCAACGGAGCAACAGTGATGGGGTAGTGGGTATCCGTGATCCGGCAAAATCATTGGATCCGACAGAAGACGAGATTTCCAAACAAAGTCAGAGCATCAGGAGATGACAGCGTTGGAACAACACCAGAGAGATTGGAAGCCGAGCCGGAGTGGAATTTCCGGACGGACAACCCTGCGAAGGCGAACTGACCGGAAGATACCGAGTCAAAGCTGAGCGCCAACGGAAAGGATCGGGGACGAGCCGAAGCGACCGGATCAACCAGAAGGTTCGGGTCGAAACCGAAAGAGAAGGCGAGGAATGAGTAGAAGTGGAAGACGAGCCGAACGGAACCGGGCGAACCCGATGGTTCGGAACAAACTCCAGAAGTCGGAAGGTCGAGAGGAAGAACCGAGAGATTCCGGGGATAAGATGCCCGAAGTCTCGGAAACGACCGAGATGGAAGAGAGGAAGTGCTGAGGCATCCGAGACCCGAAGTCGGTACCGGAGAACAAGTCCGGATGAGGATCCGAGCACAACCAGAGAGGACAAATCCACAAGCGACACAGAGGCAGCTTAGGTAAGCCATCCACCAAAGGTGAAAGCATTACATAAACCAACCACGGTGATGTGCGCCGCCAGTAGAGGAGGCCAGAACAGGTGAGTTGTATAATACTGTTATATGTCGGCGTGGAGGACCGGCAGACAACTGATGCCAAAGGGGGACAAGACTGAATCCGTCGGCCGAGTCGGACATTCGCCCGAGGTCGGAGCCGAACTGGAAAACTAGGAATCAGCCATCTCGCAAACACCACAGGTAGATTAAGGGTGTGCGACTGTCTAGCCTTCGGCTGCAAGAAGAATGGAAGGGAGGAAAGGAAGTGGTGAATGATCCAGACCGGAGCCGGAGCCGAGGCCGAGCCGAGGACTGAAGGAGGCCGGAGATAAGTCGGGTGGATGGTGAAGTCGCCAGAGCGGACAGGAGCACTGAGGGACAGAGACCCGAGGTCGTCCAGACGGAAGTCGGAGGTCGGATCGGAGGCGAACCGGAGGTGAGCAGAACCGAATCGAAGTGACAGTTAAGTCAATAGAAGTAAAGGGGAAAGACATCCGGGCAGGTTGACTTGAACCCGGAGTCGAGGCGAAGCAAGGAGGCATCAGCCCATGAAAGGAAACATGGAATAACATTAATTATACAACTAAGGTACAGGGATGTAACTAGCTGCTTAAATACGGAGAAGGTAATTGTGAATACATATAAAGTAATATCATGATGGTCCAAGCGCAACAATAGCAAGTGACCAAAAGGGGAAGGAGAAGGAAAACATGAGGATGAGACAATAAGGAGAGACAGACAATAAGAACGGATAAACAGAAATACACAGTAAGCCTTCGTTGCATGATAACCCAATGACTCCGAGGGTTGCCGAGCATTCCGAAGATCTCGGGGCGGCCGAGTCGGCCGACTCGGCCGGATTCATCCGAATCAGCAGAGGAAATATCGGAGATGGTGAGTCGGGTTGCACCACACCCCAAAAAGGAGGCGCGCTCACGCGCAGCCCACCACGAGGGTCGAACTCGCTACCTTCAGATTAAGAATCTGACGCTCTAACCGTTGAGCTAGGCGGACGATATGATTGCAGAATAACAAAGGAAGGGGGAGGGCAGCCAAATATAGAACCGATCAAGAAAAGCAAGGCGCAGACTTCGACGAAAATATTCATTTCGCGACTTGGAACGGGTTACGGCCTCCTCATAAAATCAGGAACGCGCGCAGGAACACAGAAATAAGGATAGGATGCACGAAAACGCGCTCCGGACGAGGTTACGAACCCAGGGCGCAAGCGTTATGCCGCTCCGGATGTGTTATGCCATGCCCGGCAGGCCAGAGGCCACACCGCAGGCCATCTACGGACTCAGGCAGGCACCTATTACTCCTCAGCACACGAGAAGCCTGCGCACACGCGACTCCGGCGAAGCGGAACTCGAATTATACAGTTCCTGCTGCGCGTCCACGCCCTCCGGACGCGTTCTACGCGTGGAAAACACGACGAAAGGACGAGTAAAAGACCATTCAAACAGCAGGATGAGGAAGCCGCCAAATTACCGACGCTAGGGTACGACCGGACGCGAGAAAAAGGGACCTACACGCACCAAAGTCAGTTTTACGCGATAAAACGGGCTCAGCGCCGGAAAATGAGACAGTTATTCCGTGAAAAGAGCTTATACTGCGAAAGGAGGGCATCCAGCCGCTCAGATTTTGATACAGCAGGGAAGGCAGCATGAATCTGCACCTCCGGCGCACTTAAACCAAGTCGCAGAAGCCCTCCGCGCGCCCGAACGACGTCTTTTACGCCTTTTTCACAAGAAAACGCGCTTCCGCGCGTCTACTGCTGCCGAATTTCTGCAGGAGCAGTCCCAGCGCCGTGCCCCCCGGCGCCGCGACCTACCCAGACCCTACGCGGCCGGGCGACCAGCGGCCGCAGGCTAGAAAAAAATAATATAGCGGCTTCGCGAGCACGTGATCACGCGATGCGCAACGAAAAATACGCGACACGCGCGACTTTCGACGCGTCTGGGAGAACGTACACCGTGATAACGACGGGACCAACCACCTCGATTCCGCAGATTAGCTCCGGACCTAGGAAAACTCGTGAAATATGGTATATCTGAATTTTCGCATTCGAACTTGGCGGGTTCGCAACCGTCTCTGTCAAATATGGTGCTCCGGAGGATCTCGTAACCGAGGAACCGCCGTAGGAAGCAACCATTCTTATTCCGCTGAACGAATCTCAAGCCTCTGGACGATTTTTGAATATCGCACCCAAAAAGGAAATTCGACGCGGGACCAAAATATTCAGAACTCGTATCCGGAGCGGGCAAAACCTTAGGTCCGAGGAGCTCTAAAATCAGGAATTGAGCAGCAAAAGCAGTATGTTTCAACTCCGGAGGCGTTTTTCACAAGTGGACCGAGCAGCATCACTGGAGGGAGACTTCGAGGCAGAGGCAAGCACCTCCGGATGCCAAAGGGGTTAACGTGAGACGGGTGCGAGACTATTGGAGATGGCACAGCCTGCGTACAGCAGGCTGGGAGTATAAATAGGGAGAAATTAGTAGGAGTTGGACATCTTGTATCCCCCACACCTAAAATCCAATAAGCCTAGCTAGGGCGAGTTGGGTCTGCGAAAACCTACATCGTTCATTCACTTGACGCAGTTACACGAACCAAGGAACAAGGTCCCGGAATAAGAAGAATCCGGCGGTAGCCTTTTGGAATACGCCAAATCGAAGGGCGTTCGAAGGCTTCAGGACAGAAACCGGAGTTCTAGAGGTGGAACCAGCATAATAACAGCCAGCTAGCGCAGTAGGCGGCTCAGCAGGATCCCTGTTACATTGGAAAAGCCTTTACCAAAGAGAATTGGGAAGGGAAGACAAAGAAAACTTGGGCATAAAGGAGCGGGAGACCAGAGTCTAGCAACTCCGGAGTTTGAAACATACTCACAGTTTGTCAACGTCTGGCGCTGACAGAATCTCGTCAACAAACGGGGCGACGAGAATCACGACAAATCAATTAAACCACATATTCCTCGTCATAGCTGACGATTCGACCTCTATTCGCGGTCTCGACGTCCCCTCCCGAGCGGTCTGTAAAGAATACGACTCGAATCCCAGAAAACGGGAAGGCTAGGAGCCCATTCAACATAAAGTCGGACGAATTCATAGCCACGGACCTCGACAACTTGTCGAGGAGCCTGTAGATAGTACTCCTTCCAGCAGAGAACACTGAATTAAAAACACACACATCCAATTCCCCCAACTCCGAGCGTGAGACAAGGTTCCAAGCTTGTTCAATAAACCTCTAGAGGACGAACAACATTTTATAAACGTCACACTAGGACACAAATTGTCCAAGACGCGTATAATACCGTAGTCCACACCACACCGCCCATTTATGTGATCAAAGAAATTAGCCGTTCAGTTGAATTCAACTGCGGACAGTTGAGATTTCAGAAAGGGGGAGATGATATGGTGGGTGACGAGCCACCGGTGAAAACCCCTGGTTTTCACATCCTTTGAACTATCTATTGGGCTAAGTGAGGCTAAGATGCAGAGTGTACACTCTCCTCGGAGTGGTACGCTATACCGTTGATGGCCGAAAGCCAGCGAGCAAACATGAGTTCATTAGCTTGATAATGATTCCTCACCGGGTCAGAGTTACTCTAAATGAGCCTTACTGTTGGGCTCTGGGAGTCAGTTGAGAGCTGATTCCTTGTGCGCCGGAGGTGAACAAGAGGAATTACATGGTCCTAGAGCTGACCGCCAGCCGGGCGGAGTCTTGTTGAAGTCGAGAGAACATTATATTCAACTACCGTCAAACCCAGCCGGCCAATAATCTGGCCGCTGGAAATGTTCGGGCGGTGAATTTGAACCACAATGAGAAGTTAGAAGCTGGCAGCCAGTCAAACTGACCACTGGGACCACAGAAGTGTCCGGTTGAGTGGGCGGGCTGCTTTATGAGGCCGTTCGGGCGGACCGATTTGATATGTGAAGTGTTATTTGGATCCGCCCGCCCACTGGGAGTCAGGTGGAGTGCGAATTGGATAGTTCCCGCCCAATGGATATGCTTTCCACTGGGCTGTATATCACACCCAGACATAAAGAAGTAAAGACATAAATGAAGAGACCTCCCGCCGGGCAAACTGAGCAGGTGGGAACTCTATGAAGGCAGAATAACAATATTCTAATTGAGCGGCAGTTGCCCGCTGGCAACTGCTGCAGCCGGAGCATATCAGCTGCTGATGTACTCAGACATTTCCTGGCCGCAGGGTTCAATTGAAGGAGCTCCCGCTGGCTTTTAGAAATATTGGTTGATGGATGATTATGAAGGACAGTTTCTGTGGTACTTGTTACTCTCCCGCCCACTCTCTAGGAGCAGCCGGGGAAGTTCTACACTCATACGGACTTGAGTGTGGGTCGGCCGGAAGGCTTGGCAATGTTATATACGCGGCAGAGGGGACTAGGAGGGGAGTGATTTGGCCGACCGAGTGACCAGAGGTACTCGGGCGAGGTGATTTCACCGAGGCGTCGGGTCGGAGTCGGAGGTGATCGACCGGACCGTGCGGAGGTTTTCACTCAAAAAGCTGCCTAGGAGCACCGCAAAACCCAGTTCATTGCGACGAGATCCCCCAGACTTAGGTCGAAGGTTTCAATAAAGTCTGTGGTGTCCTCAGGTCGGCTTCGCGGAGATTCGTTCAATTTCTGTTTGTAGTTGCTCTATAAATTGGTGTTTGTGTGATAATTGATTTGAGTTGTGATATAAATTCCACGTTGTCTGACCTGTAAGAAGGCATTCACGTACAAACGAGTCGCTGCAGCACTTGCATAAGCTCCAAGAGGATTGCCGTTGGGTTCTGAGTACTAGACGTGCTGTCTTGCCCTCGGATTCTTTCTGTTGTCTTTTGCATTAGTTGTAGGATTCCCAAACAAATGTTCTTTGGCCAGAGGCTAGAGTCCACTGTTTAAGAAGGTCTTGCAGTGTTGGTTTCATAAAGTCCTCTGTTCTCTGGGTCATAAAGTTGATGTCTTGGACCTTGGCATCGTTCTTAGGGCTTTAAAGTAAGCTCCTAGCGTTCAACCCGTCCCGGAAAAACACATATAAAACATTTGGTTCATTGCCTAGGCGAGGCATTTCAGTCAGTTTATACTACTGGAAGTTCAGTACAAGATTGTAGACCCCACCCCAACGAGACTTTGTTGTGTTTAGTTCGATTCCAGCTGTCCGCATACTACGGAACGAACCCCGTCCCCGCAACTTTGGTGTGCGCTAATAGTATAAGTGTGTGTGTGTGTGTGTGTTGGTTGGTTGGTTTTGTGTTCATGCACGAAGCTAAACTAGTTAGCATTCGTATACCCCATAGTCAAGTGCCCCGTTTCACCGTGAACCCATAGAAAAAGATGTCGGAATAGAGATCCGAGATGTCGACAAAGCAAAAGGTGGTGATGCAGATTAACCCAGAGAATCATTGTTCGGAAAGGTTGGACCGAACAAAGACAATGATGTCAGGTGAAGGCAGACGTTGGGAATGGATGTCTGAACAGTGAGTTTGTTAATACTGTTATATACGCGGCGGAGGGGACTATGAGGGGGAATGATTTGGCCGACTAGAGGACCAGAGGTACTCGGGCGAGGTGATTCGCTGAGGCGTCGGGTCAGAAGTCGGAGTCGGAATCGGAGGAGATCAACCGGACCGTGCGGAGGTTTCACTCAACACCACAAACAGCAGGGTGAGAGCCTGTGGCAGGAATCCTTTCGGACGGACAAGATCGGAGGACGTGTAAGCTTAGGATTGCCAAGACGTTACGACGTTTAGAGGGGTGAAGCGGGTTGCCGTGTCATACAATGTTAAAGACAACAGAGGAGAGATGGTGCAGCGTGTACAACATTAATTAACAAACTAAAGATACACGATGACCCGGAGGCGTATTTAAACTACTAAAGGTTATTATGTATCTATAAAAGGAAATATCATGATGGTCTAAGTGCAACAATAGCGACTGACCAAAAAGGAAGCAGAAGTTAGAACATGAGGATGAAACAATAAGAAAGAAGGCTGATAAACAGGAAACACTTAGTAATTCTTTATTGCGTAAAAATTCGGTTCGGACACGAGGTCCGATGGAGTTTGGCATAGATAGATGAGTCGGCAGAGAAGCTCTGTCAGCCGACCTCCGAGAGGTCGGCGGCTCTGGAGCCGAGTCCCGAGTTCCGAGGCACGGATATAACAGAATCCTGTTATATACGCGGCGGAGGGGACTAAAAGGGGAGTGATTCAGCCGACCGATGTCAAGCGTATAATTTGTTATACGTGAGGTCCTCCGGAAGCGGCTTTGTTCAGGAGTTTCTCACAAGAATTGAATCCAGTGTCAAGTGAGAGGAGTTCGAGATTTACCGACGGATCAGTAAGTTTCTCGGAGTGGTTGTTGGGTTGTTGGGGTTGGAAATTCAATTGATCTGCTAAGATTCCTGGCCTGGAGATCCTAACGAGAGTGGCAACTGAATTTGGGGTGGGGTCGGAGAGTCGAATACTACAAGTAGAGGCTACTAGCAATAGTCGAAGGGTCAGCGGAGAAGGTAGAATACTACTAGAAACTTATAGTTACCAGAAATATTCCAGAGGTGCGGTCGCGGATGAAATTTATATCAGCAGATGAATTCGTTCAGAAAACAGAAGCTCTCGTCCAGGATCGCAATGATACAAGGATTGGGTGGTGAGAATAATGCTTTGTTTAACCAAATGAAATCAAGTGTCAACTTATTTCAGAGTCGGTTCGTCGAATAGAACTCAAATACACTAGTTAAAGAGTACTCAAGTTCAGCCAGGGGCCGGTGGAATTTACAGTCGCAGTCGGTGCAAGAGTAAATTCGAAGTCGTTACGGTTGGTGAATTTACAAACTCCCTCGAAGAGCTAATAAATTCGGTTGCTTGGTCTTGAACTTACAAACACGCGCAATGGTGTTTCGTAAGTTGGATCGGTGCGGTTGGTTTCGGTGTGATGAATGCTAATTTGATTGTCTATTCTAAGCTACAACACAGGGTATTTATACATTTTCTATTCTACGATGTCACCGTGGAGCAATGATGTCAGGGATCCACCATGATTTCACCATGATGATTTTGTGAAGTCACGGTGGGGCCGTAGGTCATATTGGAGCAATGATGTCATAAATCCACAGTGATGTCACAATGATGCTGGGGTGACTTCACTAGCGGGGTCGTGGAGAACTATGTTATTTTCCTGCTAGTGGGGGATCCTGTGCGCTTTGCTCCGCAGCAGATGTTTTGCCCAGTCTCTTTCCTTCTTGGAAAGTATTTTCGCTTGAGTTCAAATCAGCTCTGTCACCAAACCATTTGGGGACATGACATCCACGGGGAACGAACTTTTAACCGTCCTCGGTTACCACTTCTGATTTGAAACCAAGCGAAAACTATTTTTCAAGATGGACCGCGTACACTTCGAGCAGCCTATGATAGTTCTATGAATCGTTCCCCAATGTAAGTTTCCTCGCCATCCAGGATTGGTTCCGTAATGTCCTGAGTATGGGTGGTAGTGGCGGGCTCCTTTAGGATTCGTTCGTAAAAGAGGCACGTGAATTCAGAGGGAGTGGGCATTTCGACTCGGTGACGGGGAAAGGCCATAACTGCTAGGAGCCGACGGCGGCGATCCTTAATCCGGATGAATGCATGCATGTCCGTCTCGTATACCTTTTCTTCAACAGTCCATCGCCCTTGAATAGATCCGTCGAGCATCAAAACTTCCTTTCCGCAAATATCCTTCTTTAGCGGGGTGACGATCGCAAAGCAGTGTTTGTTCCAGGGCATGTTGTGCGCCTCGACTTCAGCTACAATGGCTGGGTTGCAGAAGTCCTCGGCGAAGTAGGTGACAAATGTCAATGGCACGGTGGGTATGAATGTGTACGGGCTGATGAAAAGATAGAGGTTCATCTTCGCCACGACGGGGGTACGAGGAGCGCGTCAGGAATAGGATGCGCGAAAGGTGTACCAGTCGGTGTCTGAGGAAGTGGAAGCACCAAACAGGTCCGTCTCTGACGCGACGGGTGTGTTGGACTGCATGGCTTCAAGGGCAGCCTCGAAGGTATTCGTCAGGGCATAGGAAATGTTAGCAGCGGGTGCAAAGTCAAGAGCTGCTGTGTGTCTGTCAAGGGCTTCCGTGGAAGATGTCGAATTAAGCGACAGAGGTCGCGTCTCTCGATTGTTTGGAGTCTGTGTACCCTCACGTTGGTCGCGGAGGTCACCACACGGTGGAAACATGGCCGCATTCTGAGCAAGTGGTCGTGAGCACGAGTTGGATTTAATTGTCATGCCGCATACTAGTTCATCCAGGGTGGGGGCATCGAAGCCGCCAAGGAAATCGTTGTTCATCTTCGTGTCGGTGTGGGGATGTGTAAGGAAGGAGTCGACTAGACGACTCAGCTTTTATGTGTACTGTGTGTATGCCACCAAACTTTATTCGACAGTGGCGAGACATCCCATGTCGGTCTTTGCCGCTGGTTTTCAATGTGGTTCCTGACTTACGTCGATGTCTGTGCGACAGAGTCGGAAGTGAGTCATTATCTTCACAGAGTAGGACTCTAGTCGCCGTGACGGGTTTCCAGGAAGGATTTATATTTTGCGCGTCACTGGTAGTACCGTTGACCTTGATAATTAGTGGGATTTAGGTTCTCCACCCAATACGGAAGAGCAACTTTCTTGTTCCCCATGTTCCTTGCGCTCCTTGGTAATTTCATAATTGATCCTCCAGCTTCCACAGTATCCTGACCTCCCCTTTGTTCCGATTGGGTATCCGCGCTAAATCGCGGTGCCGCCACTCGCTCATGACGAACCGCTAAGACGGTAGTGAGTCGATGCCGTGATTGCTTGATCGACATCAGTGAGTATTCTCCGTGTTCATTGACCTTCTTCTCGACCTCCCAGTGTCGTTCAAGCTCTCCCTCCAGCAAGAAGGTTTCTCCCTCGTGTATGGTGGGGTGGACCTTGTCGATTACCGTAAAGTGACAAGTAGAGTTTCCCAGTTGTCTGGCTTCCACCCAGAGTGTGGGAGTGCGACTTTCGGGGTCCCGGGTGACTCTACTGTGAAGGTGATGTGCCCCTTGTATTAGGCACCTGCGGGCGCTAACGAATCTATAGGGTTGGGTGCGGTGTGGCGCATACATTTCTTCGCACTGTGCGTCCCCAGGGACAGGAGGTGGAGAGTAAGGTTGTGGGTTCATGAGTTCATTCAGTGAAAGTGGCCCCGAACGGGTGTGATTAAGGAAGGGAAGGGCGGAAGACGCAGTGGCAGCTGCGTTTTTCGGTGAACGAGGTGATTGAACGCAGGAGAGAAATGAAGGTCCTGGGTCCTGGATTCGAGTGTAGGGGTGATATCGATGGGAGAGGTTTGCAATGCCATGTCTCCATCCACGTGTTGCGTCATAAGGCTGGGTATCTTTCGCGGAGATCATGATGATTGTGAAGTTGTATGTTGATGGCCACGTGCCCAATTTAGTCGGTGCTTCCTACATCAGATTCGCTAGTCGCATCCGAATCTTCATCATCATCTTCGTCTTCGGGTTCCGGACCCATCCAACCAGTCCGCATGAACCAATGATCCCTCATAATGAAAGGCAGAAGCCGGAAAGCCGCTACAGGATTATCCTCGAATAAGGACCCATCCAATTCCTTGAGAACGTAAGCACCACCTCTATTTTTGCGATGCACTTCGTAAGGTCCCAGATAGTGGTTATCTGTCTTACTGCGGGAAGACACCGTAGTTTCCAGCTTAACGTTCCGCATCAGTACCAGCTCCCCAGCTTTGTAGTCGGCCTTCTGGAGCTTGTGCTTGAAGCGCTTTTCGAACTGCGCCTTGGACTTGAAGCGCGCCATTCATAAGGTTTCAGCGGCCCGTGCAATGTCCTTCGGGTGCTTTTGAAGTTGACGTATTCTTAACGCCAACAATTCACTAGTGCTCATGCCGGAATGAAATCCTTCGACCAGGAATGTGGATTCGGCAAGATCGAAAGGCAAGATTGGTACCGTGGCGTGAAGAAGATGGAAGGGTGAATACCCAGTTACGCTACTCACGGTTACTCGGTCAGCAAACACTGCGGCTGCGAGCATCTTGGGCCAGCGTTTAATGTGCCCATTACAGGCTTTCACAATGGCTTCACGGAGCGTAAAGTGTCCCCGTTCTACCACACCATTAGCATGCTTGTTGTAGGATGTGATCGTAATATGGGGAATGCCGAGGCGTTCCATCAACAATGCGAAGGCTGCTTGAACTTCACTCCCATTATCCGTGGTTACTTGCTGAGGGCAGCCATATCGACAGTACAAATAATTCCAAAAGAAATCGGACATTTGCTCTGAATTTTGGGCCGTTATGGCTTTCGCCTCGCAGAATCCAGTTAAATCATCCCGAGCTGCCACAATGGCATTGTACCGTCCTGATACGGGCATCCTCATGACGTCAATGTAAATCTTACGGAAGACGGCAATTGGTGCGGAGACGGTGGGCGGAATTTCCATGCGCTTGGTGTTGCGGACTGAGCAAGAATCCTACATCTTCGGAAGTTGCATTGAGGTGAGTTTCGTCAATATGCGCGAACTCACTTCTTGCTCTCCCTGACTGTGGTAGGCCTTCCTCGCATCTTTTGAGCAAAACTTGCTGACATGTTTTCTTTCCAGCTGCGGGATTCCAATCGGCCCATTTTTGCTCGATCGGGCTCCGGTTATTACTGGCTTTCCCTGCGCCCAAGTTCTGCCTCTGAATGAACAGGAACCGGGATGGAGCCATGATTTTTCCCACCTGGATTGTCTTCGCGCAAACCCGGAATGAAATGCCTAACTGCTTTTCAAATAGGCTCTTGTTTGACATGTCTCCGGTGTTGTCAATTTGGATTAACGCGTGTCCGATGGTGCTCACGGATAATCCTTGCTGTCCTAAGGAGGTTGGGTTCCATATCCGTATTCCACTTTCCAGTCTACTAATTTTTAGGTTCAGTAAGTTAGTGTAAGGTTCGCGGATCCCCAGCTTGTATTTGAAAGTTCCAAGATCTTTCATTGCATGAAAGGTTGCTCGACTCGCGGCCCCGAGTGTTTTGATGCCCGTCTTGTTTGGAGTTGACGCCAAATTGTCCTGTTGTGGAGCTCTGGTCGATTCACGCTTAATTAACGTGGTTGCAGTGTTTCCTTTTAGGGTTGGCATTTGACAAGTCGGAGTCGGACCTTCATCCGTGGAGCCTTCAAGATTAGGCATGGCTGCCCGAAATGTGCAGACCAACTTCTGCACTGTGCATTTCCACCTTTCTTGCTTGGAAATTTGTGCGTTGTTCTGCCTAAATGTTACGGTTTCTAATATACTCGATCTGCCGTGCTGTGATGTGTTCTTAAGATGTGTGCATTCGGCGAACGCGCGCGTGATTTGGAACGTCAAAATTCCAAATAAGATATGGGTTGGCTTAGTGGGAGCCAATGCCAGATTAAGTGGTTGTGCAGTGCATTTCATCTGCCTCGTTTCACGTTTAATTCGCGTGGGCGCGGGGTTTCCACTTTGAGTGGGTGCGTGACAAGCTGGCGGCGGGCTTTCCTCCATGACACCTGTCGTGGGGTCGCGTGGCTGCCCGTGCCAAGGCCGTCTTCTCCACTTCTCCACTTTTTGATTTCCGTCTTCTTCCGATCCTTCCCGAATTCTTTGTGGGAGTTTTGGTGCGGCAATTTTTGGGCGGTTCAATTCTGCTTCAGTCGGCCTTTTTCCGAGAGCCTGCCACACAAGGACAATGATTAAAAATACCACTTCTACTATCCAGCGTAGTATGGATAGTAAATTTGTTGTAGTGGTGTTGTCTTCATCTCCTTGTGAAGCTCTGCCTTGTGTTTGGGGCCTGGAAATCTCTTCGTTGGCTTCTGTTTTCCCGTCTCGCCGTTTTGTAATTGACGGTATTTGGTCCCTCTTGAGTTCACCTTGCGGCTCATGGTGAGTTTGCAAGGTAGGCAGTTTCCTGGCTTCCTGTTTTCTTGGTGAAAGTCGTTCCCCTTCTGATTCCTGGCCTTGCCACTGCGTCTCAGCAGCTTGCAAGGGCCTAATCAAGTCAGAAGAAATTGGAGGTTTTTCATCCAGGATGATGGAGAGGCTCTGTTTGGCAATGGATTCGTCGCATTGTTCATAAGGAATTGCAAGCAGTTCATATCTAGGCTGTCGTGTTTCGCGATCCTTGAAAACTAAATATGTACCTTCGTCGCGTTCTTCAATATTAACGAGGTTCCCACGCTGCCAAGAACGAGCTCAAATAGAGCTTGGTGCGACATCCAAAGATCAGTGCGGGTTAGAACTCCTCCGCAATTGAAGTCTACGTCGCTGATGTATCCTTGTAGCTGTCCTTTGCCACCGTTGGCATCATTCATGCTCTGTGCACGAGACATGTCAACGGGGCGTTGGATTTTTAAGGCAGCCACATCAGAACGCACCACATCCAATTGTGAACCGGTGTCCACAATGGCTACAATTGGCCTTCCACCAGTTTCGACTTCAATTTTAATCAAGACTTCATCTGTGCGCGGCCAGTTCCAGTTTGCCACAACCGGAATATCGGACCCTTTACCCAGAAGGACTGCCTTGACGTTTTTGAGTCGTATGGCGTCCAAGAATGCCGTTCGGACTTCTTTGGAGGATACGAAGACCTCTCTTACCGAACAAGGGAATGTCAAGTCCAGCATTCGGTCCACCATAGAAGGTATACTTACCGAGTGTTGAATATCTGACTGCCTCCCGTGGGCATTTGGAGCTTGTGTCTCATTCCGCAGGTCTTTGACGCGGACAACCTCGAGTGGTGACTTCGAGGTACGTGCTTCTAGGAAATTTTTAGATTTGCGGTTCCGCTTATCCTGCTGAACCTCGGGCGAGTCAACTTCTATGTCAACATCAACCTTGCGTGGTTGTCTGACGTCAACCAGAGTTAACAGCGGAAGTGGATCCTTCTCGGCAGGAGGTGCTACGTCATTCAACTGCCGCTTGGTGTCATGAATTCATCGGCCAACTCGGCCATCTGATTCGTCATCTGATTCATCTGATCGATGGCATCTACTCCGATCTGGTCCTATTCAGCTCCTGGTTGCTCCGATCTCTGATCCAATCTGATCCTCATGATCCGGACTATATTTAGTTGTATTTCCCACATGCCTCGTGTTTTGCACATGTAGTTAGTCAGCCCACGCGTTCTGCGCATGTTCTTACTCAGAACATGCCTCCTACACATGTTTCTTACTCAGAACATGCCTTAGCCACGCTTTAGCCTCGTTTTAGCTTAATCAGCCTGATTATGCCCTTAGCAGTATATATACAGTAGTGTACTCGTTGTAGGCCCCAGTCTTGAGCTGGTCATATCTCCACTAGCAATATAGGCAGTTCCCTTGTCACTTCTTCTCCTCTCTTCGCTCTGAGCACAGACTTGGCCTCTTTGCATCTCCACTGCATTGTATTGGCTATTGTGTCTGACAAAAGCTCAAGACTCCTCTAAACCACCTCTGTGCTCGTTCCTCACCTCCTTGCACGCTCTCCTCTCCTCTCCACTCCGAAACCATCACACAAACTCCGAAATCACCAACTCTTCCTAAATAGCATTTCCCCCATCTTCAATAAATCCTGAGCCCTCTAGTTAGTAGTTGTAGTAGTTACTAGTCAATAAGGCAGTAGGGACAAAAGGACTCTGCTAGGGGTCCTCTAGAGCAGAACTGTTGGGTCTGTGCACTTCAGTGGGCCAGCCTTTATCCCACCAGAAAACAAATGGTAGTCAATCCGTTGATTCTGGGAGAGTTACAACTGCACTCTAGTTGAAGCTGTTGACTTGCAGCTACTAGCGACGAAGAAGCCCTCCTATCTGTAGCACCATTTCCAAGGGTTCCTTGTATTGGCTCCGGGTTGATCCGTTTGCACAGAGCGGTTACCGACTTGCAATACCCTTCCACCACACTTTTACATCCCACAACACACAAACAACATGTCTACCACTCCGTTTTCCTCCCTCCCTCCGAACGACCCCGTTTTCGAGCATCTATCCACGGATGCTCAGCAGATGACTGCTCCTTCTCTCGAGGATGCAGGATTCTGGGTTCTACTTTGGGCTGCCATCCGCACCTTGCTTGGAAGCATTACATCTCTGCTTGCTCGCACGGAGCGCAGCACCGTTGCCACGGAACAGATCGCTACTGCTGTTCAAAGCTACACCAATCGCACTCCCACCAGGAAGCCCTTGAAGCTGGATGCCCCAGAAAGCTTCAATGGACGTCCTGACAAGGTCGAAGCTTTTCTCCACGCTTTGACCTTGTACTTTGACGGTCAAGAGATCAGAGACGACGGTCAACGCATCATCTTCGCTCTCTCTCTCGTCAAAGGTGGTACTGGTGAAATTGCTGGCAACTGGGCTGATTTGCAGCGCAAGCTCATTGTGGAATTCCAAACTGGAGCAGATCCTAACAGCCCCCACATTCGCACTTGGGCGCAGTTTATGCTTGACTTTAAAGCCTACTTCCAATACACTTCCTCTAAAGACGAAGCACAGAAGAAGTTGACGAAGTTGCAGCAGGGCAAGGGCAGCGCTGACGAGTATATCACGCTGTTCAAAGGTCTAGCAGCTGCGAGCCAATTCGGTGAAGAGGCTCTGCTCCACTGGTTTAAATATGGGCTCAACCAGGGGTTGCGCAACGCGGTCTTTGCGCTGCGTCCGCAGCCCACTACATACGCAGAATGGCTCAAAGAAGCCTCGGAGGTTGATCGCAGCTATCGCATGAGTAAGGAGTATAACTCTGCGTTTGGCCGCGGAGAAGGCACACAGCAGAAGGCAAAGCTGCCCGCTGTGCAGATTCCATCGAAGGTTGAAAAAGACCCCGATGCGATGGAGGTTGATCGGACCAAGGACTCCCGCACTTGTTACAGTTGCGGCAAGCCTGGTCACATTGCCCGGTTCTGTCCAGACAGACGCCAGAAGTTCAATGTTCGCAACATGACCAAAGAGGATGTTGCAGAGTTGATGAAGTCGATCCAGGATTTTCAGGAAAGCCAGGAGTAAGCACGCACTCGCTGGCATATTACTAGTAGCACCGATGTTCCTTCCCATGTATTCATTCCCGAGCTTGAATCTATCATACATGCCTCAGAAGAAACAAAAGTGCGACGTGCAGACAGATTCCCTGAAAAGAAACTTGATCCTGGAAGCGTTGAATGGACGGCCAGACAGCTTCGGAGAGTAAAGCCTGAAGTTGCCATTGGTGTCTTGGACATATGGGCGAATGGTAAGCGGCGGGCGGAGGTTACATTAGAAACGGTTGCGGAGTTAAACGGTCTTGATGATGCGCAAGCCGTTGAAGCTCTGAATGAACTGCAGAGACCAAAGCGTTACATCCGTGGGACTGGCAATCAAATGAACATCGATGTGGTCATCAAAACACTCGATAACCAGTCCTACTTCAAGCTGTCTCCGTTGGTGGACTCTGGATGCACGGGGAGCTGCATAGACGCTGGTTATGTTAAAGCCAAAAACATCAACACCAAGCGCTATCCCCGTCCTATCCCGGTCTACAACGCAGATGGTACGATGAATGCGGGTGGCTCTATCACGGAGTACGTCGATCTAATGCTCCAGATCGGGCAACACGTCGAGATCTTGCAGTTTGCTGTTTCCAACCTTGGAAAAACTGAGATGTTCATTGGGCATGAATGGCTCAAGTTGCATAATCCGTCTATTGATTGGGCCAAGAACACTCTCACGTTTGACCGATGTCCGGTTCGGTGTGAACCGTTAGGGGGGTGGATGGATCCTGAGTCTGATGACCCGGATGCGGTAGAACCTGAGCTCGAAGAGGGAGATCGTCTTCTCATGGTTGACATTGCTGAGGAAGTCAAAATCCGTGCGTTCCAGACCAAAGCTGGCAAAGTGTCTGAAGCGCAGTCCAAGAAGGAAAAGTCCAAATCCTTCGAGCAAGCGGTGCCTCGCAAATACCATGACTTCAAGGACTTGTTTGACAAGGAGAGCTTCGACGAGATGCCGCCTTTTCGGCCTTGGGACCATGCTATTGAGCTGCTGCCCAATGCCAAGAACCTGGACTGCAAGATCTATCCACTCAGTCCAGATGAACAGCGGCAACTCGACGAGTTCTTAGACGAGAACTTGAGGACAGGACGAATCAGACCATCTAAATCTCCTATGGCCTCTCCGTTCTTCTTTGTCAAGAAGAAGGATGGGACTCTTCGACCGATACAGGACTATCGCAAGCTGAATGATATGACGGTCAAAAACCGCTATCCTCTTCCGCTTATCCAGGAGCTTGTGGACAAACTCACCCAAGCTTGGTATTTCACCAAACTGGATGTCCGTTGGGGCTTCAACAATGTCAGGATCAAGGAAGGAGACGAGTGGAAGGCAGCGTTCAGGACTAACAGAGGGCTGTTTGAGCCTCTGGTTATGTTCTTTGGCTTGACCAATTCACCGGCAACGTTTCAGACCATGATGAACACAATCTTCAAAGAAGAGATTGATGGTGGAAAAGTCGTTATCTACCTCGATGACATTCTGATCTTCACTGAAACGTTGGAGGAACATGAGCGCATGGTCCGGAGGGTTCTACAGAAGCTACGAGACAACAAGCTGTTCTTGAAGCACACCAAATGCTCTTTTGAACAAGCTGAAGTAGAATACCTTGGAGTGATTGTATCACACAATGCAGTCAGAATGGACCCGCACAAAGTCGAAGCTATCGTCAACTGGCCTGTGCCTGAGACGAAGCGAGATGTGCAGCAGTTCCTTGGGTTTATGAACTTTTACCGCCGGTTTATTGAGGCTTTTTCGCACATTGCTAGGCCGCTGTCTTCTCTCACTGGAAAAGGGACCCGGGTGGAAGTGGGGCGCAGCGCAGGAGGAGGCGTTTGCGGAGTTGAAGCGTCAGATCACTTCTGCACCGCTCCTGGTTATGCCACGAGCTCGTGGGAAGTTCCGAGTGGAGGCCGACTCGTCTGACTATGCAACTGGGGGAATACTTTCGCAACAGCAGGAGGACAACACCTGGCGTCCTGTTGCATTCATGTCGCATTCTTTGAATGAAACTGAGCGCAACTACGAGATCTACGACAAGGAGATGCTTGCAATCATGCATGCGCTCTATGAATGTCGCCAGTACCTGCTTGGAGCGCTGGAGGACTTTGAGATTTGGACAGACCACAAGAATCTTGAATACTTCAGAAAACCCCAGAAGCTGAATCGATGACAGGCACGGTGGGTGGCGGAGTTGCAGGAATTTCACTTCACTCTGCATCACAAGCCGGGCAAGGCAATGCGGAAAGCGGACTACCTCTCGAGGCGAGCAGGCCACGAGAAGGGGGAGCATGACAATGAGAACATTGTTCTGCTTAAGCCAGAGTTTTTCCGTGCGCAACACCACGATACTAGCGCTATCAGCGATGATATCATGCGCCGGATCAAGCGGGCTGCACAGAACAGAACAGAGACAAGTTCGTTGTGACCGCTCTGGCTAACAAGGAGAAGGACTGGCAGGAGTTGGATGGAGGTCTTGTGACTTGGAAGCACCGGTTCTATGTACCCCGAGACAAGAGGCTACGCGAAGACATCATTCGCTTGCATCACAGCACACGTCTCGCCGGACATCCCGGACGCTACAAGACACAAGAGCTGATCACTCGGAACTACTGGTGGCCGCGTTTGCAGACAGATATCCGTTCATATGTAGATGGGTGCCCAACATGTCAAAGAACTAAACCACGACGAATGGCACCCCCTGCACCTCTGTCTCCGAACGCAATCCCTACACGGCCCTGGCAGATAGTGGCCACCGATCTAATCGGCCCACTTCCGATGTCCGCTGGTTTTGACATGATCCTGGTCTTTGTTGATCGCTTCACTAAAAAAGCGAAGTTTGTGCCATGCAACTCCGAGATCAACTCTCTTGGTTATGCTAAGCACTACAGGGATCGTGTCTTTAGAGACCACGGACTGTCTGAGTGGTTGATCCACGATAGGGGACCGCAGTTTGCATCGCAGTTCAATCAGGATCTGTGCAAGCTTTTGGGCATCAAGCAAAACATCTCTACAGCGTACCATCCACAGACCGACGGGCAGACAGAACGGGTGAATCAGGAGCTAGAGCAGTACCTCCGCATGTGGGTTAATCATCGTCAGGATGACTGGGCAGAGTGGCTCTCTATTGCCGAGTTTTCCTACAATGATAAAGTCCACACTGCTACTGGTTTCTCCCCGTTCTACCTCGATTCTGGACAGCACCCTTGGAAAGGGATCGAGCCCCGTGATGGTACTGTTCGCACGCCTGATGCTGAAGCTTTTGCAACTGCGATGAGAAAGATCAGGGAGGAAGCTGAGTCGTCTCTAAAGCAAGCTGCAGAGACGATGAAGCGGTTCTATGACCGGAAGCGCGGCGAGTCTGTGGACTACAAGCCTGGTGACTTGGTGCTCCTTGAGGGCATTAACATCACCACAGTTCGCCCTTCGAAGAAATTCGATGATAAGCGCTATGGACCGTTCAAAGTGCTTGAAAAGATTGGCACCTCCTCCTATCGTCTTGCTCTTCCTCGTGACTGGAGATACAAACACCCTGTCTTCAACGAAGTCCTTCTCTCTCCCTTTAAATCCCCTGTATTCCCCTCCCAAAAGGAGCCGCTACCGCCGCCGCCTGAGCTTGTTGGTGATCACATAGAGTATGAAGTGGAAGAAGTCTTGGATTCGAGGGTTAAAAACCACAAACTCGAATACCTTGTACATTGGAAAGGATATGGAAAAGAGCACGACAGCTGGGAGCCTGTAGCCAACCTGACGGACAATGTTGGCATGATCGATGAGTTCCACCGCAAACACCTCTCCGCACCTCGCCCTCGTCCTCGAAATGCCCGTTTTGTGTACCGGCAGATCGAGAACTTCACCACCACACCATCTCTTCCTCGACATCTGTACAATTGGGAAAGCGGCAAGCTTGATGCTGTCCCTGATCCAATTGTGAGGACACAATCCTTAAGAGGGGGGTAATGTCATGAATTCATCGGCCAACTCGGCCATCTGATTCATCATCTGATTCATCTGATCGATGGCATCTACTCCGATCTGGTCCTATTCAGCTCCTGGTTGCTCCGATCTCTGATCCAATCTGATCCTCATGATCCGGACTATATTTAGTTGTATTTCCCACATGCCTCGTGTTTTGCACATGTAGTTAGTCAGCCCACGCGTTCTGTGCATGTTCTTACTCAGAACATGCCTCCTACACATGTTTCTTACTCAGAACATGCCTTAGCCACGCTTTAGCCTCGTTTTAGCTTAGTTAGCCTGATTATGCCCTTAGCAGTATATATACAGTAGTGTACTCGTTGTAGGCCCCAGTCTTGAGCTGGTCATATCTCCACTAGCAATATAGGCAGTTCCCTAACCTCATCTTCTCCTCTCTTCGCTCTGAGCACAGACTTGGTGTCAGACACAATAGCCAATACAATGCAGTTCCCTTGTCACTTCTTCTCCTCTCTTCGCTCTGAGCACAGACTTGGTGTCAGACACAATAGCCAATACAATGCAGTGGAGATGCAAAGAGGCCAAGTCTGTGCTCAGAGCGAAGAGAGGAGAAGAAGTGACAAGGGAACTGCATTGTATTGGCTATTGTGTCTGACACCAAGTCTGTGCTCAGAGCGAAAAGAGGAGAAGATGAGGTTAGGGAACTGCCTATATTGCTAGTGGAGATATGACCAGCTCAAGACTGGGGCCTACAACGAGTACACTACTGTATATATACTGCTAAGGGCATAATCAGGCTAACTAAGCTAAAACGAGGCTAAAGCGTGGCTAAGGCATGTTCTGAGTAAGAAACATGTGTAGGAGGCATGTTCTGAGTAAGAACATGCACAGAACGCGTGGGCTGACTAACTACATGTGCAAAACACGAGGCATGTGGGAAATACAACTAAATATAGTCCGGATCATGAGGATCAGATTGGATCAGAGATCGGAGCAACCAGGAGCTGAATAGGACCAGATCGGAGTAGATGCCATCGATCAGATGAATCAGATGATGAATCAGATGGCCGAGTTGGCCGATGAATTCATGACATTACCCCCCTCTTAAGGATTGTGTCCTCACAATTGGATCAGGGACAGCATCAAGCTTGCCGCTTTCCCAATTGTACAGATGTCGAGGAAGAGATGGTGTGGTGGTGAAGTTCTCGATCTGCCGGTACACAAAACGGGCATTTCGAGGACGAGGGCGAGGTGCGGAGAGGTGTTTGCGGTGGAACTCATCGATCATGCCAACATTGTCCGTCAGGTTGGCTACAGGCTCCCAGCTGTCGTGCTCTTTTCCATATCCTTTCCAATGTACAAGGTATTCGAGTTTGTGGTTTTTAACCCTCGAATCCAAGACTTCTTCCACTTCATACTCTATGTGATCACCAACAAGCTCAGGCGGCGGCGGTAGCGGCTCCTTTTGGGAGGGGAATACAGGGGATTTAAAGGGAGAGAGAAGGACTTCGTTGAAGACAGGGTGTTTGTATCTCCAGTCACGAGGAAGAGCAAGACGATAGGAGGAGGTGCCAATCTTTTCAAGCACTTTGAACGGTCCATAGCGCTTATCATCGAATTTCTTCGAAGGGCGAACTGTGGTGATGTTAATGCCCTCAAGGAGCACCAAGTCACCAGGCTTGTAGTCCACAGACTCGCCGCGCTTCCGGTCATAGAACCGCTTCATCGTCTCTGCAGCTTGCTTTAGAGACGACTCAGCTTCCTCCCTGATCTTTCTCATCGCAGTTGCAAAAGCTTCAGCATCAGGCGTGCGAACAGTACCATCACGGGGCTCGATCCCTTTCCAAGGGTGCTGTCCAGAATCGAGGTAGAACGGGGAGAAACCAGTAGCAGTGTGGACTTTATCATTGTAGGAAAACTCGGCAATAGAGAGCCACTCTGCCCAGTCATCCTGACGATGATTAACCCACATGCGGAGGTACTGCTCTAGCTCCTGATTCACCCGTTCTGTCTGCCCGTCGGTCTGTGGATGGTACGCTGTAGAGATGTTTTGCTTGATGCCCAAAAGCTTGCACAGATCCTGATTGAACTGCGATGCAAACTGCGGTCCCCTATCGTGGATCAACCACTCAGACAGTCCGTGGTCTCTAAAGACACGATCCCTGTAGTGCTTAGCATAACCAAGAGAGTTGATCTCGGAGTTGCATGGCACAAACTTCGCTTTTTTAGTGAAGCGATCAACAAAGACCAGGATCATGTCAAAACCAGCGGACATCGGAAGTGGGCCGATTAGATCGGTGGCCACTATCTGCCAGGGCCGTGTAGGGATTGCGTTCGGAGACAGAGGTGCAGGGGGTGCCATTCGTCGTGGTTTAGTTCTTTGACATGTTGGGCACCCATCTACATATGAACGGATATCTGTCTGCAAACGCGGCCACCAGTAGTTCCGAGTGATCAGCTCTTGTGTCTTGTAGCGTCCGGGATGTCCGGCGAGACGTGTGCTGTGATGCAAGCGAATGATGTCTTCGCGTAGCCTCTTGTCTCGGGGTACATAGAACCGGTGCTTCCAAGTCACAAGACCTCCATCCAACTCCTGCCAGTCCTTCTCCTTGTTAGCCAGAGCGGTCACAACGAACTTGTCTCTGTTCTGTTCTGTGCAGCCCGCTTGATCCGGCGCATGATATCATCGCTGATAGCGCTAGTATCGTGGTGTTGCGCACGGAAAAACTCTGGCTTAAGCAGAACAATGTTCTCATTGTCATGCTCCCCCTTCTCGTGGCCTGCTCGCCTCGAGAGGTAGTCCGCTTTCCGCATTGCCTTGCCCGGCTTGTGATGCAGAGTGAAGTGAAATTCCTGCAACTCCGCCACCCACCGTGCCTGTCATCGATTCAGCTTCTGGGGTTTTCTGAAGTATTCAAGATTCTTGTGGTCTGTCCAAATCTCAAAGTCCTCCAGCGCTCCAAGCAGGTACTGGCGACATTCATAGAGCGCATGCATGATTGCAAGCATCTCCTTGTCGTAGATCTCGTAGTTGCGCTCAGTTTCATTCAAAGAATGCGACATGAATGCAACAGGACGCCAGGTGTTGTCCTCCTGCTGTTGCGAAAGTATTCCCCCAGTTGCATAGTCAGACGAGTCGGCCTCCACTCGGAACTTCCCACGAGCTCGTGGCATAACCAGGAGCGGTGCAGAAGTGATCTGACGCTTCAACTCCGCAAACGCCTCCTCCTGCGCTGCGCCCCACTTCCACCCGGGTCCCTTTTCCAGTGAGAGAAGACAGCGGCCTAGCAATGTGCGAAAAAGCCTCAATAAACCGGCGGTAAAAGTTCATAAACCCAAGGAACTGCTGCACATCTCGCTTCGTCTCAGGCACAGGCCAGTTGACGATAGCTTCGACTTTGTGCGGGTCCATTCTGACTGCATTGTGTGATACAATCACTCCAAGGTATTCTACTTCAGCTTGTTCAAAAGAGCATTTGGTGTGCTTCAAGAACAGCTTGTTGTCTCGTAGCTTCTGTAGAACCCTCCGGACCATGCGCTCATGTTCCTCCAACGTTTCAGTGAAGATCAGAATGTCATCGAGGTAGATAACGACTTTTCCACCATCAATCTCTTCTTTGAAGATTGTGTTCATCATGGTCTGAAACGTTGCCGGTGAATTGGTCAAGCCAAAGAACATAACCAGAGGCTCAAACAGCCCTCTGTTAGTCCTGAACGCTGCCTTCCACTCGTCTCCTTCCTTGATCCTGACATTGTTGAAGCCCCAACGGACATCCAGTTTGGTGAAATACCAAGCTTGGGTGAGTTTGTCCACAAGCTCCTGGATAAGCGGAAGAGGATAGCGGTTTTTGACCGTCATATCATTCAGCTTGCGATAGTCCTGTATCGGTCGAAGAGTCCCATCCTTCTTCTTGACAAAGAAGAACGGAGAGGCCATAGGAGATTTAGATGGTCTGATTCGTCCTGTCCTCAAGTTCTCGTCTAAGAACTCGTCGAGTTGCCGCTGTTCATCTGGACTGAGTGGATAGATCTTGCAGTCCAGGTTCTTGGCATTGGGCAGCAGCTCAATAGCATGGTCCCAAGGCCGAAAAGGCGGCATCTCGTCGAAGCTCTCCTTGTCAAACAAGTCCTTGAAGTCATGGTATTTGCGAGGCACCGCTTGCTCGAAGGATTTGGACTTTTCCTTCTTGGACTGCGCTTCAGACACTTTGCCAGCTTTGGTCTGGAACGCACGGATTTTGACTTCCTCAGCAATGTCAACCATGAGAAGACGATCTCCCTCTTCGAGCTCAGGTTCTACCGCATCCGGGTCATCAGACTCAGGATCCATCCACCCCCCTAACGGTTCACACCGAACCGGACATCGGTCAAACGTGAGAGTGTTCTTGGCCCAATCAATAGACGGATTGTGCAACTTGAGCCATTCATGCCCAATGAACATCTCAGTTTTTCCAAGGTTGGAAACAGCAAACTGCAAGATCTCGACGTGTTGCCCGATCTGGAGCATTAGATCGACGTACTCCGTGATAGAGCCACCCGCATTCATCGTACCATCTGCGTTGTAGACCGGGATAGGACGGGGATAGCGCTTGGTGTTGATGTTTTTGGCTTTAACATAACCAGCGTCTATGCAGCTCCCCGTGCATCCAGAGTCCACCAACGGAGACAGCTTGAAGTAGGACTGGTTATCGAGTGTTTTGATGACCACATCGATGTTCATTTGATTGCCAGTCCCACGGATGTAACGCTTTGGTCTCTGCAGTTCATTCAGAGCTTCAACGGCTTGCGCATCATCAAGACCGTTTAACTCCGCAACCGTTTCTAATGTAACCTCCGCCCGCCGCTTACCATTCGCCCATATGTCCAAGACACCAATGGCAACTTCAGGCTTTACTCTCCGAAGCTGTCTGGCCGTCCATTCAACGCTTCCAGGATCAAGTTTCTTTTCAGGGAATCTGTCTGCACGTCGCACTTTTGTTTCTTCTGAGGCATGTATGATAGATTCAAGCTCGGGAATGAATACATGGGAAGGAACATCGGTGCTACTAGTAATATGCCAGCGAGTGCGTGCTTACTCCTGGCTTTCCTGAAAATCCTGGATCGACTTCATCAACTCTGCAACATCCTCTTTGGTCATGTTGCGAACATTGAACTTCTGGCGTCTGTCTGGACAGAACCGGGCAATGTGACCAGGCTTGCCGCAACTGTAACAAGTGCGGGAGTCCTTGGTCCGATCAACCTCCATCGCATCGGGGTCTTTTTCAACCTTCGATGGAATCTGCACAGCGGGCAGCTTTGCCTTCTGCTGTGTGCCTTCTCCGCGGCCAAACGCAGAGTTATACTCCTTACTCATGCGATAGCTGCGATCAACCTCCGAGGCTTCTTTGAGCCATTCTGCGTATGTAGTGGGCTGCGGACGCAGCGCAAAGACCGCGTTGCGCAACCCCTGGTTGAGCCCATATTTAAACCAGTGGAGCAGAGCCTCTTCACCGAATTGGCTCGCAGCTGCTAGACCTTTGAACAGCGTGATATACTCGTCAGCGCTGCCCTTGCCCTGCTGCAACTTCGTCAACTTCTTCTGTGCTTCGTCTTTAGAGGAAGTGTATTGGAAGTAGGCTTTAAAGTCAAGCATAAACTGCGCCCAAGTGCGAATGTGGGGGCTGTTAGGATCTGCTCCAGTTTGGAATTCCACAATGAGCTTGCGCTGCAAATCAGCCCAGTTGCCAGCAATTTCACCAGTACCACCTTTGACGAGAGAGAGAGCGAAGATGATGCGTTGACCGTCGTCTCTGATCTCTTGACCGTCAAAGTACAAGGTCAAAGCGTGGAGAAAAGCTTCGACCTTGTCAGGACGTCC
Source organism: Mycena polygramma (assembly GCA_029449255.1). Taxonomy (NCBI): domain Eukaryota; kingdom Fungi; phylum Basidiomycota; class Agaricomycetes; order Agaricales; family Mycenaceae; genus Mycena; species Mycena polygramma. The sequence continues at coordinate 291,022 of JARKID010000095.1, read as the reverse complement.
ATTGAAGCTTTCTGGGGCATCCAGCTTCAAGGGCTTCCTGGTGGGAGTGCGATTGGTGTAGCTTTGAACAGCAGTAGCGATCTGTTCCGTGGCAACGGTGCTGCGCTCCGTGCGAGCAAGCAGAGATGTAATGCTTCCAAGCAAGGTGCGGATGGCAGCCCAAAGTAGAACCCAGAATCCTGCATCCTCGAGAGAAGGAGCAGTCATCTGCTGAGCATCCGTGGATAGATGCTCGAAAACGGGGTCGTTCGGAGGGAGGGAGGAAAACGGAGTGGTAGACATGTTGTTTGTGTGTTGTGGGATGTAAAAGTGTGGTGGAAGGGTATTGCAAGTCGGTAACCGCTCTGTGCAAACGGATCAACCCGGAGCCAATACAAGGAACCCTTGGAAATGGTGCTACAGATAGGAGGGCTTCTTCGTCGCTAGTAGCTGCAAGTCAACAGCTTCAACTAGAGTGCAGTTGTAACTCTCCCAGAATCAACGGATTGACTACCATTTGTTTTCTGGTGGGATAAAGGCTGGCCCACTGAAGTGCACAGACCCAACAGTTCTGCTCTAGAGGACCCCTAGCAGAGTCCTTTTGTCCCTACTGCCTTATTGACTAGTAACTACTACAACTACTAACTAGAGGGCTCAGGATTTATTGAAGATGGGGGAAATGCTATTTAGGAAGAGTTGGTGATTTCGGAGTTTGTGTGATGGTTTCGGAGTGGAGAGGAGAGGAGAGCGTGCAAGGAGGTGAGGAACGAGCACAGAGGTGGTTTAGAGGAGTCTTGAGCTTTTGTCAGACACAATAGCCAATACAATGCAGTGGAGATGCAAAGAGGCCAAGTCTGTGCTCAGAGCGAAGAGAGGAGAAGAAGTGACAAGGGAACTGCCTATATTGCTAGTGGAGATATGACCAGCTCAAGACTGGGGCCTACAACGAGTACACTACTGTATATATACTGCTAAGGGCATAATCAGGCTAACTAAGCTAAAACGAGGCTAAAGCGTGGCTAAGGCATGTTCTGAGTAAGAAACATGTGTAGGAGGCATGTTCTGAGTAAGAACATGCGCAGAACGCGTGGGCTGACTAACTACATGTGCAAAACACGAGGCATGTGGGAAATACAACTAAATATAGTCCGGATCATGAGGATCAGATTGGATCAGAGATCGGAGCAACCAGGAGCTGAATAGGACCAGATCGGAGTAGATGCCATCGATCAGATGAATCAGATGACGAATCAGATGGCCGAGTTGGCCGATGAATTCATGACACTTGGCCTCTTTGCATCTCCACTGCATTGTATTGGCTATTGTGTCTGACACTTGGGTTGCGCTTTAATGTCTACCACCCTGTTGGGTTCAGGCCTGGCATTGTCGCGGGGTCTGTCACGACGCGGCAGTTGGACGCTGTCAAAGACTTCTTTTCGTGCAGTGCGAGTGCTAGGCACTGTTCGCTCCGCGGCATTTACCTGAAATTCCTCTTCGGGTGGAGGTTCATCGTGATGAGGAACTATCAAGTAGACCTCCCCGCAATCCTCAGATAATTCTTCAGAGTCACTCGCAGCCACGTACCAATGTGCGTCGAGTGCCTGCTGATCATCCTCGGATTCGTACGTTTCCGTTTCAGTGTCCAGTTCCCAGTCAGGGATGGTCATACTTATGTTGGCATACTCTGGCTTGAAGTCAGGTCGTGCGTGAGAGGTTGCGAAGCTGGTGAACATTACGCGTGGTGCATGTTGCAGTGTGGGTTTGGACTCTACCATTCTCGCATCTCTGATCCTGTCTGTCTGTTCCGGACTGATCCTATGCTTACTTACATTTGCTTACTGTTTTCTTTGCTTACTGATCATCTGCTTATTGATCAGCTTACTGATCACCTGCTTACTGATCAACTGCTTATTGATCAGGCTGACTGAGCGTTATTAATACTGCTTACTATACATGTAGGATACATATATAAGCAGCTAGTTGTAGTCCTGAGTCCTCAGTTCTTACTGTTGACTTCAGGCAAGTACTTACTTCGCATTTTGGCAATACACAGAGTTCTTACTGTTGACTTCAGTTCTCTGTGCCTGCCTGATTCTAACAAATTTCTCCCACCAGGAGCGGATTTCCGGTTACTTCCGTGAATGACGAGTATATACTGCTAAGGGCATAGTCAGGCTAACTAAGCTAAAACGAGGCTAAAGCGTGCATCAGACTTTTGACATCTAGCTTGTGATCTTGTACAAGGCCGAAAAAGGTCGAAAAAGGTCTCTAGGCCACAGGGTCACAAAGGTTTAAATTGCAAAAAGCTTATGCGGAATCTTTCAAAACAAGGTCGCAAGGTGACAAGGTCAAAACTTAATATTATTTTTTTTCGATTGCAGGCGTAAAATACTGAGTGTAATGAATGTGAGAATAGCGAGCAGAAACGCTAACAGATCATCAGTAATGGCCTTGCGAGATTCAAGTGAGAAAACTCACTTTGCGGGCTGCTGGGAATGTACATGTATTCCTGCACGCTGTTGAGCAAGTCTTCTGGGATCATCTCTGATGCAACCGTGGCTCCTGAGATGCTGGCACCACAGGCTATGATGATGCTCCGCCAGCGCGAAGGCAAGCATTTCTTGATGCTCTCGACATAGTCTATAACAGTGCTACTATAATGACCTATGGAGAAATCAAGGGCCTTAGGAGCGCAGACGCTGGAAGTGTGCATCTTGAAGCTATATTCCACCTACTGAACAAATTGTGAGTGCAGAATAACAAAGAAAGAAAAATAATTGCTCCCACCAACGCTGCCACCATAACAAGTAATCCGATTGGTGAGACTGACTTGGACCAGTTGACCACGTCTTTATCCTTCATATCTTGCTTGAGTATCAGATCCCAGTTGTAGCTTGCGACGACCAATCCGATGATGCTCATAACAGCATCTGATTCAAGGTAGTTAGTCGGTTTCTGTGATAACGTGAGATGGTGTCTCGAGAAATGACTGGGAATGGACATATGACATACTGGATTCTCTGGCTTCAGATTACAAATGTCCTCTATCTTACATCTACCACAGTGGTGAGAAGAGTACCAAGAGAGGAAGTCTTGGACTTGGGGCCAGCATGATACTTGGGGCCCTTGAACACATCGACCGCATGAACTTTAGCTCTTTTGCCAATTGCAGAACAGTGTTCACCAGCTCAACTGATAGCCTGTGTATGCGGTATAAGCGATGAATCATTCATAAACATCGAGGATGTACCCTTGCGCAAACTAGATCATTTCACTTCCGCGACCACTCGAAAGTGGGGTAGTGCTCCCTCAACAGCTGCTGAAGCATTACTAGCATCATCTTCTCGGGATTGAGGACATCTGGTCCAATCATGCCAAACGCTATGAGATCGTGGGACCCGTAGAGAGCCTTATACATTGTGGGCAAGTAAACGGTCGACCAAGTGCACTGAATGAAGGCCAGTATAGGTTTGGATCAAGCTGTCTTCTTGTCACATGACATTTCACGTGCAGCACACGGAAACCTGAGAAGGGGCTTGTAAAAAGATGTAAAAAAAGGGCAATGTGTTCTACGTGTTCTACCGTCTCAAATAGCACATCAATTGGTTGTATCAAGCAACGAATATTCTAGCCAATAGGCCTGAAAACCGTTCTGTCAACTCAGAATTTCAGTTCCACTCGGTTTCATTGCACAATTTAGCTATTGATTGGTGTTTCTCACGCACAGTTGCGAGTTCTATATTCATGAATACAAATAGTTTTCGGGCATTGAATATATTTCTGAAGAGACAGAACTCTAGAGTGAGTACTAAGGATATCTCTTAGTCTTTATCTTGGCCTGAAAGTTGCCGAACTACATTTTTTAGGGTGAGACAGAAAGTTGCCAAATTTGGACTGATTTGTCAGCACCACGTCGTGTCTCATTTTCTTCCAGTGACCTTGCCCACCATGATTTCAGAGCCATTGGCACAAAGGCATGACAGGCAGACCCGCCAACACTCCCCAGCCACCTCAAACCCCACGCCATCACGCATTGTGACTAAGCAGACACGACACATCACGGCATCCTAATTCGGCGTCCAGATTCAAAGTGTTTTTTATGAGTCAAGAACTATTGTTGGCAAATATTTTTGGCTGAGTGATCTACTGGGAATTGTCTCCTGGACTCAGCCCATAATATCAAAGGAATCTGCTCAAAAGTGTGTCTGTTTGCCTTAGATCCAAATCGCAAAAGCAGCATGAAAGTTGAGGTCTAGAGGATCCATATGGCTGTTTAATTCAGATCTGAGTCGGCGGATCTATGCATATACATCTACTGAAGAGATTCCTTCTTTGTGCCAAAGGATTTGGACCAGAAACGGGCGCATAATTTGGGTCTTAACACATGCAACTTTTTTGGCAGTTTGTCCCAAGCCTCTCTCCGAGAATCGCTGGCTCGCCGGCGCAGAGACAGGCTTGCTCCGAACCTAAGGCCAGTAAGCCATTGGCATCTGCCAAAGAAGAAGGAGTGAACAGGGAAGACTTGACCTTGATATGCTTCTTGGTGGGCTTCTTGACTGCAAGAGCAGCAATTTTCGATGTCTGCCCTTCGACTTTTGGCTTGCAAATGGTTTTGAGCGACTTCACTGGGTTGCTGAGTGTGTCTTCGGTGTCAGAGCTGTCGATAAGCATGACCAGCTGGACACAAGCTGTCAATGCAGGAAGACCACAATATGTGTGAGCAATATACCTGATTTTTTTTTTTACGTGCAGCTCCAAGTCGCTCAAAGTCCGAGCGTATAGCCCCACATCGTCGTCATCCAGCCTCCCATAGGACTAAGAGGTGTAGTGGCCTTTTCCGGGAGCATCTTCTTCTTTCAGGTTGCGATGAGGCCAGCCTTGTTTGAGGCCGCTGCAGTGTCACTTGAAGGAAGAAGGTGTCAGCATACACGTGTATCCGATGCAGGCGGATCAATTACCTGTCCTGCACTCCTTTCTTCTTCTTCACCATTATCGCCTCCAGCTTGTGAGCAGCCTCCTCAATCTCCTTGCATGTGCTGCCCTTGGAAGCCTTCTTAGATCTGGGCTTCTCAATGCTCGAGGCAGCTTTAGCCTGTCTGAAAATCAGCCTTGGATCTACTGGTATATGGACGTACCTTTGGCTTAGCCCTTGGCTTTGCTGCTTTGTGCTTCTCATACTTGAAGACACTGAGGTAAGCCTCGTCGTCCTCAATGCGCTCGAATTGTCCCTGAGTGAATTCCAGCATGAGCACGTCCTCATCGACAGTACCGGCATCCCTGCGGCTCACCTTCGTCGTCACTGGCAGCATCAGCCAGCAGGTCGTCAACAGAGTAGATAATGGCAGTGTCCTTCTCAGCCTGCTCTTTTTTGCATCGCATCGAGGGCCGCAATGTAGTCTGTCAACATGAGCTTGGCCTCAGAAAAAAAGAACTCTACTTCAAAAAAGGGCTTATGCTGCAGGAGCGCTCCCAGCGCCATGACCCACGATGCCATGACCCCAGCCACGATCTACCTAGCTGCACGACTCTGTGCAGCTGAGCAACCAGCGGCTGCAGGCTAGAAAAAATTAATATAGCAGGTGTTATATGTGTTGTGGAAGACAGATAATTGATGCCAAAAGAGGACAAGATCAAATCTGTTGGCCGAGTTGGATATTTGCTCGAGGTCGGAGCTGAACTGAAAAACTAGAAATCAGCTATCTCGCAAACACCACAAATAGATTAAGGGTGTGCGACTGTCTAGCCTTCGGCTGCGAGAAGAACGGAAAGGAGGAAAAAAGAGTGGTGAATGATCCGGACTAGAGCCGGATCCAGGGCCGAGCGGAGGACCGAAGGAGGCCGGAGATAAGTCGGGTGGATGGTGAAATCGCCAGAGCAGACAGGAGCTCCGAAGGACAAAGACCTGAGGTCATTCGGACGGAGGTCGGAGATCGGAGCGGAGGTGATCCGGAAGTGAGCGGAACCGAATCAAAGTGACAGTCAAGTCAATAGAAGTAAAGGGGAAAGACATCTGGGCAGGTTGACTTGAACCCGGAGTCGAGACAAAGTAAGAAGACATCAGTCCATGATAGGAACCATAGAATAACATTGATTATACAACTAAGGCACAGGGATGTGACTAGCTGCTTAAATATGGAGAAAATAATTGTGAATAGATATATGGTAATATCATGATGGTCCAAGCACAACAATAGCAAGTGACCAAAAGAGGAAGGAGAAGGAAAACATGAGGATGTTACAATAAGAGGGACGAACAATAAGAGCAGATAAACGGAAATACACAGTAAGCCTTCGTTGCGTGATAACCTGATGACTCTGAGGGTTGCCAAGCATTCCGAGGTTTCCAGGGCAGCCGACTCGGCCGACTTGGCCGGATCGATCGGAATTAGCAGAGAAAATGCCGAAGATAGTGAGTCGGGTTGCATGGATATAACACTTCCGCAGGAATTGCACAGAAGCTATGGTGGTTAATGCCGCAGACTATGGTGTGGATTTGAATAGTGATACTACGGACATGGAATCTGAAGAGGAGTTGGAAGACAGCGACAACTCTGCTTATGAAACATACCGTAGAAAACATTGAGTCAAAGCTCACGCCAAGAAAGCCAAAGCTAAGAAGAAGGTGAAGAAAGCTTCCTCCAATTTAAATGGAACCAGTAAGGGCAAAACCCTACAAACCACTGGAACTGCGGAGGAGGTCACTAGCCTAATTCGACAACTCAACAAAATGTTGATAAACGACCCAGAGTACCCACCAGTATTACAAGGTCCTTTCGCTGGATACGACTGGCATTGCAGCCAACTGTGTTCAACCTCTCAGAATTGCGTCAGTTTGGCTCGACTCAGGACCGAAAGGACTGCCAAAGAACAAAGACTTGAAGAACTCAGCGCTAGAGAATACAGGGACAGTAGGAAATACATCTACTTATCCGAATAATATTCCCTTAGATGCTTCGAGTGCTGCAAGAAATAAAAACTTCGGATGTTATGGCTGTGGACAGGATGGTCATCGCATTGGTGATTGTCCTGAAATCAAAGAACTAGTCGCCAAAGACATTATATTCTATGACTCCGAAAACCGAAGGGTACAGATGAAAAATGGAAGCTTCATTCGTCATGGACCAGGCAAGACACTAGCATAACCTGCCACACGACTTGCGGCTCCTCGCGTAATGTTCACCACTGCCAATAAGGGTTATGAATCTCAATACAAATCAAGGTATACAGAGTTACATACAGAGTGCGTATATCAAAGTTTTACCCTCTGAAAGTGAGTCTGAATATGATTCGGCTTAGGATCAGAGGGAGATAGACGCGCACTGGTATGTCCAATCTTCAGATCCTGATGACGTAGCTGGATCTGACAGCGAGATCTACCTCACCGTTCCCTGTAGGCCATGTGATCATGAACAAGAGAACAATGTTCATACAGCGGAACGTTTCGACGCGAAATCTTTGATGGCGTTCAAATGCTGCGGAGAGATCATTCTGGACCCAGTCATGTGCCCAGGTTGAACAATGCCCCCGAAAAGTCTTTGGATAAGAAAGGAAAGTCCAAAGACACACCTGACTCTACGTCACCAACCAAGAAAGTACACAATCTCTTGCCTGAATTAACTAACACCTGTAGATGTTTGAATGCCAAGGATAGATGTTGACGTTGACATGAAACCTCCACGTGTACCGGAACGCGTCCAAAAAGAGAAATGATCACCTATTCCCATGAAAGCTCAAAATAGTTCAAATAAGCAAGAAGAGAACTTACCAAAACCAGCCGCCAGAACTTCAGATATTCAAAGCATAGTACACGTTCCATCGATTATCGAGTGTATACTAGATTTGACAATCCCAATGACTGTCAGAGAAGCCTTCGTTTCGTCCAAGGAAATACGAACCGAAATCCTCAAGACAATCAGACTGAAAAACGTGAAGGCGGTTCTTTTGGGGAATTCTCAAAACAACCCACTTATTGCCCAATAGGACTGACCCCGCTCTAAAAGAGTTCTAATTAGAGTGAACGTCAAGACCAACGAGAAAATCATTACCGCAATAATTGATACAGGTTCGTACCTAGACGTGGTATGTGCCGACGTGGCTGCCCTCAAAATATGCTGTCCTGTTGATATGTGCAAAGTAATGAGTATGAACGACGCTAACAGTGGCTGCAGAGAATTGCGCAGGTACATTAACGACGTGAAATTTAATTGTGGAGGAGTTATGACACATACAGATTTATGGGTTAGCTACCAGGCTCCCTTCGAACTTCTCCTAGAGCGTCCTTGGCAACAGGGAAACCTTGTTACCATAGATGAACGGAATGAAGGAACTTACCTGGTTTTCAAAGACCATAAAACCCAGATACAAGCTCCTTGCAATACCCTACAAAATGTCTTGTGAGCCAACTCTCAAAAGAAACGTTAACGCTATGAACCAGTTGTTAATGCTCATAGTCGAACACCCCGTACCTGTGTCTGTCACGCCAAATAGCCTCGTTCCTGCGCTGCCGGAATGGAGACCAGAACAATGTGCGGACTTGCAACAATGTACACAGCGGGTTCAGAATCCTTTTTCGGTATAGAGGCTCCGGATTTGTTTGGAATTGCTATTAATCAGACAAATCTGGATGGCATTCAGCACCAACTTCCTGCCAACAATGATAGCGCACTGGATCCAGATGGGATCAACAATGTCCGGAGCAAAAGAGTATAAAGAACAGCTAGAGATGTCAAAGAATCCCCCCCCCCCCCCCCCCCCCCCCCCCCCCCCGATTACGCTAAACTTTGAGAATCACTTACTGAATTACTTTGTCATGCCGCTATCAAGTGTATTATTGGTTAATACTGGAGGTCCACTGGGATTGACTTTGTCCGAGTGTTTCTCCAAAGGTTCAAATTTCTCTAAGTTGTCAAAATGTCTCTAGAATGCCTCAAAATGCGAAAGCGTATCAAGAGACAAATCTGACAAAGGCAAAGGGCGGTGAGTAGGAAGTTGGGAGGGCGGTGAGTAGAACAAGCAGACTTGTATAAACGAACTAACAAGTGTGCTCGAAAGGTCTTCAATAAATGACTAGGCTCTTGTCCAAGGTCGCAATGACACAAGGATTGGATGGTGAGAATAAATGCTTTGTCAAATGAAAGAAAAACGCAAGGAAGGCAGACGATAGAATGAGTATACAAGTAGACGAATTCCACTAGTGTACTCAAGGAGGGCGGCGTAGAGGTAGAACAAACAAGTGAATTATTTACAAGCTTATTCTAAAACGTAGACGTAGATGTAGACGAAAGTGTCTCAGTAGATAAATCGAGTATCTATCAACTAAGACGGCGGTGGAGGTGTAAACGTAGATGTGGGGCGTAGGCGTAGATGTACGGTGAACAAACAAGTAAAACCGTGTTTGCTAGCTTATTCGAGAGCGAAGGAACTTATAAGAATCTGTTGCAGTGTGGTTTTGGACTCTACCATTCTCGCATCTCTGATCCTTTGATCCTGTCTGTTCCGGACTGATCCTATGCTTACTTACATTTGCTTACTGATCATCTGCTTATTGATTAGCTTACTGATCACCTGCTTACTGATCTGTTTACTGATCACCTGCTTATTGATCAGGCTGACTGAGCGTTATTAATACTGCTTACTATACATGTAGGATACATATATAAGCAGCTAGTTGTAGTCCTGAGTCCTCAGTTCTTACTGTTGACTTCAGGCAAGTACTTACTTCGCATTTTGGCAATACACAGAGTTCTTACTGTTGACTTCAGTTCTCTGTGCCTGCCTGATTCTAACAGAATCTGAGTAACACTTATAAATTCAAAATGTGGTGAATACTGAGATCGCAACAGTAAACACCAAAAGCATAGGGGGCGTAGAACATAGATCAATTTGTAGGTGCATAGGTGGTATGTTTTGTGTAGGTAGGTACAGAGGTGCTATGGGCTCTATTTATACTGTAGATGACTGATGATGTCATAAGTGATGTTCTTTCTAGATTGTTCTAACTATGATGTCATTGTTCTGGCACATTCCGTATGATGTCATTATCCCAATACATTCCAAGAAGTGACATCGCTGCATCCAGCAGTGATGTCATTGCTTTTCGGTGGTGATGTCATCGAGTGCGGAGCCTCTGGCGGCTCTGAGAATGGGCGTGATGAGTTGATTTCCAGTTTTGTTAATTTTGTCCATTTCTGACGAGTCGGATTTTTCTATCATCAATTTTCATCCTGAGTCCAAACACTTTTGGCTCATGACACTGCCATCCTCTAATTTGAATCCAAATGCCCGACCCTTCCGCCCTTCACCTTATTCTCTAGCCCCCACTTTTCCCTCGCCTTCATCCCACTTCACCACTCCTCATATTGCTCCTCCGCCACCCCACACCAAATCCCCGAATAACAGCGAGACCAGGTCTCGTGCTCCTTCTATCTCCTCAATACGTCGTGACGTCCTTGATCGTGGACGAACACACCACTTTGGCGCTGAGATTCACCTCCCTTATGCAGGGAACACCTTGGCCCATATCTGTGCAGCGTCTAACACCCAGTGAATGCTACACCGCTCCAGACAATGGGTACTGGCAATACATCGGAACTTGATAGCAATTATGTAATGGTTCGCTTAACTGGTCCAGTGGCAAATTTCTTCCACCATCGGTGTAGGTCTTGCCTGCCCTCCGATTGCTAAACTTTGTATGAGAAAGTCATCAATAATCATTATCTACTTGTAATGTCCCGAGCTGATTTTCATTTTTGCACCTCAACTTGTGGAATTTATGCTGGACTTTCAAGGGGGAAAATGGGAAATGTGGCCGGGACGTTACAAATAGATTACGGTCAAGTTGTGTTTCCAATTTAGTTTGCGGCAAACAACTGCCTGATGAGCTCTCTGTGGATGGCGGAAGAAATGGCTGTTTTGTCAGCTGGATCACACCGGGGGCAAAGAGCGACGCACCCAACGAAGGGTGCTGTCGTAGCACTCGGCACACACTCGTGCTGCATCCGGTGTGACAGCGCACAAAGATTCTTTGTGCGCTTTGTCTTTTCTTTGACAAAGCATTGCGTATGTGATAAATAATGTGCGATATATGTTAAGTATATTTGATGAACAGTTAAATGAGTTGCCTTGCAGAGCCACAACGTTGTTTGCTACTTGCTGCAACTGAACTAGAGTCCGATTGAGGATGATGCCGAGACTCGGCATACGACCTGATTGCGATGGCTGGCGCATTCACATGGCCTCGGCATCGCATATCCACCCCATCGGCAGGCAGCTGGGCATATACCCGCATCGGTGAAGCTTGCCGTCTTTGTGTATCTTGCGACATGCCTGCGGGGAGTTCTTGTCGGCCGCGCACATCATCTTTGTCGGTCCTCTCCCACACCTGCTACAGTGCTGGACATCACCCGCACATCGTCTTTGTCGGTGCTCTACCGCGCCGCCACGTCGCCTTCTTTGGTATGCCACCCCGCCCACATGTCACCCTCACGCGTACGCCGCCGGAAGTGTGGCGCTCCTTTGTCGGCACATTGGCACATCCCCACGCTCCCTTTGTTCTCACGCGATCTCCGCTGCACACCGGGGTTGTCGGCAGCGGACCTCACCCGCATCTTGCCTTTGTCAACACGGAACACAACCCGCGCATCAGCTTTATCAGTGCTCAATACCCCCTGCCCGTCACCTTTGTCAGGACGCGCCCACGCCAGCAACACGCCGTAACACCGAGGCGTGATCGCGTAAATCGGATCGCGTGGCCAGGTGTTCTTTCTTTTTCCGAGCCTTGACTTGCTGCTGTGTCATGGCACTGCCAACCCTGTGCCAGTCAACTTGTGCCGTTGCGCGCCGAGGAGTCGGTATCATTGCTCGAGGATCTATGGCTACCGCAGAGTAGTGTCTGCGCACTTGCGCGCAGGGTCTGAACCGTGTCCGTCCTCCTTGGCTGGCGCAGTGGCAGAGGAGAGCGAGGAAATCTTGCCCCCCCGCATAACAACCCTTTTCTGTGAAACAACATTGGACCACAAGGGAATCCAGGTCAAGGGGATTCTCCGCATGTACTCCTGTCATGTTTTTGGTCAAGGTCTGCCGGCGGTGTATGGTACGTGATTTTCTTTTGTTTTTGTGCTCTCCGTTTACTTATCCTTTTCGTTAGACTTGTTCTTGTTCTGTCCTCCATTTGCTTCACCTCTGAACGTATGACACTAGATTCTGGAGTCTTACTTACTGACTCCTTCGCAGATCTAACAACAAGACGATCCCACTCAAATCCGACTTGTGCCCTCATAAACCAAATCGACTCATTGGTTTCTTCAGTTCTTTTTTGGCAAAAGAAAAACAAAGCCAGCCCCGTGCCCGAGTTAACTTCTTTCTGTCAGACTGGCGCATAGGCTCATCTCGAACTTGCGTTGAGTTTTCCTTTATAAATGTTGTCACGATTTACCCTCGCTCACCTGCCCAAACCTCGTGGTATGTCCTTCGTATAATCTTTTCAAGAATACCCTTGCTGAATCCAACCTCTCTCAGACTTTCACTCCACTTCCATCACCGCCCATGCGCACTTCATTAATTTCAACCACGTCTTCAGGCATCTCGGACATCTCGGCCTTGCAACTTCCACTATGTATGCACTTTTACTTCAAAGCACGTTAGTTTCTCCTTGTAACCGTCATGTCAACTTATTTAGATAAACCGGTTTCAAACACTTTGTCACTCCGGCCGCGTGCTCAGAGCAAATTCAACCTCCTTCCCGTTCTGCGAATGGACACGGTATATGCCTGCTTATTTCAACAGACGTGGTCTCATGGACAACTCTCTAATACTGAACACTGTGTGCTCAGCAGTGAAGAAATTGGAGCAGAGATCGAAATGGTGAACCTATATTGCATGCTCAGATACCCACAAATGAGAGCACGGAGACTTCCTAGTATTAAACACAGAAAGGGTGTCTGCAGTGAACTCAGCGTCGATAACTATCAATTAAACGGATTGAGCAAGCAGCGCACATGTTGGGACTCGAGCAGCACGAAGGGCTTCGAGTTCATGCAGCGGGGTTGAAAAGAGTTGCTTGTTTTGCAACGAGGAGAATCAGGGAAGACACCGGACACAGTGAGCGTGTCAGGACGATGTCTCAGCGCGAATAGTCGGGAAACAAGAACATGTTACAGGCTTGAGGAGACGATAGCACCAGATGTGAGATAGTTCGACAGGAATCACGGAACTTGAAGCGTTGCAAGGGTTTTGTTTTCTTCCCTTCCGCTCCGCACAGTACTGAGGACAGGCAGGTGGCAGCACGAAGAAATGTGATTCAAATGAAACAGATAGGTGTGTACAAAAAAAAAAGAGATGCACCCCTCCTGCAAATTGAGCGCTTCCGCTGTTGAAGCGCAGATGTCAGAGCAGGCCAAGTAGGTGGACAGCCGTTCTGCAGATAGACATGAAGAAAATGCGGTCGACGCGGACTTGATGCACAGTCTTGAATTGAAATCCCGCGTTCCTTCTTGATTCCTTCAACGGTCAGGCTCGGGATCCAGTCCGCAATCGAGCAAAATAGGCGCTCCCGGGTCGGGCAGTCGGCGGTCATTGAGAGGGACATTCTGTGATGGACCGTGTGGCCAAAGGGATTCGAAAAGCACAGCAGGCTAGACACCGACTCGGAATGCCACCTTGCCAGTAGCTGAGTCGTTAGTCAAATTGCTTTCCCAACTTACACTAATGAACACATTCCGTCGCAGCGCACATCTGTTGCATTGTTCCGAGCGCAACTTAGGGGTGGTGCATGTCGGAAGGGGACGAATATCTTGATGGTCTGCTGGACTTTGGTCAGTCAAGGTGAAGGGGGTATAGAGACGTGCGGCTCTCATGATGAGAAACAGCCGTCGTCGCGTCTGCCAGCGAGCAGGTCCACGGCTCTGCAAGGCCGAAGTCCGAACATCGCCGATGGTTGGCATTTTTTTGACCCAAGACGATTCAACCTGGACACGAACCCGGCGGGCATCTGAAGCGACAGAATGCGGTTCCCAGGAAATTGGGCTTTTTGTTTTTCTCCTATGGGCCCCCTGGTATTCTCGCTCTCATTTGCTTCCATCCGTTGGCACTTTTCATCCTCCTAGTACTACTACTGTATTATTTCGTTCAATTCGATAGTCACGCGTCACACACCCCCCTATCGATATCGAAATATGATGGTGGTCACGCATCACGCGGGGGAGTATCGAATTGAACTGATGGTCCAATAAATCTACAGATGAGTGTGGGGGTACCATATGGTACGGGGGAGGTTGATTTGAGCTTCTCTGCTGTTTTCCCGGTGTTGATGGTGCCAAAAGAGCTCTCAGGCGAATATCAGGCCGTTTTCTGGTGCAAAAACGAGGAGAAGGAAAAAAATTCTCAACATCCTTGCACGCAAATTCTTCTACCCAAGAGGTGGATTGGGGACTTTCTCTAATGGTCCCACGTTGTTTGGGACAGTTATCGAAATTTTTGGTCGTTGTCACGCACCTCCGGGAGGACTATCGAAATATCGAATGGGTCAAACCGGTCAAACCGGTCACGTGTCATGCCCCGGTTCGATTTGAACGAAATAATACAGTATATCCATTGCATCTGACACCCTTTCTTTGCCCCATTACCATTCTGCGCTCCGAGCTTCTTCTCCCTTGGTTTTGTTTCTTTCGTTGTATCCCCGATCTGTTCTTAGTCTTAGTTCTATCTTTTTTTCTGGTCCATTTTGTCTACTTACCTGCGCTGAACTCCTTGTCCTTTTCCCCCCTTAAGGCCGCTGACAGAGCCGTAGTTGTAATATATAGACTATTGTACATGGACCTAGCCAGGACCCCCCTTTGGCTATACACCTGGAACTAGCCAGGAGGTGGCTACGTCCAAGAGTTAGACTCTGGTTCTGCTCCAATCCACAAAGCAAAAGGATACCGGTAGCGCAAATTGAATCTAAGACCTTAAGAGTGCAAGATCAATTCAGATCAGATTCAGATGAGCTACATCCATTAAGCCAACTGGCCATAGAAGTCAGAGCAAAGTTCCTCCCTACCCTAACCACCTAACCAACCCCAACATCTAATTAGCTGATCTCTTACCAACCCTAACCCCTAACCTACCGAGACAACCGAGACAAAAATACTCCTGGGACCCTAACCTCCCTAACCCTAACCCTAACCACTAACCTCTAACCACTAACCACTAACCTGGCCCCTTCGGGGCAGAGTAGAACAATAAACATACTCTTTATAGATCACAAATTGAGCAGGGCATACCTGTATCAATTCTTGATTTTGCATCGGCCTTTGGGTTAGTTGGTAAGGATTACTTAGGTTTGACTGCTTAGGTAATCCCTAGGCTTTTGGTTCAATCCCTGAATCTGACATCCTATTGTTATATTCTTCTTAGCAGGCTCTAGCCAGGGGCTGGCTAGCTCCAGTTGTATAGCCAAAGGGGGTACCTGGCTACATCCATGTCAGGAGACTAAATCCTACAGCTACGGGTGGACATTTACCTTGACCCCTCAATCCATTGCTTCCTGCTATCCCTGACTTAATCTTGCCCCTCTTTTTCAGTTCCATGTCATTCCTCACTCACTCCAAGATTTGAATTCTGATTGCAACAGCAACGATTCAACCTCCCTCTCATTTCACGATGAATTTGAGTTCATGATATTATATTGTAACTCAAACCCCTTTTGACCTATTCTTCGCCCAGATTCTCATTCTTTGGTCAAAACCGCACCACCTACCGGCCAGTTCGCCAGGTTATCGTTTGTCAAGTGATCGGCAATTGGTCCTTCAAGCCTACCACTTCATCTCGTGCGGGCCTAACTTTTCCCTTCGGCATATGTTATGTCGATTCACTCAACCGTCTATATCTATTCCCAATCATACGGCTTGCGTTTTTCCTCCTCTATTTTAGTTCAGGTTCATTCATCAACTTCGGCAAATCTTGCCTTCACCTTCCCAGCTCCGAATATGCATATCTTGAAGGTATGCCAGGCACTTATATTATTGCCTCAGAGGCACCCTTGCTAATTCCAACCTCTCTCAGACTTTCCGTCCACATCCATCACCGCCAGCGCGCATTTGATCAATTTCAACCACGACTTCGGGCATCTCGGCCTTGCAACTTGCACCGGATATCTTGCCGGGTATACACTTTTACTTCAATGTATGTGAGCTTCTTCCTGCCCGTCTTGTCACCTTGTGTACCTTGGTTGGTTTTAGACCCCCACGACCGCGTGCTTGGAGCAATTTCTACCTCCTTCCAAGTTCCTGTTCAAGGAATAAGCATGATATATCGAGGTTCAACCTGGATTCCTGGCGGTGCCACGGCACAGCAGCAAGTCAAGGCTCAGAAAAAGAAAGAACACCCGGCCACACGATCCGACTTACGCGATCACGCCTCGGTGTTACGGCGTGTTGCTGGCGTGGGCGCGTCCTGACAAAGGTGACGAGCAGGGGGTATTGAGCACTGATAAAGCTGATGCGCGGGTTGTGTTCCGTGTTGACAAAGGCAAGATGCGGGTGAGGTCCGCTGCCGACAACCCCGGTGTGCAGCGGAGATCGCGTGAGAACAAAGGGAGCGTGGGGATGTGCCAATGTGCTGACAAAGGAGCGCCACACTTCTGGCGGCGTACGCGTGAGGGTGACATGTGGGCGGGGTGGCATACCAAAGAAGGCGACGTGGCGGCGCGGTAGAGCACCGACAAAGACGATGTGCGGGTGATGTCCAGCACTGTAGCAGGTGTGGGAGAGGACCGACAAAGATGATGTGCGCGGCCGACAAGAACTCCCCGCAGGCATGTCGCAAGATACACAAAGACGGCAAGCTTCACCGATGCGGGTATATGCCCAGCTGCCTGCCGATGGGGTGGATATGCGATGCCGAGGCCATGTGAATGCGCCAGCCATCGCAATCAGGTTGTATGCCGAGTCTCGGCATCATCCTCAATCGGACTCTAGTTCAGTTGCAGCAAGTGGCAAACAACGTTGTGGCTCTGCAAGGCAACTCATTTAACTGTTCATCAAATATACTTAACATATATCGCACATTATTTATCACATACGCAATGCTTTGTCAAAGAAAAGACAAAGCGCACAAAGAATCTTTGTGCGCTGTCACACCGGATGCAGCACGAGTGTGTGCCGAGTGCTACGACAGCACCCTTCGTTGGGTGTGTCGCTCTTTGCCCCCGGTGTCACCGAGAGAAATGCCCATAGACTGCGGAGTACCTTTTGAAATATTTTGATTGTTGGCAGATTGGCCAACATGTATGAAACTAACATTTAGTCCAACTCAGAATGTGAAACTTATGGATGTAGCACTCGAGAGCATGAAAAGTCCATTTGCCATCCGAATCAGGAATTTGGCGGGAGGGCACAACATGACCAAACAGACACCGATTTGGCAGGTGTTGCCAGTACCCACAGACAACCCCCAAAGTACAACTTGGATCAGTGGTCGTACCACAAACTCTATACACCAGGCACGAGATGTGTGCCAACAGGCAAGAATTGTTTCACACCGTCTTTCTAAACTCACAGATGTTAATCCATAATCCCCTCACAGGCCATCCAGGAATGGTGAACGGGCATGTTCTGGCCACGCTCGTCGCCGCCCCCTCTGACGAACGGCCCTGGCCCTTCGAAGTAGCGTATCCCACCCACAATGAGGTCCACACCAGCCTGTCGACCTCGAACTACGGGTGCACAGTCCACACCGAAATCGGACGCTAGCGTCGTCAAGGTCATCATCAGATTAACATTGACTGCCAGATTGAGCCAGTCCCCCGCTCGATGGATATAGTTGATGGCGTGCCTCCCGCCCCGGCACTGTCCAATGTCCCCCTCCCGCTCTTTTCTGCGCGCCTTCCACGACGCGTGCGCAGTACCCCGCCAGCCTCCTTGCCAACGATCGACTCCCCGTACACCACCGTACCCCTCAGCATTGCTCTGAGGCAGCTTGGAGGACAGAGCCAAATCCGTTATTTCTTGACTCACCCGCCCAACGTCCTACCCAACTTTGATATCAGCGGCATGACACGCATCAGGACAGATGTGAAGACAGGACATCACGTCCTCTGGCTCCCTCTGCTCCCCCGATTCGACACGCAGACTGGCGAACACCTGATACTCTGGAGCCACCCTTTCTACTACTCACTGAGCTGCCTGCACTACTTGAGGATGCACTGAGCGAAGATGTGAGTATGCCCCTAGCTTCACCAATAGACGAAGAGCCACACGTCAACGAGCGAGGACGTCGTCCGGCCGTGTGTGCCCCAGTACCACAGAAATAGGCCCAGTCAAATGCCCGCCTTGAAAAACTTCAAGCTGGTGCCAAGCGATGTGTTGCGTCGACGACAGCCCCAGAATCAGAAGGAATTGTGACCTCGCTCGGCAGCTAGATGTGAGCAAGTTCCCAAATACTTATATTCTTCGTAGAACGTATGCAGGGTTCGTCGTAGTCGACGCAGCCTGGCGGGTCTGGTGATCACAGCATCCTCTAGATCTGAGGTTACAGAGGTCTTGAGCGAGCTTTATCCCGATCCGCGCCAAGCACAGATAGGATAAAGGAGAGTGAAGAGAGCCTTCGGCTACCGAAGACCCTCGAGGTCGTGCTGAGAGAGAGAGAGAGAGAACGAGGATCACGAGCACGTGTTTCCCATGTGCAATCGTGGGCCGAAGTTGTATCAAGTCGCGTTCTCGTGCGATGTGCTCGACCTTTGCCTGGCAAAGGTAGAGCACGTGTAAAGAGATCTCTTAGTTCCTCCTCGGGCCTTGCTGGCTCGAGAGGAGGGAAGAGAAGTGATGGTAAAAAAGATGATCATTTTGCTACACTACGCGGCCTTATATACATACGTCGGCTAAATTGAGACTCCGCATAACTCCGCTTGATTCTGTGATCTGGCCTTGCTTGTCGTTCTGGAGTTCCGACTGTGCACGGTCCATGCCTGGTCACAGGAATGCCCCAATTTGTTTTCAGCGTTGTCAAAGTGTTGGAAGCCGTGGCTACACAGCAGAATGCCGATGTTGACTCTAGCATTGCATCAAGCGAGAGTGAGCACCAGATGGAAATGGATGAGCCCGTCGTCACTGTGAACGGCGACGAGGAAGTGGATGGTAAGCGCAAGGAGTTGTCGCTTTGGCCTGCACCACTAATCACCAGCTCTATAGCTGCAATCGCGCTCCCACGTCACAGAGCGGACCACAGACCGGAGGCAGTGCGCGCACGCACTTCCAGCCTCTCCTCCCTCTCTTCGTTTTCTCTTTGCTCTTTCGACAACGACTACCATCATGTCTCACCACCGGGACCGACTGGTGATGAGATGGGGCCTCTATCTAGCAATGAAAAACCCACCTCTACACCCTTCCCCATCGATTGTCAGTCCACGGCCCCGTCGCTGCGATACCAGACCCACTCCCGCAACGAGTCCGATGTGGACTCTCTTCCTTCGCTTCAAGAAATCTTGTCGAACGATGGATCTTCAATTGACAACGAGCCCAAGTACGTTAGAAATAATGAACTTTTTCTTTTTGTTAACGACAAGGGCAGACATTTGCCGTCGGTCTCGAACCATCCCGTCCACATCGCCCAAGATGAGATGGATACCCAGATCACCCGTTTCGCCTGGCCGCCGTCCACGCCCAATCATCATAGTTGGCCCCTCCTCACGGAGTGGTCACACAAACAAACCTCCTTCGTGTCCCGCGTTCACAACATCCAACATAATGATGCACTCTCCTTCATCCGCCAAGCAACTGCTTTGGTCGACCAATTCCCCGAAATCTTGGACGTTCTTCGCATGGCAGCAAACAAGCACATCAATGTTGATACCGCCAACGAGTCTGCCGAAGCCGACATTTTGGACGAAGGATGTGCACGGTTTGCCAAGCTTGTGCAGACCATCAGGGACACTGTGGATGCGTAGGGTCTTGTTGATGGTACCCGCCCCCTCCACAATATCACTAGCGTTCCCGTTTCACGGGATGGGTTGCGTCACTGTCTACTTAGCGCCCGCACCCTTGATCAGCCCCTGTCCTACCACTATGCCCTCGACGCCTTGGCTCACCACTACCCAGAGTGGATTGAGCTATTGTTATATACACGGTGGAGGGACTATAAGGGGAGTGATTCGGCCGACCGGAGAACTGGAGGTACTCGGGCGTGGTGATTCGCTGAGGCGTCGGGTCAGAGATTGGAGATTGGAGTCAGAGGTGATTGACCGGACCGTGCAGCGGTTTTCACTCAACACCACAAACAGCAGGGTGAGAGCCTGTGGCAGGAATCCTTTCAGATGGACGACATCGGAGAACGGACAAGCTCGGGATTGCCAAGGCTTAGTCAGGTATTGAGGGAGGAAAGGTTTGCCGAGTATACAACATTAACAAACTAAAGATACACGATGACCCAGAGACGTATTTAAACTACTAAAGGTTATTATGTATCTATAAAAGGAAATATCATGATGGTCTAAGCGCAACAATAGCGACTGACCAAAAAGGAAACAGAAGTTAGAACATGAGGATGAGACAATAAGAAAGAAGGCGGATAAATGGGAAACACTCAGTAATCTGCAGACTCTGTACCCGTAACATAAACATCTTTTTTTTTTTAAAAAAAAAAAAAAAAAAAAAAAAAAAAAAAAAAAGGAAGCATGTGATTTCTGGTACTATGACGTTCGGAACGTTGCATAAATAAAATCCAAAAAAGTTTTGCTCGTTCCAGAAAGTTTTTTGGCTCAGGTCTCGGATTCCAGCTTTACTGTATTCTTGCGTACTATGGGAGCTCCGTATGCATATTCTTGAAGGAATCAGTCTGTAAGACGACGGATAGTCAGCCAATCACTTAGATCGAATAGATTTGATGGTACCCGGGATTTGCCGGTGCGCGCACGGCAAGGGGAAAACCAAGCGGGGCATAGTTGGAGAGGAGGAGAAATGCTGGTTTAGTTGTTGGAAAGCGAACGGTATGGATGCCTTTTCATCGGAATCTCAGCAACGGTGCCGGCCTTCCAACTTCGGAAGGTTCCGGATGTCCAATAATATCTTGCGATCTACGCAAAGAACTACAAGTCACAACTTGAGTTGCCAGTAGTCGAAGACACTGTAGGACGAGCAAGAGTCCTCCAACCCCTTGCTTTCAACTTTTCTGCCTCCATCGGAAACTCCCGGCCCCTATCAAATGACTCTGATGCGGCTGGTTGGGTTGCATTTATCATGTTCAAGGTCTATTCCTTACAGAATAGACACCTAATGCTTGCATACTAAGCATGTATGCAGAACAGCACCAATCTGAAATCCGAGCACAAAAAAATTTCCTGGACTGACAAAAGTTATCCAGCTTTCATTTATGCAACATTCCGAACGTCATATGGTACCGTTTACGGAAAGCAAATTCCTTCATTGCGTAAAAACCCGGTTCGAACACGAGGTCCGATGGAGTTTGGCATGGATAGTTGAGTCGGTGGAGGAACTCCGTCGGCCGACCTCTGAGAGGTCGGCGGCTCCGGGGCCGAGTTCCGAGTTCCAAGGCACGGATATAACAGCTATACACCAAGCTCCGTCAGCTGGTTATGGCGTACCTCCAATATCTGGAAGATATCTTCAAGCGCCGTGGATGGATGCTTGAAGAGATTCTTCTACATCAACCTGCACCCATTCCTCCCCCTACCTCCAGCTACACGAGTACTCGCGCTTCTGAATCTTCATGTACACCTTCTCACTCCACGGCGTCACAGATGTTGCACGCGCTATAGAAGACTTTCTCTGCTACCGCTTCCGCAAGCCGAAAGTGGTGGCGCACCTTCTCCATGCAGGGCTCTTCGAACCCCGCAATGTCCACTTTGCCAGCGCTCATGGGGAAGCCTTTATCACACGCCGCTTGCGTCGGGCAAGTCACAAATTTAAATGGCTTTTTCACGGTGCTGACTTCTTTCTGCAGAAGGCCCACAAGCGCCAGCTCATCAAAGTGGGTCCGTCTGCTGGAAACTAGAGAGGGGGTTAGTAAGTCCGCATTGCAATCACTCCCTGCGGATGTACTAACTTCCCTTTTTCTTAGCGTCCTCAATTTCATAAACGTCTGCTCGCCAAATCGAATTTACACTATCGGTCTCTTTTCTGCTCTCTTTGTACAACAGGCTACGGCCACGGACATCTACGCATCTACCTCGCGAATTATGTTCTGCGATTTACTCCCTGTTTACGAACACTCATGATTTCCTTTTGAAACTATGTTTTTGTCCGTTGTACTTATCCAATATAATACCTGTCTCGTCTTCTTGGACTCGTGTTACAAAAATTTACTTGTATATTTTGGACTTGATACGATTCTGTTATATCCGTGCCTCGGAACTCGGGACTCGGCCTCGGAGCCGCCGATCTCTCGGAGATCGGCCGACGGAGCTCCTCCGCCGACTCACAAATCCACGACAAACTCCATCGGACCTTGTGTTCGAACCGGGTTTTTACGCAATGAAGGATTACTGAGCGTTTCCCGTTTATCCGCCTTCTTTCTTATTGTTTCATCCTCATGTTCTAACTTCCATTTCCTTTTTGGTCAGTCGCTATTGTTGCGCTTAGACCATCATGATATTTCCTTTTATAGATACATAATAACCTTTAGTAGTTTAAATACGCCTCCGGGTCATCGTGTATCTTTAGTTTGTTAATTAACGTCGTATACCCGGCAAACCATCCTCCTCTCTATACGTGATCAAGCCTTGGCAATCCCGAGCTTGTCCGTTCTCGATCTCGTCCGTCCGAAAGGATTCCTGCCACAGGCTCTCACCCTGCTGTTTGTGGTGTTGAGTGAAAACCTCCGCACGGTCCGGTCGATCACCTCCGACTCCGATCTCTGATCTCCGACCCGACGCCTCGGCGTATCACCTCGCCCGAGTACCTCCGGTCACCCGGTCGGCCGAATCACTCCCTTCCTAGTCCCTTCCGCCGCGTATATAACAGATTCACTGTGAACGGACATTACTTTTTACTGTACTTATTCCTTCTCTGTCTGTTTTTTGTTTGTTGCCGTTCACTTGCAATAACACTAGTGTGTTCCCAGTGCTTTGAGAGTAAAACAAACTCTACAAGTAATGAAGAAAACATTTGGTGCTATTCATTTGTTTCAGATCCCCCGATCATGCCGGCCATCACGGCCATCAATTCGGCATCATCGGCCCGCTCGGCATCCTCGGGCATCTCGGTCGACAAACCACCCAAACCAGTTAAGTGTAAATTGAAAAGAAAAATATTTTTGGAGTCGGATCGTTGGTTTCTGGAGCCCGACGACTCCTGTATATTTTACCCTGTCGATGTTCATGTTGTGGGGAACAAGTTCGCAGAGGGAGTTCATACCCTGAACAACGGCACATTGAAAACCTTTTTGGTGCGAACAATGTCTGACGGCCCTGTTCATGTTGAAGATCCTGCCTCCGCTAACCAGAGCAGCACAGAAGTGGAGGAGCCGCCATGTCCGATCATAGTTATTGAGGGGATCATGGATGTAGGCGAACTTATTACCGAGCTACCGGCGGCATCGTATAAACAAGGGAATGTAAAGATTATAGTTCTGGATTAATTCAAGTTCTCTTTTGCAAGCTTGCACTTTCTCTTATTTTTTTGGGGGGAGGATGGTGAGCTCGGATGGTTGGTGAGATTCCCGAGAACCAGGCTCTCATTAACAACCATGAGACTTTCTTTCCTTTCCTTGATTTGTTGTTTTGTGGGGAACGATGCCGACGTGCTGAAAATTGTCAATTGTGATTTGAACATTGAAAGTTCAACAAGCACTTACGAGATGTATTTTTCAGTCAGCTGATCCACCAAGATTGCTTTGGCCCCGATGTCAAGCGTATAATTTGTTATACCTGAGGTCCACCGGGAATGACATTATCCAGGTGTTTCTCAGTTGTTCGTATTTCCAACTGTTACGTTGAGATGTTCAGAAAATCCGAAGAAGACGGAGTTTCCAAATAAGGCAACTGGCGGAGTCGGAAAGGCGACGGAGCGGAGTAGGCGCGTAACGGAGGGTCACGAGCCCAAGAACTTTGCGGACGGAAGCTTGCGGAGGCGCGGACGAGTAAAACCAATTTACTCGGCAGCACGGACGGAGGTGCGGGCAAGTAAAACCAATTTACTTGTCAACACTGACGTAGGACTGAACCTGTAAAACCAATTTACGGGTGCGGTCGGCGGAAATCGTAGGCTGAGAAGACTCGTAAAACCAATTTACGATTCTAGTCGGCGGCGTAAACTTGAGTCGAAGCTGTAAAACCAATTTACAGAGTCAACTGAACGTAGGCGCAAATACTGTCGGAGTACTTGTGCGGAGAGCGCGGAAAAACGTGGGCAGAAGAAGATTGCGAGCGAGTAATCCTATTCTGCTGGGTGCCTAAAAGGTACGAAACGAGGCTTTATTTATACATTGTGGGGGTGGCTGTGCTATCTAGAATGTTCCATGTCCGTGACAGTTCCGCAGCAAAAGGCTGGGCAGCTCCGTGGCGGTTCGCAGCACCTTGTCCAGGCTCGGGCTGTGCACATTCCGCAGTTTTATTGGTCATGCGTCCAACCTGCGCGAGTCGTGAGTGAAATGTGCCATGCCAATGCCCAGGATGTCGCACACAGAGCTGTGCGCTGTCTGGGCAAATCAATCCTGTGCGTGACAGTGTCGTCACGCGTGACTTCGGTGTTCGGAGTGACGTCGGCTGTGCTGGGAAGACGTCCTGCCGAATTTGTCCATTTCTGGATGTGTCATTTTTCCTGAGCATCAAATTGATATGACTCAAAACAATTTTGAGTCATGACACCGATCAACAGCAAACTGAGCTCTTGGCAAAATGACCGAAGCACATTAGCAGTTGTCTTCTCGAGCATTTCGATTCCAGTGGTGGCACTGGTCTCGTCGCCCTCTGAATCAGATGACAGAGCTTCATCGATGACATGGTCCTCGAAGATCTGATTGAAACCAGTCAGTGCCGTCGTCAAATACTCAAATAACTGTTCGCCGTGCGAGTCTGCATAGTCCCAATTAGTAGCAATGGTCTTCAGGTTGTCCAGCGATATGCAGACATGGGCCTTGTTCACGATTGCATTCATGACTTGTCGCGGCAGGAAATATTCACAAGGTTCCTCCAAACAAACCCGAATTTCTGCCCACTTCCTGTGCCGCCAACGGTCAAGCATCTGCTTGAGACTCTTTCATTGGCTTCTCCAGCGCGCGAAAGGTCCCATCAGAGCGTAGACGGGCAGCACCGATAAACACCTGCTTAGCGATGAAAAGTGCTCGCACCGCGCAACCTTTGCCAAGTCGGCATCGGAGCCGTTGGGATTGCAGATAAGCATGCAGCATCCTGGGCGGCAAACGAACGCTTCGCCATCGTGCTCCATAGAGGTGCCGCAGGGGCACATCTCCGCAGTGGGATTAAACCACCGGACCAATGGCTTTGGCGGTTTGTTATGTCTCTCTGCCTCAGCGACCTGTGCCCCACTCGCAGTATTGGCTCCAGATGGAGGCTCCAAAACCCACGGAGGTGCAAAGGCTATGACCTCCGCAGGCAGCCCGTCCCTCCTGGCGCGACCGAGCTTCTGGTGGTGGTCGGAAACCGATGGAGCAACATCGGTGAGAATAGCACACCAAATGTTGGGAACATCGAAGCCATAAGTAGCAGTGTCGGTGACAATCAAGACGCACACTTGGCCTGATTTAAAGTCTTCGATGAGTTGTTTGTGCTGATCGAAGGGCATCAGACTGTTGTAAGTCTGGATCAAGCGTTCGCGGTCAGGGATGTGGGGAGGGATGAGGGGGGTCGAGATATTTCATGATCTCATTGCTGCACTTGATAAAGTTGGCAAAAAGGATTGTGCAGATAATTTCGATGGCAGCACGTAAGCCAAAGAGAACGACGAAGCTAAGGTCCAGGAATTCTCCGTTGCTAGTGGGGTGCTGATATGTGCGGGGGATGTATTTTAAATTTGGCCGATTGACGGAGTAGCGCGCATTAATATAGTGGCCATCCCGGAAACCGAGAGCTTTGGCCATCACAATGGCATTTTTGGGCGGTGCCATTGCTGTTCCTGCGATCCAGATGGTGGTGCTCGGAGGACGAACACGCATGTTTAGGAGGGAGATGTAGCCAGCTTTGAAGACACCGTCCTGCTCGACTAAGTGTACTTCGTCTATTGGGAACCAGTGCACAAGTTTGACAAACTCCGGCTTCCGGAGGAGTGCCCTCATGTCCACTTCCATCAGCATACAAGGGGTCATCACTCCCATCTGTACGTCATCGCCTTCTGCCAGTTCCTTGAAGAGGTCACGTCTGGCAAGTCTGGTATCGCAGACCATGTCTTGATTGATTGCGAGACCACGAAGTCCGCGGCTTGACACGACGTCAGCCTAAGAAGGACTCGGTGAGTATTCAGTATGTCCATAGGGCGTAAAAGTACGTGCCTGCTGCTCCACAAGGACCTTTGTTGGCACTATCATCAACACGATTGTAAGGCTTCAAGAGCACTCACAAAGGGGTATCCATCGCATGCTAGCCCTGGCAGGGTGATCGGGCCTTATATTGTGTGAAGGACCCTAATCCGACGGTCTAACTCTTCAAGAGACTACCAGGAGCCGGATATCCGTGCTCTCTGAGTTGTAGACTCCTTAGATCCTTGAATATTCGAAGGATCTGAGTAGGCTGCCTTATCGTGATCCAAGTGTATCCAAGGGTAATCCGGCGTGAAGAGTCATAATATATAAAAGTGAGCAAAGGTCGCCTAGTGCCTAGTGCCCAGTGCCTCTGTGTTCTATGACTTGGAGGTACTCGGCGAGGGTGCCAGGCAAGGCGAGGTGTAGTAGTTTGGTGTAAAAGTTGATAAGATCTTGTGATCTACGTACATCTGATCCGTAGCTAAAGAGTAACTAAAATAGGTAAAAAAATAGTAAATATGATTCCTTACACGATACCCTTTTCGTCGTGTGTGTTATATGTTGGCGTGGCAGGACAACAACTGATGCCAAAAGGGGACAAGACCGAATCAGTCGGCCGAGTCGGACATTCACCCGAGGTCGGAGCCGAACCGGAAAACTAGGAATCAGCCATCTCGCAAACACCACAGGTAGATTAAGGGTGTGCAACTGTCTAGCCTTCGGCTGCGAGAAGAACGGAAGGGAGGAAAAGGAAGTGGTGAATGATCTGGACCGGAGCCAGATCCAGGGTCGAGCGGAGGACCGAAGGAGGCCGGAGATAAGTCAGGCGGATGGTGAAGTCGCCAGAGCGGACAGGAGCACCGAGGGACAAGGACCCGAGGTCGTCCGGACGGAAGTCGGAGGTCGGACCGGAGGTGAACCAGAGGTGAGCAGAACCGAATGGAAGTGACAGTTAATGTAGGACGTGTCGGGTCGCCACAAATATTCTGAGTTAGGTGAGCCGAGGGAGCTGCTTAGTGAGCGAAGGGTTATCGGGGAAGGATATGGAGGAGGCTCTGACGATCCGAATGGTGTCGAATATTCTGTACCAGAGATCTACGTTGCTGCAGAACTCTGTAGCTATAGATCTCTGTGCCCCTTGAGATATCTCGTCGGGGTACAGAATATCTGAAAGGGTAACGTAGTTAGCTTTGAACCAATACAGAAGCTTACCTCGATCCTGAAAGCTCACGATCCTAGGCTGTTGAGAGAGCCTTTGAGGAACGACTGAGCACCAAGTGTGTAAGTAGTAAGAGTGATGTATTCGGGCCTTCGGCCCGCAGCTTATACTACGGCATACATATCATGTCAGCGCGTGCTAAGCTCAATCGTAAGAGAGACAAGTAAGTAAAAAAGGAAAGAAAAATAGTACAACTACCGGTTGAACGGCAGTGAGCCCTAGGGCTATTTGAGGGCCGTTACAGTTAAGTCAATAGAAGTAAAGGGGAAAGATGTCCAGGCAGTTTGACTTGAACCTGGAGTCGAGACAAAGCAAAGAGGCATCAGCCCATGATAGGAAACATGGAATAACATTAATTATACAACTAAGGTACAAGGATGTAACTAGCTGCTTAAATACGGAGAAGGTAATTGTGAATACATATAAGGTAATATCATGATGGTCCAAGCGCAACAATAGCAAGTGACCAAAAGGGGAAGGAGAAGGAAAACATGAGGATAAGACAATAAGGGAGACAAACAATAAGAGCGGATAAACGGAAATACACAGTAAGCCTTCGTTGCGTGATAACCCAATGACTCCGAGGGTTGCCGAGCATTCCAAAGGTCTCGGAGCGGCCGACTCAGCCGACTCAGCTGGATTGATCGGAATCAGCAGAGGAATTGTCGGAGATGGTGAGTCGGGTTGCATGGATATAACAATGTGCTTGGGCTGCGATTGGTCCCGCTTGGAAGATGACGGTTTTCCCTGTGCCTGTTCCAGAGATGCAGAATACTTCCTTCCCCTGTTGATGTGCATCAGCAATTCCAGTTGATGCGGGTGCAAGGTCGCGACTTTGCATCGCGTGCGTAGCAATTTGTCCATCCATTCGCACGAGTTGACTGGATGATCTGAGGTAAAAGTCGGCCCGGGTTGTTGCATTAGATATCTGAATTAAATTAGTTTCAGAAAACGCGAAGAAAGCGAGTTGGATGCTGCCCCCAGCAGGAATACTGGGCGAGAACGCGACACATTGAAGAATTGATGGCTGAGTAATGTGATGATTCACACATTTGACACTTTCCATACAGGGAGCCGGTAACAAGCCGAATGAAACTCCGCCCATCAAATGTTGCTTCTCTTTGGGGTAGTGTATCAAGTCCAAGACTTTATATACGTGTGAACAACTGTCTTCACAAGAGTATATAAAGTTGGCTTGCGAGACTAATCTTCTGCTACAAGTCTCACAGTGAGCGTGTCGTGTTTGCTGTCACCCGTCTCGGTAAGCAGAAGCTCATCCTCGGGTTCTCCTGGCTCCAGAAGCATAACCCAGAGATCGACTGAGAGACCTGGGAGGTCAAGATGAGTTGCTGCCCCTCCGTCTGCACCACTTGCCGCGACGAGGCACGCACCGAGCGCAGGCATGCCGCGATCTCTGCCCGGATCCTGCGTCAGCTCCAGGCTGGTCCGGTCCCCACTATCTGCACAGTTGACACGGATGACCGCTGTCAAGTGCAAAATGTGTTTTGCGTGAGGTCCGTCGGGAGTGGCTTTATCCGGACGTTTCCCACTTGGTTCGATATTCCCTTATCAAGTGACTTTGTCCCTGAAATTCAAAGAACTCCGTAGGGCGTAAATTTACTTGAGCTGAAGAATTCAATCAGATTACTAAGCTCTCGTCCAAGGTCGCAATGACTCGAGGATTGGGTGGTGAGAATTCGCTTTGTAAACCAAGTGAATTCTAAGCCTCCGTAAGCTTAAGTAGTCAAGTGACTGTGGCGTAGGTTCGTCTAACAAATAAACTTAATTATCTGCTAGCCGAGAGACGTGCGTAGGAGCGACTTGTAAAACCAATTTACAAATCAACTCAAGAACTTGCTTGCGTGTGGGTCGAGTGGCCAATAAAACCAATTTATTGGATACTCTGCTTTACTTGAACTTGCGTGGGTAGACTAACTAGCAAAACCAATTTACTAGCGAGTCTCTTGTCTTGCTTGGTCAACTGCTTTTCGTGAGCAGATGACGGGTCTTGTCTTGCTTGGTCAACTGCTTTTCGTGAACAGATGACGGGTCTTGTCGTGCTTGGTCAACTGCTTTTCGTGAGCAGATGACGGGTCTTGTCTTGCTTGGTCAGCTGCTTTACGTGAACAGCTGACGGGTCTTGGGTCGTGCGTGCGTGGGGGTGAAAGCTTTTGATGTTAACTAGTTCAATATTTCACTGCCTACATAGTACATTTCGAACTCTATTTATACTATTTACAGTCGATGACGTCATTGCTGCGGGTACTGTGCTCCGCAGTCCGCAGCACCTATTCCGTAGTCCGCAGCACATTTTCCGCAGTCCGCAGCGCCTCAAGGCGGTGTACGAGCAGTGCGACACAGCTTCGAGGCGGTGATGTACAGCCCGTGTCTTACCTGATGGCATTCTTCATGTTTGTCTGCGCGCATAGCAATTTGGCTGTGTCGGCTAAATTGCTATGCAGCTGGTCACGTGCTCTTTTCAGCCAAATTCAACATTTCTGATGTATGTCTTTTTCAAGCTCCAAATTCATCCTGACTGCAAACACTTTTGCATCATGACAGCGCGTCACGCCCGTGCGCGGTACCGAGAAATGTCGGTCTTGACATTCGTGTCCAAACCCCCCACTCTAACCCGCCTCTCAGGCGTCGTCAACAGAAGGCCTCCTGCGCGGCAACGCACGTTGCGTAACCTGGCCTCTTGCGTCTGCCTCACTTCGCTTTCGTATATCTCTCGTCTCTCGCTATGTCATTGTTATCGAGCTCCCTATACATCATGTACTTTTGGTCATCCTTAATAATCAACTGCTTCCCGCTCACTTGTGCGATCTCAAACAACATAGTATTGCCCGAACAACCAAGTAAGCTACCGCACGCAAGAATCAGAATCCGTTCTCCAGCTCCTGGCGATATTTCAAATGAAAAAGTTTCCAATCTTTCCTGTCTGCCATCTCATTCTTGTGCATAAGCTGGCACTCTGTCCGATCACACCCACATATCCCCCGCGGCAGGCCCTCATCTGAATCGTCGCCGTTGTCCTCCTCCAATCCGCATGAGCGCAGCGCGCGACATCGGATTTGATTGTCGGTCAATATTTCGGCGGGGTCAAAACGCTTGCGCAGCGCGGGGCGAGGGCGGGCAGGGGTCGGTCGTCCCTCATGCAGTTTCTGCGTTTTTGCCATATGGCCGCGCTGCTGCTGTTCTTCAAAGGCCTCGAGGCTGTTGTCGTTGATGTAGGATCTGAATACGATTATTATTCAAAAGAGATCTCAAAACATAAGAAGCGTGTAACTCAGCGCGACGCAGTTTGGCGGCCTGGCGAATATCTTTTCGCTTCCTGGAGAGTGACGGTGCGGTGAGGTGAGCAGCAAGAATGTTCGGGGGCGTATGCACGCACCTTTCACGGTACTTCGCAGCCGAAGCCTTAATGCGTAGCCGTTGGTCGCTCGTCATCTCCGACTCTTCGCGCAGCCTGAGACCAAGATTGAGCAATTACAGCGTTCCCTGCGTGTGTCAAAGATACGGACACCTGCATCCGCGCGTGGGCTGCTACCTGCAGCTTGTCTTGATTTCTAATGTCGAGGGCAGCGTGTAAGGAATGTTGGTAGGCCCTCCCGCGTTCGCGACCTACTTGGCGGCATATCTTCGAAGACTGTCCTTGCGTCGAGCAGCTTTCGTTTCGGCATCAAGCCGTGGTCTGCCCCGAGGCATGATGGTACCAAGAAGTGAGGAGTAGAGAGTAAAGTCGCGTACGGGTTTCTTGATCTGGTCCAGAATAGCTACTTTTTGGACGAGTTCGCGATCGTTATTCGTCGCTAAATTCTACAATATAATTGAGCAGCGGAACAAATCCCAAAATATTCATATGGCTTCTGGAGCCCAACTGCCAACTGCTGCTAATTTATCATGTTTCAGCATTTGTCTGTACCGGCGCTATAGATTATTTATTCCTGGTCGAAAATACCAAACTCGCTCTATCCATTGTTCGCACCATATCAAACATGCTCCCAAAATTCGAGACCCGTCAGAAAAATGTGCGTTGAGAAATTTGAGGTTCCGTCCACGGAGAGTTCGCGATCGAAATTCGGCCCAAATAAGAAGTGGCCCACTTCATCGATACTTGGAAACATCTTTCTTCTCGCAGTATCACACCAGTCGCAGTATCACACGAAGTTGGGGCAGACCGATGTATTTTAGATGTACGCGAACCCATACACATACAATAAACAATACGACTACCAGTGCTCGACGAATACGAACAAACTAAGCCATTCCGGGGAATTGCAGCCCCTCCCAGCTGAAGGTGACGAGGCTATGGTCATGCCAGGTCGGGTGGTCGAAGGCGATTGCGCGCTCGGAATCGCCGTTGAGGATGGGCTCCTCCGTTATCGTGGCTCGACAAACCGGACACGTCCAGCCGTGCTCCAGCCATTGACGGACGCAGACGTAGCAATTCGAGTGCCCACATCGGTACCTGCATTGTTGGGTTAAATTTATGCGGGGATCGCGACATCGCACGTACGCGACGGGGTGAGATTTGACGTTAAAGCAGACTGAGCATTCATGGTGCGGTAGGGGATCACTGTCTGCAGGCGGGCGGGCCGCCGTCAAGTATAGCTCGTTGACAGTAAGAGGGGTCGTGCGGACGCGGCGGAAGCCCACGCGCGGTTTCTTCTGGTCCTTCCTAACCCTTCTATTCGATCCCGAGGCGGCGGCGGCGGCAGACGTGCTTGAGCCCGCCACAGGAGGTGAAGCGGCGGAGGCCAGGGTCGGGGGGAGCGACACACGCGCCAGCGCACGCAAGTAAGGCCGATCGTTAGCTTCCTCGCGTGCCGCTCTAGCCACCCGGATCCTGGGTGTGTCCTGTCTGATCATGGACGGGGGCCCCCGACCGCGGATCCGTGGTACGATCGCCGATGGAGGCCCCGCGTATATCTGCAGGCGGCGGGGAGGAGATTTGACGGGGGAACGGCCTGTAGCCTGTGAATAAATGTCAAAAGAACGCTACTTTGAATACTCATGCAGTGTCTGTACAAAATTTCCGTTCTTGTCCACAAGAAAGGGATTGTCGGCAGTAGAGGCCGCTGCGACAGAGTGGTGAGATAAGAATCGACTGAAAGAGCCAGACTGACTTACAAGTTAGCCCGAAGTGACCATTCTCGTCAACGAGAAGAGGATTATTCTGCGTCGAGCCCACTGGTAGAGCTGTGTTGGAGATCGCTCTGCCAGGGACACGATCCATCGGACGTCGGCGCAGGAGTGCAGTACAAAAGTTTGCGAGAGTGACGAAGTTTTTTGTTGGGGGATGATGCAGGCGTCGGACTTCCAGGCCCCGGAATGCTGCATACTTATACGCCGACGGTACAGGGGTGGATTGCGGCATCGATTTTCCCACAATTTTCTTCACATTTTGGAGCAAAACGGACCAAGGTGGTCAAGCAGAAAGAGAAGCGACACGACACCGCCACATCCACTTCCTCATTTGGACACAACTCAAAACTGCTAATTACTGCATACCGCGTCGACCTCCTGGAGCGTACCGTACATGGCGGCCGCTGCTACAGCCTCCCTTTTCCGCACTACAGCAACTCCCAGGCTTTGGTCCACTAAGGCGACATCGGCAGCAAATCCGTTGGCTACAAACTGACCCAACGACTGCTCGCAACTCTGAGCGAGTACCATCTGGTATCCGGGCGACTGGACGGCCGTAAAGGAATATGGGAGGCACGACGGTATCAGGATGGTGGCGCCGACGGGAAAATTGATGACCGTCTTGTCGGGCCA
Organism: Mycena polygramma; assembly: GCA_029449255.1. Taxonomy (NCBI): domain Eukaryota; kingdom Fungi; phylum Basidiomycota; class Agaricomycetes; order Agaricales; family Mycenaceae; genus Mycena; species Mycena polygramma. The sequence continues at coordinate 257,637 of JARKID010000095.1, read as the reverse complement.
CACCACGAGTTCGCCCTCGTCCGACCCATCGTAATTGCCGAGGGAAGTGAGGGCGGTCATACTGGGGATGTACGACTCCTCGCGGCGCGGAGTGCCGTCTGTTGAAAATCTATAGTCAACCCGCGAGAATGCTGTGGGCTCGGTCGACAAGGGAACGTGCAAGCCGACGTTGTGTTCCAGGACGGCGTCGATGACGGTATGGGCGGATTTCCATGCGCGCGGGGCCGTCTTGCGCAAGACATCTGTAACGGGATAAGTAAGTACTGGTCGACAGAACAATCAACGACCTGACCATTTTGAAAGGATATAATGGTCTGGATGCAATCGGCTTCTCGCAGTTGAGCGAGAACGATGTCTTGCGCGGAAATGGTCCTATGGCCGCGCATGCGTTGAGGACGCTGTGGAAGTAAATGAGAGTGAGTCTCGCCTGCAACAATTCGATGCACTCACCCTTCCCGCAGGCCCGATGCACTTGATGCCGTCAGATATGGTGTCTATGTCGAACCCGCTCTTCTGCAGGTGATCCCACGCGTCCAGCATATGATGACTGGCTTCAATGATGCAGCGCTGCCACTCCAGCGATTCGACGGGGCAACCAATGTACATAAGTGCGACGCGCCGGTGTAAGTCTATCAGCGGCCCCGACTGACTATAAGAATATGGTGAGTTGTCTGCTCATGAAAATGATTAATCGTTTATATGTACTCGTTCCATTGGATGAAGCGGAACTCTAGCAACTCGTGTTGCGCCCGACTGAAGGAGTCCGGAACAGCGCTAACCTCCAGCAGCGGCAACTCGTTGTCCGACTCGCTCCCAGACGTAGATTCTGACCAAGTAGCCGACACAGAGCATGCGTCATCAGCCATCGCGACGTCAAGGGAGTCGTGCGGCATGGCGACGTCGCTATCGGAGGGAACATAGGACGAGGCGGAGTCCGAAGAATATTCTGAAGACGGCGAAAATTGTGAAGACGGCGAGGACATAGATTCATCGCTGTCGCTAGCCAGCGCCGCGTCGAGACGGTTATTGCGGAGGTCGGCGGCGAGGTAGTACTCTTCTATCAATAAATCCACGATGTCGACGTCAAGCTGGTGGAAGCGCCCACGGAGAGGGAGGGTGAACCGAGGAGGCATTGGGGAAGCCTTTTTTTCTGACCATGGTTATATTGGGCTAATATCATTCCAGTTTACGACCGTCACAGCGCCAGGTTTCAAGGTGGATGTGGTCACGAAAGTAGTCTAATGGGGGTTGCATCTCAGGATTTCCCTATAAAATAGGTTCGTTTGCACTGATTTCGCAGTAATTTGCCCAGCGTCTTGCGTGCTGAATCAGAATGGTCGAGAACCCATGTACGTCGTTCACAAGTTTTCATTTTTTATTATGTTCATCTTGTGAATAATATCAGGTCGTGCAGTAGTGAAGTTTATGCCTGTCTGGAAGGCGCCGCCACCCCTCGTCGACGTGTCGCTGTTCACCGACGACCTATACGCGGACATGCCGGAGTTGGACAATGTGTCGGACTCGGACGATGAAGTGCCCGACCTGGTTTCCAACGAAGTGTTTGTGCGTAGAAGCATGTGCGTAAATCTCTGCGCATCAATGTTCTCGTTTAACGGCCGGAGATTCCACAGTGACCAGATCTCGCTCATCTCGATAGATGATGGTTACCAATTTCCCCTGGCTCTGGCGATGGACGCCAACTTCCGCCTGCGCCGCAGCAGGTCGCCGCTGCCGTCCGTAGACCTCCAGCGCGGAGAGGCATATGCCAATGAGCACTTCACGATGTACAAGTGTCCATCCAAGACCACCGTCTGGCACTCGGTCCTCTCCACTTACGACGAATCGTGCCAGCACCGGTGCCGCTGCCCCGACAATCACGGAGAAAACACCGAACTCGCGTGGGGAAAACCAAAGGTCGGTTCTCCGGACTTTGATTCATGCGTGTGGTGATTGATTGCGACGTGCAGGTTCGCGCTAAACTGTAACTACGCGTAGTCGTAGTCGGGCAATTCTTGTATGCTCTATAGACGTGTCCCAGAATCAAGGGCTATGATATTACACTGTCCCCTCTCCTGCCCCCGTGAAGAATTTTAAAAAAAGTCCCGCAGGACCAAAGCGGAATCAAGTGAACGGTGGCCAGGAACGGCGTGGGATTTGAGGTCATGCGACAAACTCCTCTCGCGCTGATGGCCGGGCGACGATCACACATGTGAAGTTCGAAGCGCGGAAGCGGTGTCCGCCACGAATAGAATTTGTTGCCGGTTCTCTGAACCGAGTCGATGACAACGTGGGTAGGCGGTCCGTCGGACCGGTGCCGGCAACAGGAGTTTGTCGCAGCGGAATCGGGAGGTGGGGAGGAGGAAGGAAAGAAATAAAAAGCTCCCTGAGTAGTTGCTGCTGGGACCCAGTTTTGCACTGACTGAAAGGCAGGGGGAAATGCGATGTCGACGCGCAGGCCGACGCTCGTGGTGATCTGATTCCGCTTAACCATTGCGCATGCAATTTGCAAAAGCGGTGGCTTCCCTGCGAAAAAGCCCCACGGGAAGTTTCCAGATAGCTTCCATGGACGGGCGCTGCAGCCCGCCGATCCGTCGCACTTGTTGGTAGCCTGGGCGTTTCGTTTTGAATTGACGGCCTGAGAAGCCAAGTAAGGAGTTTGTCACAAAATCGTCAGCTGGCGACTAAAAATATAATTGAGGCTTGCGAGAAATGAGTGAGACGAAGGAGAGTCTGCACTGAATACTTTCAGGTTGCGATTGGCGAACACCGATTCTGTACCATTGATAGAGGACACGGTGAGGCCGTAGAAAGGCCAAAGGGCAGCTAGTCAATTGACGTCTACGGACATGCTTGATTTCTAACCCATTTGGGTGCGTCGTAAAGAAAACAAAGGAAATCAAGAACAACTAGAGAATAAATTAGGGGACCTTTAATCGCTCGGCTGAGAAACTGCACGGACTTGCCTCTCCATTCACCCCATTTTTTTTTTGAAACTCGCTATCGCTGAATGCTACCTGGAACGGCGCCGGAGAAGTCAGACCGAGGCGCTGACGAAGAGGAGGGCCTACCAATGTCCCTCAGCCAGATCGACCAGGACGAAAGCGTCGACGACGAGATGCCCTCGCTGTGCGACATGTCCGACGAATCCAGCGACGAGGAGGAACATCGGCACGGCTCTCTGAGCCAAATCGACACCGACGAGGCCGCGAACCATTGCAATATCTGCCAGAGGTCGCTGCCCGCCGATGACGCCGCCAGTCGGGTGTTCCGTTGCTACAACTGCGAGTTGAGCGTCCAGTGCGAGACGTGCTGCTCTGGCCGTCATCTGAGCCGCGGGCGTAACAGTGCAGAGCATACGCTGCAGGTGAGCGCATGTACGACGTTTTGTGTGTACTTCGGCAGCTAACACAGTGAGAACAGGAGTGGAAGCACGCGTCGAGCGCGTGGAGCGAGAAGCAGAGCATGGCGGCATTCCACTCGACGATGGTGAAGACGTGCGGCAAATGCGACATGGAGCTGGCGACACAATCGTTGATGTTGCCGGAGGGAACGATCATGTGCATGGATTGCGGTCCGTTGTTATTGTGTCGTCGCTGCTGCTTTGAAGGCCACCAGAAATATCCGCTTCACAAGATCAAGGTGGGTCGTCCATTTGGCGCGCGTACGGCTGGCTGACTTGACCGCGGTGTGTTCTTTCTTGTATAGGTGTGGTGTCCAAGATGGGAGAAGTCGACGTTGGCGGAGGAGGGTCTGGTGGTGAAGCTGGGCCACGGAGGCGGGGCGTGCATGATGCCTTTGGAGCCTCCCAAGAGCATGTCGGTAATGTTGATGGGCGGTTTGCATCGCGTGAACATGAGGTTTTGCGGGTGCGGGGAATTCGAGGCCGGTCCAGTGGGTGATTGGGCACAGATCAGGGCCTATGGGTGGTACAGGGCGAGTTTGATGCATCCTCGCTTTTGCGCGACGTTCGAGGTGATGACGAGGGCTAGCGAGATTACGAACGGGGAGTGGCAGTAAGTAGTGTACCGTATCTTCGATTGCTGGTGACAGCGCGTGAGCGTGTTTGTGACATAAGTGTTAAATGCAAACAAGGACAAACCGCCTCCGATCCGTCTGGTGCATTTTAGATGCATTTCTTCATATTCCCCCCTGGGCATGGTTACGCGCTTTGTTTGTCCGCCGGGGCTGGGTCTGGTCGGGGGATCACCTCAACTGATGCCTGGGTGATTTCCCCTGTATATAAGGCGTCACTTCCTCGCGTTTTGCCTTCAAGTTTTTTTCCCTTTGACAAATGGACGACAACCCCGGCACTCTTTCATTTCGAGCCTCCCGCGTTGTCGACGCAGCGATGGGGATGGGCGGAGAAGACCAAACCCAGTCTACGGTATCTGGCGATCGCGCTATCATGATTTCCGACGATGGTGCGAGGCGTGTCGAGACCTTGCGAAACATAACTTACAAGAAGCGGCGCCTTCGCCTGCGACCAGACAAGCTGAACGACTCGCTTGCTGAGTGGATTCCGGTACTGGATGATGAAGAGCTGGGAGCGGAGCTCCGCGCCGCTCTCGACGGGATCTCAGGAGCATCGGACTCTGGCAAACGCAAGACCTACGTTAGCTCGGTAAGCTGACTGAGTTTTATTGGGAGATGGGAATGAGGCTGATCTGCTTACGACTAGGACAATCCAATGGCGGAATTCAAGGACATTCAGCAAGATGTCTTGTATGAGATGATGCGCCTATGTGGGTTGGGAGACTCTGCAGAGGACCCCAAGTGCGCCTTGTGCGACAAGCACCTGGACTCAGGCATGGCACGGACCGAGGAAGGCGAGGGACCCGACAACCGAATCTTCAAGTGCCCCGACTGCGGTGAATTTCTTCAGTGCAAGGATTGCTGCCTCAAACGCCATTCGATGACACCGCTCCACTTCTTAAAAGTTCGTGTAATGTCGCTTGGGATCCGATTTTTGCCAACTGACGGACGCAGATGTGGACTGGAAGTTTTTGGGCGGACGCCCGCCTCAAGTCGCTCGGCCTGGTGTACCAACTAGGTCATCAAGGTGGACGTTGCCCGGTCCCCCACGACGTCGTGCGCTCGTTGGTGGTGATCGATACCACGGGCATTCACGAGATCAAGTACAGGCGTTGCGGGTGCGACCGTGCTGACAAGATGAATCCCGTACGCGAATTACTCCGCAACGCCTGGTTTGTGGCCTCGGCGACGGACCCCGACTGCTGCGCCACCTTCAAGGTCATGGATACATTCCGCCTGCTGAACGTCGTGGGCAACGTCAACGCAAGCGACTACATCAAGTCGCTGCAGCAATTGACGAGCCCCGTGGCGTCGACAGGGATGGAGAAGCTGCCGGTGTGGTGTGGACTACGGTATTATACGCGTCTTGGACAATTTGTGTCCTAGTGTGACGTTTATAAATGTTGTTCGTCCTCTAGAGGTTTATTGAACAAGCTTGGAGCCTTGTCTCGCGCTCGGAGTTGGGGGAATTGGGTGTGTGTGTTTTTAATTCAGCGTTCTCTGCTGGAAGGAGTACTATCTACAGGCTCCTCGACAAGTTGTCGAGGTCCGTGGCTATGAATTCGTCCGACTTTATGTCGAATGGGCTCCTAGCCTTCCCGTTTTTCTGGGATTCGAGTCGTATTCTTTACAGACCGCTCGGGAGGGGACGTCGAGGCCGCAAATAGAGGTTGAATCGTCAGCTATGACGAGGAATATATGGTTTAATTGATTTGTCGTGATTCTCATCGCCCCGTTTGTTGACGAGATTCTGTCAGCGCCGGACGTTGACAAACTGTGAGTATGTTTCGAACTCCGGAGTTGCTAAACTCTGGTCTCCCGCTCCTTTATGCCCAAGTTTTCTTCGTCTTCCCTTCCCAATTCTCTTTGGTCAAGGCTTTTCCAATGTAACAGGGATCCTGCTGAGCCGCCTACTGCGCTAGCTGGCTGTTTATTATGCCGGTTCCACCTCTAGAACTCCGGTTTCTGTCCTGAAGCCTTCGAACGCCCTTCGATTTGGCGTATTCCAAAAGGCTACCGCCGGATTCTTCTTATTCCGGGACCTTGTTCCTTGGTTCGTGTAACTGCGTCAAGTGAATGAACGATGTAGGTTTTCGCAGACCCAACTCGCCCTAGCTAGGCTTATTGGATTTTAGGTGTGGGGGATACAAGATGTCCAACTCCTACTAATTTCTCCCTATTTATACTCCCAGCCTGCTGTACGCAGGCTGTGCCATCTCCAATAGTCTCGCACCCGTCTCACGTTAACCCCTTTGGCATCCGGAGGTGCTTGCCTCTGCCTCAAAGTCTCCCTCCAGTGTTGCTGCTCGGTCCACTTGCGACAAACGCCTCCGGAGTTGAGGCATACCGCTTTTGCTGCTCAATTCCTGATTTTAGAGCCCCTCGGACCTAAGGTTCTGCCCGCTCCGGACACGAGTTCTGAATATTTTGGTCCTGCGTCGAATTTCCTTTTTGGGCGCGATATTCAAAAATCGTCCGGAGGCTTGAGATTCGTTCAGCGGAATAAGAATGGTTGCTTCCTACGGCGGTTCCTCGGTTACGAGATCCTCCGGAGCACCATATTTGACAGGGACGGTCGCGAATCCGCCAAGTTCGAACGCGAAAATTCAGATATACCATATTTCACGAGTTTTCCTAGGTCCGGAGCTAATCTGCGGAATCGAGGTGATTGGTCCCGTCGTTATCACGGTGTACGTTCTTCCGGACGCGTCGAAAGTCGCGCGTGTCGCGTATTTTTCGTTGCGCGTCGCGTGATCACGTGCTCGCGAAGCCGCTATATTAATTTTTTCTAGCCTGCGGCCTTGGCCGCTGCAGCCGCTGGTCGCCCGGCCGCGTAGGGTCGTGCGGCCGGGTGGGTCGCGGCTGGGTGGGTCGCGGCGTCGGGGGGCGCGGCGCTGGGAGCGCTCCTGCAGAAATTCGGCAGCAGTAGACGCGCGGAAGCGCGTTTTCTTGTGAAAAAGGCGTAAAAGACGTCGTTCGGGCGCGCGGAGGGCTTCTGCGACTTGGTTTAAGTGCGCCGGAGGTGCAGATTCACGCTGCCTTCCCTGCTGTATCAAAATCTGAGCGGCTGGATGCCCTTCTTTCGCAGTATAAGCCCTTTTCACGGAATAACCGTCTCATTTTCCGGCGCTGAGCCCGTTTATCGCGTAAAAACTGACTCCGGAGCGCGTAGGTCCCTCTTTCTCGCGTCCGGTCGTACCCTAGCGTCGGTAATTCGGCGGCTTCCTCGTCCTGTCGTTCGAACGGTCTTTTACTCGTCCTTTCGTCGTGTTTTCGACGCGTAGAACGCGTCCGGAGGGCGTGGACGCGCAGCGGGAACCGTATAATTCGAGTTTCGCTTCGCCGGAGTTGCGTGCGCGCAGGCTTCTCATGTGCTGAGGAGTAATAGGTGCCTGCCTGAGTCCGTAGATGGCCTAGGGTGTGGCCTCCGGCCTGCCGGGCACGGCATAACGCGTCCGGAGCGGCATAACACTTGCGCCCTGGGTTCGTAACCTCCTCCGGAGCGCGTTTTCGTGCATCCTATCCTTATTTCTGCGTTCCTGCGCGCGTTCCTGATTTTTATGAGGAGGCCTTAACCCGTTCCAAGTCGCGAAATGAATATTTTTCGTCGAAGTCCGCGCCTTGCTTTTCTTGATTGGTTCTATATTTGGCTGCTCTCCCCCTTCCTTTGTTATTCTGCGATCATATCGTCCGCCTAGCTCAACGGTTAGAGCGTCAGACTCTTAATCTGAAGGTAGCGAGTTCGACCCTCGTGGTGGGCTGCGCGTGAGCGCGCCTCCTTTTTGGGGCGTGGTCCGATCTCTTCGAATATTGGTTATAGTCAACCTCCCGTAGCGGTTGGTACCGCGTCCTCGTAATCCCTTTGTCTTTGCGAGGTTGCACGTTCGATTCGTGCTCGGGGAATTTCCCAGAGCCTTTTCCTTTTTCACGACTCTTTTTGTGTTAGTTGGGGTTAAGTTCTCTTACTTATACACCAAGGCTAAGCTGATCCAGGTTCTGTTATTGACAGTGAGGAACGGCGTAGTGAGATGGGTGTGTAAAAGATACCCTTCCCACGTGCCGCCGTTCCCTATATACTAGTTGATACAAAAGAATGGTAAACAAGTTATGTAATGCGGTAGCACGGGCCCTCGGCCCGTTCAGCCGCTTAACACTCTCCCCCCTTAGGACGAGTGTAACAGTCCGAAAATCATGGCTTGTTTATCACAAGTAGGAAAAGAAAGAGTGTGCGGCACGAATAATTATATTCGTGGATGTAGAAGTACAATAAGTAGCGACCGTGTGTAATGAGCGTGCGTCTCATATCCAGCATGAATGGGTATCCGGTAGACTATCGCGATATCTCGCGCGGCACACTTGATGTACGCCGCACTTGAATCTCGCGCGACTAGCTCCGCTTGATGCAGCGCGCGTCGCCATTAGCCTGTTTTGACGTCGTCGGCGATCGGTGACGGAGGTGGTGACGGTATCACATCTTCTCCCTCGAGGTTGAACGTCGAGAGCACGTCCTCCATCGGGGCGTGTACCGATCCCTGCAGTCCACCCATGCCGGTGTCAGGTGCGATCGGTGCATGGTGCACGTCCGCCCACTTGGGTATCTGGTCTTCCGGCATTTTCAGAGCGCTGGCGTCGTATGGTTCATCGCGCCACACCTCGTTGTCGAGGTCGGTGAACTTGGCTTGCATGTTCCTGCGTACCCGGGCAAAGTCCTCGAGGACTGTAACGTCGTCGCTGCCCGGTTCCAGGCCGTGTTGCACGAACCACGCGGCGATTAATGCCATCGTGATGTTGTCGGTTAGATATCCATAGTGCTCGACAGCGAGGCGCGCGAAGGGGTATCCCCCGACCTGCACCATGTGCGCAAACAGTCCTCGAATGGAGAACAGACGAACCGCCGCTTGTACGAACAGACGGTATTGGTGGTTAAGTTCTCGCGTGTTGCGCGGCGCGAGTGCTTGCAGGGTCATGTACCCTCGTACGTCCTCGCGGTGTGGTGAGTCGCCCGTGTGCTCGGCGACTTGCAGCAGGAAGCTGCGTACGCCCTTGGCCCATGTACTGGGCGAGCGTTTGCTGTAGATGTACACGACTTCCCCAATCGACCATTTCGAATTGGGGCGAGCGTCGATGGCAGGGAAGCCCTTCATGTCGTACGTTGGGCCGCGGTCGCCCGCGTCCGGTGGAGAGCTACCTAGGTAGCAAGTAGCGCCGTCACCCACGCTGACGCTTGGCGTAGACGCTCGTGTCGGGCTGCGCCCAGAGTTCGTAGTCGTCTTAGGCCGCGTTGGCGCATCTTGGGTGCGCGGTGCAGGTGGTCTCGGTGGTTGCGGGCGTGCTGCCGTTGTGGTCGTCTTGACGGGCGGCAATGGCTGCGGGCGGGCTATCGTGAGATTGGCCGGGGTCTTGGTCGTCCCGAACTCGAGGCGCGATGGCGGCACGCTGTCTTGCGACCGCCTCGTTTCGTGCGGGCGGTGGGCCAGTGGGCCGTCGTCCTCAGACCCGCTAGATGCTGAGTAGTGTCGGCGCGATCCGGAGCTTCGCGTCTTCTCATTGCGTGACGGGCGTGGTTCGCCCGTGGCTGCCGTCCAGTACGTTTTCTCGAGCTCCTGCTGACGACTCAGCAGGTACGCGTCGCCTTCGCTGCGGAATTCTAGCGGGAAGTTCGCGCGATTGCTCACGGTGAGCAGAAACATTTCGTACGACTCCTCCGAGCCCTCGGCGAGTAGCGCGCACAGATTATACGCCTGTCGTAAGGTGCTTATCTGTAATTCCATCCAAGCGCCAAGTTTACGCTCGTCGCGGACCCGCTTCGTCGGGGTGAGGCCATCGCGTCTAGCCCTGAAGGGCTTCTGGCGTGCGATCTCGATGCGTTCCATTTCTCGTCGTATAAACCCCGTGTCCGAGGGTGGGCATACGACGTCGTCCGGGGGTGGGTTCGTGCTGTCCTGCGCTACAGCCCAGGCGGACTGTGGGTGCGCATCGGAACCACGCGGCATCGCGTTCAGGTCGGGATTGGGCGTGGTGCGCGCCGGCGTGTCCCGCTTGTTGTCGCGTCGTGGCGGAGAGCGGTGTCTGTGCTCACTCCTCGGTGATGCCGACTCCGCTGGAGAGAATCCACGGGAACGCGCGACGTTTGCTTCGCGAGCGCGGTGTCGGTCGTCTGCGGCGAGCGAGTAATTGTGGAACTGGCGGCGGTCGCGGTCGTCCATTCGGTCCCGCTGGTCACTCCGGGGATGTGCATCCCCTCGACTAGTGCGGCGTGAGTCGTCCCGTTGGCGGTCGCGGCCCCTGGTGGCGTATGCGCGGTTTCGGAGTACGTCTTCCTGGTACTGGGGAGATTCCCAGTGGCGGTCGTCTTCTCGTAGGTGAGGAGGTTGGCCTCTTGAGTACGAGCTTGTGGACGATGTAGGTGCAGATTGCTCTGCGCCGCCGTTGAGTGCCATTGCTGGCAGTGGTGGTGCGTTTGACGCACCTGAATTGTCTTCTCTAGGGGGTATGTCACCCTCGTATCCTTTCAGTTCCTCGAAATCCTGGAACGCGGGGTGAGGGGCGCCTATGGTGGCGTGAATCCCGTAGACAAAGGTGGGATTCGGCAGTTTCCCGTCCCAGCGGCTGCGTCGTCGGCGGTCGTGGTAGCCGCCTTTTGGATTTCGATCTTGTATGAATTTTGGTCCGTCGTTCCAGACGTCGGTCATTTCCGCGTCTTCGTTTTGCGCCATCCAGTGTAGTATAGCGTGATTGGTATAAAAAGGGCGGTCGTTCTGAGTTCCGACCATTCCTTAAGTAGTGGTTTTCCTTTAGTAGCCGTGTAACCGCGCTGTGATCTGCGGTTTCTTCGGCTCAGTATCAGATGCCGTCACGGGGCAGATCTTGCCATCTTTCCACAGCGTGCAGCTCGTAATACTCATCCAAGTGGAGAGTATCTTCCATGTGTCTTGGCGGTTCCATAGTGATGTCGCCCGCTGTCCATTTTACTCGGAATTTCAGCGTTTTCGGCCCCGTCCATTTGTGGCCGACAATGGATTCTACCATCCATTCTTGCTCGTCCGGCATACCGAAATCGTAAAAACGATTCACCTCACGACTGGGGAAAATGTCGTCGTCGTTCGGGTGATGTGGTCGCAACAATGATGCGTGGAATCTCGGGTGTAATTTCCTGCGCTTCAGTTTGTTGGGCAAGTCCAGTCTATATGTCGAGCTCTCGGGTGAGCTTTCCAGGACTTTGTAAGGTCCGACGAACTTGGGGGCTAATTTCTTAGCCCTGCTCTTCGGCAACTTCAAGTTCTTCGTGGACAGATAGACCAGATCGCCTATTTCGTATCTGATTTCTTCTTGGCGGCCCTTGTTTGCTTGATAGGCCGCTTGTGCGCGTGCTTCGATGATAGCGTCGTGGGCGATGGCAATGTTCGCCAGTGCCCGGTTTACAAAATCCCTAACACCGGGAAATTCCGTCGCGTTGTCCACTACGTTCGTCATCCTTGGGACGTAGCCGTAGTTAAGTTCAAAAGGTGCGTAACCTGTTGACGCGCTTATGCTTGAGTTTATCGCGAATTCGACCATTGGGATATGGTATACCCAATCCCTCTGGTCTGGGTTCACTACCGCGCGTAGTATTTGCGATACGTTCCGTATAGCGCGTTCCGACGCGCCATCTGTCTGTGGGTGAAATGATGTGGACATCATGAGTTTTGACCCGGTTATCCTGTGCAGTTCGCGCCAAAATTTTGAAGTGAATTTAGTGTCGCGGTCTGATATAATGGTTTTGGGTATGCCATGGAGTCTAACTATGTCTCTGACGTATAGCCAGGCGACATCGGACGACGTATCCGTAACTTTCATCGGTGTGAGTGACACCATGTTTGTTAGTCTGCATATCACAACTAACATGTAGTTGTATCCTAAACAGCTCGGGAACGGCCCCACGAAGTCCATACCCACGGAGTCCCATGGGTGTTGGGGGATGGGCAGCGAGTGCAATAATCCCACTGGTAATCCTTGTTGCGGTTTCGTCGTTCGGCATGTGCCGCAGCTAAGACAGAATTTGTCTATTTGCTTCCCCATTTTTGGCCACCAGTACCACCGGCGGGTGTATTCCGCTGTCCGGGCTGGTCCTAGGTGACCGATAATTTTGTGCGCCTGATCTATCACTAATTCAGTGAGTAGGCGCGGTCCTTTCATACCGGTTGTTCGTGGGATGCATAAGCAGCGTACACCCATAACATTCTGGGTGTATATGAGGCCCTCGTCCAGCGTGAATGTCGGGAAGTGACTTGGATTCGCGATGATTTTTGCGTAGAAAGCGTCGGCCGTATACCCAGCTTTGACCCCGGGTATGAAGGTGATGTCCCCTTCAACGCTGTCGCCCAGAGGTGGGTCTGATTGCAATGCCTCTTCTAGCGATATGGCCGTGACGTCCAACCCGTCATCTTTGAGTTGTATGGCGTGTTTCTCGAGTTCAATGGCTTCTAGTACTCGGTCTTCGAGTGTTTCGTGGTGCAGACGTTGTGCGAACAGTCGTTCTTCGTATCCGCCTAGTTCTGCGGTCCTCAATTTCGTCATATCTTCCAAGTCGCGGTCAAGCCTGAAATCACCGTCCACATAGTGTTGGGCAGGGTGATGCTCATCCGGCGCGTCGTTCTCGTAATATCGTGAAAGGCAATCTGCAACCTTATTCTGGACGCCCTCGACGTGGAATATCTCGAAATCAAATCTCGAGAGATATTCGTCCCATCGAATCAACCGGCCGCTTAGGCTACCTCGTGCTGCCGTTTTCACGGCTTCTAGTGCTTTATGATCGGACGCTATCATTATCTTGCGTCCCAGAAGCTTGTCTTCCCATTTCAGTAAGCCTTCTATTATTGCGAGCGCCTCCTGTTCATATGTCTTGTAGGAGCGCTGTGCAGAAGTGAACTTCTTCGACATGAAACCTGCTGGTCTGCAGGTTTGCCAGTCTGGTCCTTGGCCGTATACCGCGCCGACTCCGCACACCGATGCATCGCAAACCAACCATATCGGATCCGGGTTGGTTATGTCGATCGGTTTAAGTATCGGTGTTTTTCTTGCGATAATTTTTATCTGGTCCAGGCAGTGTTGATGGAAGGGTCTCCATACGAAGGCTTGTCCGCCTCGACAAATGGACTCCAAGGGAGACGTCAGGTGAGCTACGTCGGGCATGAAGTTGGCTAAGTACTGAACCAGCCCCAGGAATCGCATCACTTCTTGGTGTGATCTGGGTGGTCGCCATTCCAGTATTCTGGCCATCTTGTCGGTGTCCACATGTAGGCCTTTGTCTGTTATTCTGTGTCCGAGACAATCCATGTCTTTGGAGTATAAATCACATTTGGATTTGCTGAGATACAGTTGTTCTCGCCGCAGTTTGTCGAACACGATCTTCAAGTGTTTCTCGTGGTCTTCAATGGAGTCTGAGAAGACGAAGATGTCGTCCAAATATACGTGCACAAATGTGCCTATTTCTTCTCGAAATATCCAGGTCATCAGCCTTTGAAACGTTGCTGGTGCGTTGCAGTCTCCTTGCAACATTACATTGGAGGTCGCTGTTCCAAACGTCGTTGCAAACACCGTTTTCCAAACATCCTCGGGTCGTATGCGTACTTGTTCGTACGCATCTGACATATCTATCTTGGAGCGAAATTTTGCCTTTGCTACATCCATCCGGATGTTGTCTTGATCGGGGAATGGGGTCACATCTTTAACGGTGTTCTCATTCCTCTTACGAGCATCCACTACTGTCCTCAGCAGTCCTGTCTTTTTGTGTATGCATAACAATGGCGCGGCTTGAGGTACTGGCCGCATTTCCCACCAGCCTGATCTGACATATCTATTGATTTTATCTCTTAATTGCGGACGCAATGCATCTGAGCAGCGAGGCATATGATAATTATATATCATGTCTTCATCAATGAGGTTTATTTCGTGGTTAATTTCTCGAAAAGGGGGTAATCTCTCTGGGATTGGTCCCATTAGGTCTTCGCAGGCCTCAAACCACTTCGTCCTCAACGGTGACAGCCTATCAACTTCTTGGGCGAGAGGAGCCGGGCCTTCCGGCTGGGGTTTGTCGACGTCCATACGCCACATATGCATCATATGTATGGCGTCCTCGAGGGCGTCGTCGTTCACGCCAAATTGGTCGTCCTCGTTGCGTATTGATACTTTATTTAGAGAGGAATGCCGCGTTATCACTGAGTAGGAGGTGATGTCTGGCATGTGATCCCGTCGTTTCTTACGGGGGGTGCGGGCGTCTTCATTGATGTGCTCAATGTCTATGTGTAGTACAGGCGGGGGAGGCTCAGCTTCCTGAGGTGAGTCGCAGTACGGGCACGCCAAGTCTTCGGCGTCGTAATATTCTTCGTCAGACTCTTCGGATTCGGAGAGTGGGGTAGTAGGTTCCGGATGGGCAGGCGCCGAGCGCCTTTCCGGTTCTTGTGCTTCATCAGGCAGTGGGGGGTTACCACTAAATACTGATTCGCATTCCAGCACAAAGGGGTGGTCCGCAGGTAAGCGTGCGGACAAATCTTCTTCCTCGTCTATTTCTTCAATATCTATTTTTCGGCGTAATCGTACAGTATCGTACTGTGTCCCTTGGGTTGCGCAGTCCGACCTCGGGTCTTCTATGAGTCGGGCGCTGCGCAGTCAAACCGTAGTAGGTGCAGGAGTGGGGTTCGCCTTGGCGTAATTGCGGGGTGGTTTCGCAACCAACTCGCGACGCTTGACCAGCGCCGTTTCGTCCGGTATAGGTAGTGCCTTGATAACGTTGCCGCCTGGGAATCGCAGTTCGCGCTTTCCAAAGTCGAGGAGTACGCCGTGGCGATTGAGGAATGGAGTGCCGATGATACAGTCATATCGGTCGAGATTAACCAGGTCGAAGTACACGTAGCCTTTGATACCTCCAAAGTCAATAGGTACCCGAGTCCCATAATTGATACGGGATCGGCTACCCACACAGCCTAACTGCAGTGTGACTTGATCTTCGAGTTTGATGCGCTGTGCCTTCGTAGCGGTCGCGAACTCGGGTGTCATAGAGTTGGTGGTGCTCCCGGAGTCTATGAGGACGAACGCCACAACTCCATTGATTCGGAGTAACGCTGATATGCACGCAGATCCTTCGCGAGTGCGCGAGGGTTGATCGAGCAGCCCGACATCGGTAGGCTTCCTGATGGTGCTGGAGTGGACAATGCGCTGCGATAGGAATTGCACGCGGTGTCCGGGGACGGCGGTGTCGATATCCTGTTCAGGATCTTGGGATGC
Organism: Mycena polygramma; assembly: GCA_029449255.1. Taxonomy (NCBI): domain Eukaryota; kingdom Fungi; phylum Basidiomycota; class Agaricomycetes; order Agaricales; family Mycenaceae; genus Mycena; species Mycena polygramma. Next base: position 242,343 of record JARKID010000095.1, on the reverse strand, counting down.
CAAGCGCTCGTGGAAAACCGCGCCAGGTAGTAGGCGTGGTTCGGTGTCTTCGAACCCTCTTCTGTCGTGGCCTTCAGTGGAAGCGACCCAAGAGGTGTATTCGGTCCCTTCGTAGTAGGGGTCGTCTAGTTGTTGTCGCCGAGCACGTATCGCTGTCTCAAGAGCGTCCTCGTGTTCTTGTCTGAAGTTGGGGTGTAAATAGTGGTGTTGGGGTAACTCCACTGACTTCCAGTACACGTTGCCGGAGTGATCGACCAAGGTAAGTACTTGTTCCGCCTCTCGTGGACCGTGCATTCGAACGGACTTGAGGATTATCTCATCCGTAGGTTGGGCGTGCACAGTGTCTTCTGAGGTTGTAGGGCGAGTCGTGGAAGGTAAGCCGGATATTGTCGTTGCTTCCGAAGATGACGTCTCGTCGTCTACTAATCGGCTAGCCCGATGGTATTCGAATCGATGAGCCATTTCGGAGGCCCATAGCCAGCTTCGTGGCTGCGCGTCGTCCACTGCTTGGTCGTGCCTGGCCTGTTCCTGAGCCCAGGTATATCCAGTGCCTGCCTGTCGGTTATATTCTTCTTCAGAATCAGGGTCTTCTCCTTGATCGCCGGGCTCGGTGGCGGTGTCGTTATCCACAACGGGAGAGCCCGTCACTGCAGCTTCCCGAAGATCTGCGAGGTCCGACGAGGAGAATGGTAAGGAGTCTGCCCATAGTTGGGCTTCATCTAATGGTAGTGCTCCCAGGTTTTCCTGTCCCTCAACTGTTAGGTTGAGTCTCGCCGGGGGCCAGTTGGGCGGCGTAGTAACTGATATGGGTCCTCCTCGGTCATTCACCACCGTAGGAGTATGCGTCCAGGTGCGTCCCAATAGCGCATCTATGCGCTCAGTGTTGGCAGCGTCTGATTCAGCTTCATGGGCTTCTCGTATCAGCGCTTCTCGTTCGTCTTGGAGTCGGGTGAGTGCGTAAGATACGCGCCCTGAAAGTTCCATGTTCTCATGACGCGCTTGTTCCCATAGTTCTTCAGTTCTTCCACTGAGCAGGGGGTCTCTAATCTCGGCGGTGATGCGGCCCATGCGTTCGTTGGCTTGTTGAGCCAATCGTCGAGTCACCACGGACTGGGCGAGTCTGTCCTGGGCTTGGAGTCGGAGTCGGTGCGCCCGACTTCTATACCCCAATTCGGTGGCAGCTCGAGTCAGCTCTGGGCTGAGGGAAAACGGAGTGAATGGCCCGCGATTGGCCACTCGCGCCTCGTCCTGTCTTGCAAGAGTCATTTCTTCGAGTACGTCTCGTGCCCGGGCCAAAGGACCGTATGTCGGGTGAGTCCTAAGTTCGGCGTCCGATCGCTCAATGTATTCATTGAGCATGGCGTCTTCCTCAGGATCGGGATATATCCGGAATCGACGCAGCCAGCGCAGGTTCACATCATACTCAAGCGCTGTGAGTGGTCGTAGCCCGGATTGGGTCCGGGTTCTGTCGTGCATTTGTACCTCTTCTTCGGCAGAAGAAGGGTACATGGATGCTGGCTCGGTGATGTCTATGATAGTCCCCGGCTCGAAGTCTGGGTCACCGAGGTGGTTCAGTGGGATCCCATCGAAGTCGGCAGGGGAAGGAGCCACGTCGGCCTCTGGGACCCTATCGTTGGTGCACGATTCGGAGTGGTCAGAGCCATTCAATGAGGGCGAGTCTGGCACGTCGGAAGCTATACCGACGTTGGCCAAGTGCTCGCAAACGGTGTACTCATGATCAGTGAGTAGTCCATTTACTTCGGTAGCGGCGACCTGACGGATTACAAGTGCGCACTCGCGACACACTACGCAGGCCGGACCAGGGTTGTAGTTCCCTAGTCGGGGTAGGGTTTCTGCGGGTTCCGCGGAATGTTCACTCCCCATGGTGTCGGTGAGTGACTCTGTAGTAACCGAGGATTCGTCATCCTCAGTGTCCTCAGGTACCGATTCTTCATCCTCAGTCACTATTCGCATGGCATAGTATCGTACGTGTGGGCGGTCGCGCATAGCGGCAAGCCGTACTTCTTCCTGTTGTGCGGCAGCCAATAAATCGTCCAAGTCCGGAGATTCGTTCTCATGGTTAGATTCCGACTCTTCAGTAGAGGTATAATCCTCGGACTGAGTGTCTTCGTCGGAAAAGCTTTCGAGCACGCGATGGGCCTGTACTCGGGCCTTGTCGTGATGCTTCACATGAGCCTCAGAGTAATTCGGGCACTCTTTGTCGCGGGCATAGTGGTTTCCACCACACGAATAACACGTCTTGGTGTTGGAGGAACGAGGGGCGTTATCGGACCGAGGGAGTCGGTCCGATTCTCGGGATTCGCGAGCGTGGCCGGGGTTGGCGTCGGACTTACCGTATTCGCGCTTAGGTTGTTCGGCGCGCCCTGGGCGACGATCCTCGGCCTGGTTTCGATCGCGTCTGGCTCGGAATGGCGGTGGGGGAGGTGTACCCGAGGCTGCCAAGGCAGAGGTAGCGGCTGCCTCTTCTTCTTTTATAGCCAAATCTGCTTCCCACATTTGTCGGGCGTGTACTCGGAGCCCTTCCAGGGAGGCGAACTCGGCGGTGAGTCCACGGCGTATCTTCATATCTTTGGAGATCCACTTAGGGATCAGATTCATGAATCGGTGACGTATTGCTAGCGCGGAGGGCGCTTCGACCATTTGACGAGCCTTGTCGGTCAAGTCGGTGTGTAGCTTCTCCGGTCCGCGTTTGGGGTCGTACTGAACATTGTCGAATGCTCGGGTAGCCCGTTGTGCTGAAGATGACTTCACAAAGCGCTGGTAGAGCGCGCACAGTACATCGGCGAACTCAGGTGTTTCGCCTCGATGGATCTTGGAGTATTCGTTGACCTCGCTAACGTACCAGCGATGCGCTTCGCCCTCAAGGTAGGATTGTAGCAGGACAACACGATACGCATCCAAATCGTCGCCACCATAGTTTCCCGCCATCAGCCATCCGATTAGTTTTTCTAGGAATACCACCATGAAATAATCATGATCATCTTCTCCTCGATATTTCACCGGTTCGGCCACTTTGGGCGTGCGTACGTTGGAGGGTAACTCCAACCGATTGCCGAGTTTGTTCTCGATGAGTTCCCTAATGCTATCGACGGCATTATCGGTGAACGCGGTCAATAAGTCTTTATTGACCCCTTCTCTTCCCGACACATAGGCCGATGCAGAGTTGTTCATGACAACAGGGACGTCTTGCATGGGGTTCATCTGGTTCATCTCCCTGGCCCCACGCCATTTTCTGGCGTGGCTGATCTGCTGGGCTATGCCCGCGCGAGACGCGCTTCCGACTGACTGGTATTCTTCAGCGGAAGGGAGAACACCAAACCGAGCGGCTCGGTGAAGGTGGTCGGGGTTCTGCACGTTGGGAGCCTTTCTGGCGTCCTGAACGTTGGTTGACGTTGCGGATGCTTCTGTAATATCTTTTGGGAGGGGGAATGCTGCATGAGCATTTTCTTTGGCTCTCAAAACGGCGTGTGCCCGTTTTTCAAAGTCTTCAGCTGATTCGTCCGAGGTACGAGGGGGTATGGTAGCATACATACTGGTACGTACATCGTCTGGGAGTGTCTCTTTCGAGTGTACTATGGACTGCATGGCCACCGAGGTAGCCATTGGTGCACGACCTTTGCTAGAGGTAGTCTTACTCATGGTGCGGAGTATGTTCTGAATCTGGGCGCTAGATGCGCCGGTATCGCGCAATATGCGAAGATTGTCATCTAGGCATCGATTGAGACGGGACCGTTGTGAGTGAACTTCATTTCTCAATGAATCTATTCTCGATACGGTCTCAGCGCGGAACACAATGAGATCTTCTTGAATCATCTCTGTGGTGGTCGTGGTTTCGGCCATGAGCGCCGTGGTGGCGAGTAATCGCGACTGGGTCGTACCCATGTGTCCGCGTATAGCGTTCAGCTGCGCGATCTGGTCATTGTTTAACAATTCAGGATCGATATCCAGTTCTAATTCAGGGTATTCTACAGCAGTCCCCTCCTGGGGTGTAGACTCGGATAGTACTGATTCTGTACTGACTTCGCCCGCGTCTGACCCTTGGGGAAACAGGGTGGAATGGTGAATGGGGACGGCCTCGTCCATATGAGAGGGCGTCGAGCCTGGCTCGTAGTTACGAGCACCCGGAGTGGGGGAGTTGATCCCAAAGCGTACGCCATTGTTATCGATGGCGAAGGCAACGCCGTCCGCGCCACGCATGAGCGTCATGGTGGGGGCAGTGGGCTCGTGGTATCGAGCGTTGTCGTTCGAAGCGGCTCGACTGACCGAAGAGCCTGGTCGAGACTGTTGTCGGGGCGCCACGTCACTGACTGGCGGGATTGGGTTACCATCGGGGCCGAGCCCGGTGGTGTTGGGAGCTGAGTAGAACTCAGTCCTAGTGGTAGAAGGGTGTTCTTCCACGGTAGAGTTCGCTCTATCGCTTGACATGATAGAGGAGAATCCTTGTAGTATATTTGTGGGGTCAAATATAGAGGTGCTTCGTTAGAAGCGATGGAGCTTAAAAAAGTGTTAGTTGGGGTTAAGTTCTCTTACTTATACACCAAGGCTAAGCTGATCCAGGTTCTGTTATTGACAGTGAGGAACGGCGTAGTGAGATGGGTGTGTAAAAGATACCCTTCCCACGTGCCGCCGTTCCCTATATACTAGTTGATACAAAAGAATGGTAAACAAGTTATGTAATGCGGTAGCAGGGGCCCTCGGCCCGTTCAGCCGCTTAACATTTTGCAACGGTCCCGTGGCGCAAGGTGCGCACCCTCTTCCGGTCCTTGGACAATGATCGTTTCGGAGGGTACCCAGGTTCGATTCCTGGATGGGGCGTAACTGACTCGAAACCTTTTTGCTGTTGGCTTGTTATCGGTCCGGTGGCACAGTTGGTAGTGCGCCGTTGCTGGGTATTCCCTAGTAGACGGAGGTCCTTGTTCGAATCAAGGTCGGATCATGGGCGGTCTTTTCGTGTGATTTTTATTTCCCTCGCCGTTGCCTTAATGCTTTTCGCGGTCCGGTCTCTTTTTACTCGTTCCGGAGGTACTTGTTCGATTCCAGGTCAGATCGTGCGTTCGACGGCAGGTGTTGGTGTTTTTGGTTGTTCCAGCGATCCAGTGAGTTTCTTTACTGTCGTCCCGGAGCGGGTCCCATGGTGTCCATTTTACTGTTAAGGCCAGGTTCCGGAGTCGACACAAAGTGGAGCCTCACATCTCCTTTTTACTTTTGAAATGCCGAGCGCCCCCGTTCGGCGATCCCCATATAAAAGGCCATCAATTCGAGGTGAGTGATCCCATTTCTTCATGGACGTCTGCGCACTTGGAAGGTTCCACCGCTCCGTTACACGTCTCCCGCTTGACTCGTACGCACTTCCTCCCGGAGGTCTTCGTCACTTCCTCCGCGAGGATTTGCGGTCCAAAATATTCCTGATTTCGCTGGGCGTCTTCGAGGATCGATGGGCTACTCGCACCGTTGCGTCCCTTACCCCTGACGCAGCCTTCAATCTACGCGTCTGCCTCCGTATTGTTGTGGAGCATATGGTACGTTTCCGGCGGCCCTTCGTTTTCCAGCGTAATAACTTCTTTCCAGTATTACGCCGCTCGTCTTCGTCAGAACAAGCTCCGAGGGTGCTATAGTCGATTCAACATGCCCACGGAGGCCAGCTGGATGTTTTATCTACTCGGCGCTCTTCTCCTCGCCGTCGGTTTCGAGGGCGACGATGGTGTCAAGGAACGCGGAATTGGACCTCTGGAGATGGCCTTCTCGGAGGCTGTTTTCCTCCTGCGTTGCAGCTCGGAGACGTTTCTCCTTCACACCGCCATGAATACCCCTCGTCCCTTTGATTACGAGGAATATGACCCTCATCGCACTCTCGACGATTTCTTTCCCCATCGTCGATCACCCTCCACCTTCGCACGTATACCCCTCCAAGACCCTTCTCCAGTCACTTTCAATATTCAAGAACGTCCGGAGTTCTGGAGTGATGCAGGAAGGATAGTCGAATCCACCCTTCTTGCGTTATCTCGCGTCTCGACGGATATTGAAGTTGAGATTTCCACTACGGGGGAAGCGTTGAGCGTGTCGAAGAAGAGCGTCGAAGCCATAGTCTCAGCGATGGTACACCCTTCGCCCCGTTCTGCGGATCTTGCTGAAAAATCCAAAGGGATCCGTTCCTACGTCGCTCCCGGAGTCGGTACTGGGTCTGCTGCGGTCCAGGTTGGTTCCTCCGTGACCAGTTTGTGGGAACTATGGGTTCCGGCGCTCGTTCCTACGAGATTATTTGGGGCGCCCGATTTAGAATAACCTCTGATCCGTTTTCTGTATAAAGCCCTCGCGTTTCCCCAATAAATTTTCTTCCTCCAGTACTGCCCTCCGCCTTCCTTTCTGCCATGATTTACAAACCGCTTGCCCTCACTCGCACGTCGTACGGCGTCGTCGAAATTTATGTCATAGTCAACGAATATTGCCACCAGGCCATTCGGTACCACAGCAACAAGACCTCGTCCATCATGGAGCGCGTTATTCGCCCCTCTGTGTACTTGCTGAAGCAGAAGCTCCGTGGTGACGCCTCGGACTGGGTCTCCGCCAAGGATCTTCATCCGGACGAATTATACCTCGTTCGCAACAGCGTCCGGAGCATGATTGACGTCTTGGTAGGCCTTATTCCGCTATATTCCTTTTCTCTTTTACTGATTCTTGCCTCGTTATGCTCTTCCCAGCGTCTTCTCATGGATAGTGGAGCAGCGTCTCCTACTCCGGAGCAGGTTCTAGAAGGGGCGGAGGGAGAGTGTCGATCCGGCGCGATACGCGCGACTTCCCTCCTCTGCCTCCTCGACTTCTATGTCATGCTCCTCGTATACTGCACGGATCCTGAAACCGAACTCCCATTCCCAGCTCACGAGTGTTTAGTCATGGAGGCGGTCCGGATCGCTCGTTCTTGGGATATTTTGGATCCAGCGGTCGATTTCAAGGGTTATGGTCCCCTCTATCGTAGGCAGACCGTATCTATTGGTGTATGAGGCCCCGCCGGACGTCGCGTAGAATATTCGCGACATAGAGCGTTCCATCAGATAGCTTTTGTGCCCTTTTTAGTGATTGTCTGATCTTCGGAGGCTCGATTTTCCTATAAGAACACCGTGGTTTTTGGAGTCCCCTTCCTCATTCGCTCGATGGATTCCCCAGTCCACAATTCTCCTCCGCGTGCTCCGTCTCCGGAGCTTTCTGATGACGAGGAGCTCAGCGTTTCTTGCCAGGCTTCCCGCGCCTGCATGCATATTGCGCGCCTCGAGATTTCAGAAGAGACGTTCATGCAGCGTGAACACTGGGTCCCTCCGATGCCCATTCAAGAGATTATTCCACGGGTTCTTCGCCCCGCCGTCTACCTTCTTCACCAGGCCCTCGACCCGTATTACATCGGGCGCATTTGCGGACCGTATCACCTATCCCGGACGACGTACGGCATGGTGCGGCGCGCCCTCCGGAAGATGCTAGAGCTTGTGGTACGATCGTGTTCCGCGGAAGCAAATTTCCTTGCTTATTCACCGCCTATTCCCCTTAGTGCCTCATTTCTCTGCAACGGCCGGAGTACCCCTCCTACGTCCAAATCTGGGACGGAGTTATGGATCACAGCGTTATTCCTCCCGAGCCCATTGTTTCGGATCGATCGAAACACGTCTTTGAAATCCTCTCTGATCTGGTGGATAATTACGGGTTCGAGGGCAGCGAGCGTTGCGAGGCCCTAGAGCTCGAGCATTCCCTCCGGCACCTTTCGAGGGTGTCCTCCTGCTGGGCACTTCTATTGCAGACGCGTGGCGAGTATCCGGAGTACGAAAGATCGGGGTGTATGATGCGTCAGCCCTTGACCACCGGGTGGTGACGTCGATCGCAGAGCTTCCGTGATGGATCTACTGCGAACTCCGGCGAGCTGGGCCGTCTTTAATCATAGCGAACTGGCTCGTTGTTGCCTTTGAATATGAATTTATTTTTGTGACTTGATTTTTGTGACCGCCGTCGATATGGAGGTTGTCAATTCCCGCCTCTCGAGGCTCTCCGCCCCTTCTGTTATATACGCGGCGGAAGGGACTAGGAAGGGAGTGATTCGGCCGACCGGGTGACCGGAGGTACTCGGGCGAGGTGATACGCCGAGGCGTCGGGTCGGAGATCAGAGATCGGAGTCGGAGGTGATCGACCGGACCGTGCGGAGGTTTTCACTCAACACCACAAACAGCAGGGTGAGAGCCTGTGGCAGGAATCCTTTTGGACGGACGAGATCGAGAACGGACAAGCTCGGGATTGCCAAGGCTTGATCACGTATAGAGAGGAGGATGGTTTGCCGGGTATACGACGTTAATTAACAAACTAAAGATACACGATGACCCGGAGGCGTATTTAAACTACTAAAGGTTATTATGTATCTATAAAAGGAAATATCATGATGGTCTAAGCGCAACAATAGCGACTGACCAAAAAGGAAATGGAAGTTAGAACATGAGGATGAAACAATAAGAAAGAAGGCGGATAAACAGGAAACGCTCAGTAATCCTTCATTGCGTAAAAACCCGGTTCGAACACGAGGTCCGATGGAGTTTGTCGTGGATTTGTGAGTCGGCGGAGGAGCTCCGTCGGCCGATCTCCGAGAGATCGGCGGCTCCGAGGCCGAGTCCCGAGTTCCGAGGCACGGATATAACAGTATCCCCCTCTTACGTTCCTTTCCCACAAGGAACATGAGCGAGGTCGTTAGAGGTGATGATCGGATATGTCGGAGGAGGAAAATGTGCCGAAAAAATGGTGAAGGGAAAAGTTGAAGTCGAGGCGCCGAGATGCCGAGATGCCGAATCACGTGGTCAGCTTTGCAGGATTACAAATATTCCCACGGCGAAAATTCGTCATCAATCATTCTTGCTCTCAACCACGATGTCCACTCCGAAACCGACTCCGCCGCCGTCGCCGCCGCCGACTCCGTCGCACGAGTCCCCGAACCCCGAAGGCAAGAAGACGCCGGTGCGTGCCCAAACCCCCGAGGCGGAGGTCGCCGCCCGTGAGGAGCGTAGGAGGGCTGATTTGGCGAAGAGGGAGCGGAAGCGGAAAACGCGGGAGAAGTTCGCGGCTGCGGAGCGAGCGCGGGTGGCTGCGGAGGTGGAGGCCGCGGCGGAGCGCGAGCGGGCCGAAGGGCTCCAGCGCCAGCTGGACGAGATGCGCGCGCAGTTCGCGGCGCGAGTCCAGGGTAGGCTGGCGGAGCCGGACCCGAGCGGCGCGATGGGGTGGGCTCGGCCGACGTCGGAGGTGATGCCCTCTGAGTCGGAGGTGCGTCGTGCGACGTCGGAGGAGCCGGACCAGTTGGGGAACGAGTCGGAGGAGATCGCGCCGCCGAGGCCGAAGAAGAGGAAGGAGCGGGAGGAGACGGGGGAGGCGCACTGGGATGCGAAGGAGGAGGCATGGTTCGTTCCCGCTGAGAAAGGTGCGTCGCAGTCGGCGGAGCCGAGTCGGAGCTAACGGTTGAATTGGTAGCATGCGACCACTGCAGGAAGAAGGGTCGTAAGTGCTTTGTCAGCACCGCGAAGCACATCACTGCATGCGAGCAGTGCCGCCATTCGAAGATTCGATGCAACTTCTCGAAAGGGAAGGGTGTGCGGCGCGCAGCGCAGCGCGTCTCGGAGCCGAGGTCGGAGGTGAGCTCCGATTCGGAGGAGTCTTCCCGCCCAAGCAAGAGGCGCCGGAAGTTCTCTCCTGAGTCGGGGCTGCCAGCACTGCCTCCGCGCGAGGTCCTGCCCACCCGCACGTCGGAGATGATGCGACGGGTGGAGTTGTTGGAGCGGGACCATGCGCGGATGTTCGAGCGTATGTCCGCGGCGGAGGACCGTGCGCGGATTGCGTTCGAGCTGATGGCTCGAGCCCACCACGTCGGAGGTCGGGGAGGCGAGATCAGCGCGTTCGAAGAGATGATGGAACGCGCGCTCGCCGAATACCCCGAAGATCGCTCTCCGCCGACCCGCGTCCGATACGTTTTGGACGGAAGCGAGTCGGAGGAGGAGCCGTCGGACCGGAAGGGGAAGGGGACGGCGAGGCCGAAGCCTCCACGCTGTGGGCGCGAAGTTCCGGAGGTCTTCGTGACCAACCAGGATGCGCACCACGCGGTGCTTCGGAGGGAGGCGAGGGAGCGGCGGAGGGCGAGGTCGCCCGGAGCTCAGCGCCGAGGCCGAGTCGCGGACGAGTTGTTCCCGCCGCACTTGGACACTTCGGGGCTGCTTCGGCTGTCGCCGAAGGCGGAGGATGCGGGCGTCGAGCCCCACGTCGAGCAGGCCGCCGCCGAGGCCGGAATAACGGTGGAGACATACCGGCTGGTCGCGTCGACGGTCGGAGATCGGCCGACCGGGGACGGAAATGGATCGGAGGTCACGAGGGAGAGAAGTCCCATTGCGGGGCCCTCCGGGGTGAGGCGTACTCCAACGCCGGACGTCGGCCCTGAGGCGGAACCCTCAGGGACTCGGAGGTCGCCAACTCCGGAGCTCGGAGGTGCGCCGACGGCGATGGAGGTGGAGGGTGGTGCGCCGACAACGACGTCAGTGGTGACCACGGAGGACGTGGAGATGGGCGGAGCCGAGCCGAATGGCGGCGCCGAAGCTCCGACCACTCCGGAGGTTGTTGTGATGGGTGGAGTCGCGCCGGAGATCGGCGGAGGAGCTCCGACCGCATCGGAGGAGGGGAAGGAAGGAGGCGAGGGTGAGGAAGTGGCATCCGGGCCGGGTGAGCCCGTTGTAGAGTAGATTTGGACTTCCGTATGCCCTGCGTCAAAGGGTTACCCAAAAGCAAATGATCCGTAGATACTTTTCTTGTTTTGTATCTTTTGTCGAATCTTGATCGAATTGGCCGAGTTTGGCCTAAGTCCGATTATGTGAAGTGAATGAGTAAGAGGATTTAAGCAAGAGTGAAGTGGACTTAGTGAAGTCCAAGTCAAGTCAAGCCGATCCGTCGGTCGGCTCGGAGCCGAGCCGTCGGAGATGAAGGAAGGGTAGAAGTCGTCCAGAAGTCGGCTCACTGGTCGTTCGGACGAACTCCGTGAAGTGCGATACACGGATTTGAAGGGATTGGATAATGTAGCCAGAAAGCGGAGTAGGCTGGATAGGGTGGAGAGCAAGGACCACGGAGTATAAGGAATAGTGAACGGTCGTTGACTCCAGGGTGTGCACAATGGTGTGGTCGATGGTCCGGACGTATGTGCGCGTCGGAGATAGTTCCGAGTGTCGTCGGCCGAGGGGCGGACGTTGGATTTCGGACGGATTGAAAACCGGAGTCGAATACCAGTGCGAGAGGATTGTCGGATAGAACATGGAGTAGCTCCGAGGCTCGTGCGACAGGGAGAATTCGGAGGATTACTGCGCAGAAGAGCTAATTGAGAGCGTAATCAGCGTCGATTCTGGCGTAGAAAAATCAAAATCTCATCGGAAATCGCGGAAATTGATAGGCCTATCCCCCCCTTAAGGGTAGACGTCCCATCGTCTAGCGATGAATTCCGTGCGAGAGAATGAAATCTTCGAAAGTCGGAAGGGTTTTCGCCCGAGGTTCCGAGAGCCGGAAATACGCGATATAGTGGTCTTTTGGCCCAGTTGGATGGTGCAATCGGAGGTATACCGGAAAGAGGAACGGAGGCGAAAACGGAGGAAGGAAAATCGCGAAGTCGGAAGACAAGGCGAGACGGAGGAAATCCGCCGAAAGAACGGAGAGGCGGACAAGGAAGCCAAGCTCCAGATACGCCGAAGCGAAGGAGAGGCAGACAAGGAAGCCAAACTCCACGTAGACCTGGAAGCTTGGTGTCAATCGACAGAGGAATTTCGGAGGTGAACGGAGCACAAGGCTCGCCCGAGATTTCCGAAGGAGACAAGACGATGCTTCGCAGAGAGCAATCGAGGTCCGAAGTCGTCGGAGAAGTTCCGGAGGTGTTCGGAGGAGAATCCCGGAGACGGACAGAGCTCCAGAGACGCGAGGACAGAAATTAGTGGCCGAATACCGGATGTGCCTGACCCAAAGCGATAACGCAACCTAACCACTGAACGGCGTCTGTAGAGAATAACCGTGGACCCGATTCAAGGAGTTCTGATGCCCGAGTCGGCCGAGGGCCGAAAAACGGAAACGGAGGGTGAACGGTGGAACTTGCCGAAGAGCAAAGAACGAGGAATGCCCAGAGAGAAAAACACAGCCGCGCGCCAGAACAAAGACGCAGCTGGAATCTGATGTCTTCCGTGGTATAGCGGAAAGCAACCCAGCCGAGGACCCGAAATGAAGGGGTCTAGGGTTCGAAACCCACTCGAGCTACTGGTCACTATTTTCGAAAGCTTTTTACCACGCAACTGTCGAAAGTCGGAAGAACGTCGCCGAAGAGGAAGTGAAACCACGGAACGACTGGCCGAACGGTCCCGAATGCAACCCGAATGACCCGAGGAGACGAGGTCTATGGATCGAATCCTATTCGGGGCGCTGAGTGGACCGGCCGAGGTTCCGAGTGAATACGGCGAAGTTCGGAGGGATGGCACAACTGCCAAGGCGAAAACTGGTCGTAAGGAAGGAGCGCCACGGAACTTATGGCCGAATGGTTCCCGTGTCAATACGAGGAACCAATGGACGGCGCCGAAGAGCTCCGAGCACGTTGACCGAGTTTTCGGAAGGGAAGGCGAATGAACGCCGGGATCGAAACTTGCCGAGCATGGAAAGGGAAAACGGTCCCCTTGACCTAGGGGTTTCCGTGCGACTCGAGGACCCGAAGTACCGGGGTCCGAGGATCGAAATCCACTCGAGTACTACTGCATTGAACGCGATCTCTTTTTGTCGGAGAGAAGCGGAGCGGAGGACGGAAAAGATCCGGGAGGACCGGAAGGGGACGACAAGTCTCGGAAGGAGTCGAACAACCCGCGAGATGCGGAGAAGCTCGGGGAAAGGGAGAGTGGAAAGTCGGAAGCTTCGTAACGGAGTCACGAAGGTGAAGGGGTGATCCCGAGAGGCGACCGAGCGAGAGCGAGGTGGCCGAAGAGGATTTAGAAGTCGGAAGGCATGAGTATGTCCAGAGCGCGTTCTGCGATGAGCCGAAGCGACAATGGAGGGAAAAGGTTGCTCATCCGGAGGTCGGAGTAACCGACGAACCCAGAAGACGAGCAGAGGGTGCGTCCAAGTAGGACATCCGAGAGGTCGACGGACCAAGTCGGAACGAGAGGTGAGAGAATATATCTCTCCGGGAGGGGGTCTCGGCGAAGTGCCGGAAAGTCTCGGCGGGAGTGCCGGAATGAGGTCCGAAGACCTCGAGGTGAAGGCGTCAGATTGGTCGGTGTAAGTCGGTTCGGACCTTCGCGCGAATCGGCCGAAGCGGTAACCGCTCATCCCTAGCGGGAATACCGAAACAGATCCAACATAGTTGTTGGCCGTGTGCACACTAAAATCCCGGGGATATGGAACGGAAAAAGTTGGTACCTCCAGACGTTCAGCTCAACGGAGCGATATTGCTGGGGTACGCGGGATCCGGGAACCAAGTCGAGGAGAAATCGGAAACGGATGACGCAGATTCCGGAATGGAAACGACACCTTAGTGGATGGATGACAGAACGGAGCTGTCGGAATTATCGGAAGGATTGCGCCGGAGCTCGGCCGAAAGCCGGAGCGATTCCCAAGTACGAAGAGAAATCCATAGATTCACAGATAAGTATAGAACAACATCTGGAAGAGAGAAGGACACAATTCGCACAGGGAGTTGAATCCCAGAGCAATACAGGGACTAGAGTTGAATCATGAAAGTCGTGAGATGTCCGAATCTTCGGCGGAAGGCCGGAGATCGGAGTTGTCGTGAATGTGAGAGAAAGACTGGATGTGTGGATGATGGGAAAACCTGCGGAGCACATTCGGATCGTCGACACGGTCGGCCGAATGCCGAGGTTTGTTCAAAGCATGGATGAAAATCTAGATGGTCGCGGAAACGCGGGCCGAATTGCGGGCCAGGCGTTCGCGAACGTTTCGGGACTTCTGGCAGTCTACGGCAGTATGCCCTCGACCTCCGCAGTAAAGGCAGAGATTGAGCCGAACTCTCCGTTGCCGCTCCTCCGACGTAATCTGCCCGTTCGCCCCAAGGATGGACCGGACTGGTTCCGGAGGCTCTCGGCGGCGCGGCTGTGAACCGCGCTGAACCGTGGGACGCCCAGAGTCAGGAGCCGTGTCCAGAGGGGAGACGAACAGAGGAGCCGAAGAGCGCGACGCGGAAGCGAACGGAGAAGAGGATGCCAGATAGAAACGAGTCGAACCAGAAACAACCGGGTCGGCCGAAGGGCCGGGAACATCGGAATCCTGCGACAGGTTCGCCGAACGCGTCTCCTGCTGCTGCCAGTACCGATGATCGATACAGCGCACTGTCGCTCGGAGTCCATCCAAGGTGCTCGGAAAGACCTCCGAGTCAAGCTCCCGAGTGATGCGGGACGGGAGCGCGACGTAGAGAGCGTGACGAAGTGCATTATCACTCCAGTCAAGGACCGAAGCGAGAAGCGAGAAGCTGTCGAGGAAATGAGCGATGTGATCCGTAGCTTTCATCCGGAGCCTTCGGAGCTGCTCCTCCGAGTTGTCGGGCTGTGCGCGCGGAACGAAGCAATCGCAGAGCTCCATGACGAACAAGGAGAAATCCCCCAGCCAGGGACTGGTCACCGGGTCGGCCGAGACTTCGAAAAGCCGAGCCGCATCTCCTCGGAAGAACGACAGAGCGAAAAGAATCTTGTCGTTGTCCGTGGAGAAGTCCCGAGGACGTTCCGTGAAGTGCGAGTAGCACTGCGAAAGGAATGGCTGTAACTCCGAGGGATGATTCCCATAGAAGTTGTCGGGTAAGGGGAGAGAAGTCCGAGGGTGATGATAATCCGCGTCCGAGGGGTAGATCAATGAAGCCGAAGCCCCAGAGTCGACGCCGAAGACGGACCGGAAACCGGAAGGAAAGTTGGGAAGAGGACCGGATGTACGCATGATGCTTCGAGGGATTGGATTTCCCTTGTCGTCGCAGAGCCGAATCTCGGCCGGACCCGAGGGAAATCTCGGAGGGTCCATGGGCAAGAGATTATACATCGGAACAAGGTGCGGATGCGGGACAGGAGAGAGAGTTCGAAGTCCGAGTGCAGCTTCGGCGCTTCCAAAACCTAGACCGAGAGCTGAAGCCAGAGGTCGAGGAAGGTGCGACGAAGCAAACGGAAAGAGCACAGGGAAGATTCCGAAATCCAATGGACCGGACTGCTCGGCCGAGGCCGGAGCAAAGAACGAGATCCGTGAACCCATAGAGAAGACGTCAGAACAGAGGTCCGAGATGTCGACAAAGCAAAGATGTGGTGATTCGGATTAATCCAGAGGATCGTTGTTTGGAGAGGCTGGACCGAACAAAGACAACGATGCCAGGTGAAGGCAGACGTAGGAAAGGATGCCTGAACAGTGAGTTTGTTAATACTGTTATATACGCGGCGGAGGGGACTAGGAGGGGAGTGATTCGGCCGACCGAGTGACCGGAGGTACTCGGGCGAGGCGATACGCCGAGGCGTCGGGTCGGAGATCGGAGATCGGAGTCGGAGGTGATCGACCGGACCGTGCGGAGGTTTTCACTCAACACCACAAACAGCAGGGTGAGAGCCTGTGGCAGGTATCCTTTCGGACAGACGAGATCGAGAACGGACAAGCTCGGGATTGCCAAGACAAGTCGCGTATAGAGGGGTGCAGCGTAGGCAACATTAATTAACAAACTAAAGATACACGATGACCCGGAGGCGTATTTAAACTACTAAAGGTTATTATGTATCTATAAAAGGAAATATCATGATGGTCTAAGCGCAACAATAGCGACTGACCAAAAAGGAAATGGAAGTTAGAACATGAGGATGAAACAATAAGAAAGAAGGCGGATAAACGGGAAACGCTCAGTAATCCTTCATTGCGTAAAAACCCGGTTCGAACACGAGGTCCGATGGAGTTTGTCGTGGATTTGTGAGTCGGCGGAGGAGCTCCGTCGGCCGATCTCCGAGAGATCGGTGGCTCCGAGGCCGAGTCCCGAGTTCCGAGGCACGGATATAACACCTTCGCAATTCGCGGTACTCCACAGAGTGTTTCAGCAGCTCGACGCTCGTCCGGCTCCGGGGGAACTATGGCGTCCAAACCTTCCCCTACGCCAGTACCTGCTTATCCAAGGCCGTTTACCCCTCTCCACGCTTCATATGCTGGTGGATCCGTTCTACCACCTGCAGCCTTCCTCCGCCGATTTTTCGGAGGCAGATAATATGTCGATCCGTGAAGCTGTGACGACGATCCTCTCCGTCCTCGTGAGTTTCCTTGAACAACCTGGTCCGGACGTGGATTTTCTGACCCTTCCGGCGGCTCCTTATCAGGATCGTGTCGCGTTTTATATCCTTTCCATCGAAGTCAAGCTCAAGGATCATGGTCCGAGCATGCCGCGCTACGACATATGCGTCACCAGCGAATGCCTCAACATGCTGAGGATCCTCCGGGTCTTTATCGATGCATTTGGCTTCGCCGGAGACGAGAATACCTTCCAGGTCCAGCGCTATCAAGAGGTTCTTGACGCGCTCCGCGATCGTGCGCAGGGGTCCTTCGACATCCTGGGCACCCCCAAGGAATTTCCCCAGTTCGACGGATGTGGCCGTCTCGTCCGCCCATCAACTCCGGCGTCTTGTTAGCGCGCAGTGATTTCCCTATAAAGGATCCCGGATCCGCTTCGTACTTCCATACTTTCCCTCTTTGTTCTTCGTAGCCTTCTTGATTATGGCACTCAGTTTTGCACTTCTCAAGGACTATCGTCTCGATGAGTCCCCTACCCTTCGCCTCCGGTCCGACTTCGAAGTTGTCTACCTCGACTTCGACTCTGAAATAGAGATGTCGAACTATCTTCGCCGCCCCGTCATGCGCCAATTCTGCCTGGAGGTCCTCCGCCCGCTTCGTGACGTCATTATGGCGCTGCGCGATCGTTTTCGCAATGCGAGCCCGGTCCCGCGTGATTCGCCTTGGATTCGTGGCCAGCTCGGGGCATATATGATCCATATTGTGAGGACTGCTCCCTCCGGTGGCACCCTTTGGCTCTCGCTGATGCTTTCCTCGCAGGATAAAATATTCCTCGCCATCGACAGATCGCATCCGGTCGGCCCTTATACTCGCGTACCCACTCCGACGCCCAACAGCATTGCGTATATGATCCAGCTCGTCGAACAATTCGGTTTCATTGGCGACGAATTTAGCTGGGTCGAGGACGACCTGAAGCAGAAGCTCCGGGCGGTGTATATGCACGCGAACAATACGGTCGCTGCCATGAATGACAGGCTAGAGGACGAGGCCCTCCGCGCTTTGTCTTTCCGGCGTGGTTCCTCGCCGTTGGAGGGATCCTGTGCCGAGCGCTCCATCGAAGTAGAGTCGTTTGAGCTCGACAGACGCGTAGACAGCCTGTCTTTGACTGCTCCGGCGTAGCACTACTCCCAGCGTCTCTTTGTCGCGTAAATTTTGGTTTCCCCAATTTGATCTGCTCGTCCGGGCGTGATGTTACCACCATTTGATCGATGGATTCTCGAGCTTCGCTATAAAGTCGACCGCTCCGGAGCCTAGCTTCTCCGTCTTCCCGGTTTTCCAATGGCTGACGCAAAGCTCGACGCCGTCCGGACCTTTCTCCCGCCCCGTACTGTGCACGAGCTGGCACAAATTCCTGCCTCACTACAAATTCTCCTCCCCCCGTACCTTCTCCGCGTTCCTCTTATCTCCGCATTCACGCATCCTTCTTATGGTGTCCGCGCATACTTCTTCGACGTTGTAGGTCCCCTACGCCCGCGTCATCAACAAGGGCTTTCCCTCCCGTTCCAGCCAGCCTGTCGATATCTCGCCGGAGACGCGCGATTTCATGCTCCCGCACGTTGGTAATTTGCTCAAGTATCTGGTGCGGCGCTCTTTCATCCGTTCCGCTCCCCCAGGGTAGCTAAGCCGCGGCTGATTCTTCTACTCCTTTCATAGAGTATTGGTATACGTGATTGCCCTGGAGTCGGCTCTGAACGCAGCCACGCCGCTATTTGTTCCTCCGGAGGCCATCCGTACCCTGTCTCTGATGCAGAAGTTCCACATGCTGCTTGGCCAGCCTTCGTACGGGACCGGTAGTGGGTACGAGGGCGTCCTGTTGGACATGGTCAATCGCATGCTCAAGTGCGCACGCGATTCCCGCTCCAAAACCTCCGACCCCATCGACATTCCCTATTCCTCCGTCATGGGGCACATCCCCTGTGTCCCCTCTTGGACTCCGGAGTTCATTCGAGTACTCGAAGCGCAGGAAATTGCAGATCCTTGGATCGCGGAGAGGTACTGGCTTCGTGAGCGCGTTCAAGACTGCGATCGCGTGGGGAAGGACCTCGCGGACCTCCTGGCTGACGTCGCCGGAGGCGAATGGTATCCCGAAGTCCAATTTTGACGTGGCGTAATTCCGTCGTAGCAGTTTTTACGCCTCCGGTTCCCCATTCGTGTAGTCTTGTAGCCGTTTTCCCTATAAAATGACCAGTGCCTATGCCGTTCTTCCCCATCGATCTTTTGGTCGAGTCGGAAACGCCCTTGGTCGCGCATGCCCCAGATCGTACCCATTCCCTCCGAGGAGCATGGCCTTCTCAAAGCCCTGCACCCAGTGCTCCCATCCGTTCGAAACATTGCCATGCCTCGCTATCTGCAATCCTTGTGGATAACCCACGTTCGGTTCTTGATTCAATCCATTCACGAAACCCTTTCCGGGCGCGATATCTCTGCCCTCCCGGCTTCTTTGATCCAGGAGGTGCGCGTGGGTGTCAGGGGACGCCCTCGCGGCCCGGTGTTTCCACCTGGTTTGGCTTGCCTCAGCCCTCCAGCCCGTTGCGGATTGCTTCGCCTTCGCCTCACCACTAACAGCCCAGTCGTCCGACCCTCACGCTCCCTTGGTCATACTCCTGACTCTGGCTACCATCCTCCCCCGGTACCCCTCTTCCCAAGTCGCCTCTGGCGCTGCTCTGGTTTCATCTCTTGTCTTCGGCATCCTGGTCTTGGTCGAGCTCAGCTAAGCTTCGGCTCCAGCTCTCCCTCCCTCCTTCCGCTTCCGCCTCCGCCCGCCATGGTCTCCGAGAGCGAACCCTCCGGAGAAGCCTTCCACCTTCTCCGTGTTCTGCAGACCAGAGCTCTGCCTCCTCGTGGATGTGGCCTACTGCCGTATAGGCTCGTGCCCGCTATCGTGACTCCGGGAGTCTCGATGCATCCACACCCCTCCCCTCTCCTGCGTCTGGCTCCGGCAACCAGCGCCTCTCCTCCTCCTCGGGTCTTGCTGACACCCTCGGGCGTGGCCTACTGCCGTATAGGCTCGTGCCAGATACTGCAGCCTTTGTGCAGTACGTCCGCATCTCTCTCTTTCCCTTCCCTCTCTCCTCTCCAACTCCGCCCTCCGTCCTCCGCCTTTCCGCTATGGACTCGGTTCTCGGTCCGGTCTCCGGTCCGATTGCTCGGCCCGTAGCATCCTCCTCTCGGTGTTGGTCGCTGTCAGACACTTGGTTGTAGAACTCCGGATCTCCTCGCCATCCTCGGTCGATCCTCCGAAGTCTGCCCTCCAGGCTTCCGTCTCTCTTCTAGCGTGCCTGGCCGGTGTGTCTCGTCCGACCTCGGACCTTGGCCCATGCCTGGACCTGGCCCTCGGTCCCGCTTCGGTCCATTCCTCACGGTCCGAGCTCAGCTCGATTCTCTCTAGCGGTCTCCGACACCCCTCTTCCCTTTCCCCTTGTTCATGGGCTTGTCCGACGCTCCATTCCTTCGGTCGGACTTCTCCTTCTTCCGTGCATCACCGGATCACATGCAGCTGCATAGTCACATGCTTTAGACAGTCACCCGTCACGCATTAGTATATAAGATGTGACACCTGGGCAGACGATCCTTAGCTTCTTCTCTAAGGATCCTCCTTCTGCCCAGGTGAGTAGCCACTCCGCCTCATGTATCTAGTAGTGCCTAAGGATCCTCCTTCTGCCCAGACTCTTGAGACCTGTGTGTGTGTGTGTGTGTTGGTCACCGCTCCAGTGATCGGGCTGTGGCGGTTGTTGCCCTTACAGTGGGCGTCAAAGTGGTTTTATCGAATATGGTATAATTTTCCTTTTTCGACGTCGCGTTCCGGAGTTCACAGCTTCGATTGCAGATCCTTCTTGGGTCCGTCAAAATCGAGGGCGGCCACTCTTTTGACGCTCCGGAGCAATATTATATTCCCCCTTTCTCCACCGTGGCTTTCGCCATGACCGAACATTTCGTCCAGCTTGCTGGCTTTCACGGTGACGACCACGCGGATTTTCGAAACACTGTCCTCAGCACCGTCGCCCATTTTCAGTACTGCATGGTCGTCCGACCCGGATATTTGAGTCACCCGGTGGATGCGCCAGGATTCTCGTTCGACGTTCTGGACCCTTTTGAATACGGAGTGGGTACTCACACCAAGGCGACACAAATTGCTGAGGTTAACAGCCATGGTGGGTTGGCTCATGCGTTCGGCCAGAACCTGCCTAGATACTGTCCGGAGTCGGCGTCGGAGGGTTTAGTTTATAGATTCCCAGTCTGCCCCGAGGAATTTCGCTTTGCCCCCACACGCCCCAACACCCCTATTCCGGAGTTGGTACCTATAGTCGAGTAGAATTTGCCCCATGTACTCGGACGGCCTTCCTCTTGCTTCCGCGGAAGTTAATGATCCATCAGATCCAATTTTCGTGATCGCTAGATTTCCATTTCCTGCCGCGTGCGTCCTCCGGAGTGATTCTTCAGATATCGGCTCCCCTTCTCGCGTCGTCCCAGATGAGCGCGCTCCGAGATGGGTATAAAAGCAGGCCTGTCTTGTTGGTTCTGCAGCCAATTTTCCCGACTTTTTATCGCCCATGGCTTCCTTGATACACCAGGCAGCCCCATTCCTCCGCTCTTTATGCCTTCCTCGCGAGCAGCTGCTATCCTCTGCCAATTCGTTCGCAGAAGGCTTGCCTGGATTCTTGCAATTCCGTATGCGGCTCATGGTGCACGAAGTCCATCGATGCGCGACCCATGATTTCCTATACAAGAACCACCTTCCATCATATCCTCCTGACGAGCACCTTGCTCTCTGTCAGTGGATCCAAGTGATTATGTGGCATTTTGTGCGTTGCTGTCCGAAAATGACCGCCGGAGGTACTAACTTTCCCTCCGTAGCGCCTTGTAGGTCAGACCGTAGACCTGCGCGATCGCATGGCACGGTCCGGCGACCCAACGTGGATCCTAATGGACCTTCACGTTCCTGGCGAGTCCTTTCAGATGTTCCAGCTCGTCTCCTACCTCTGCTGGTTCACCAAATACACCTCCGGACATGATCTTCCCGCCTCCCTTCAACCTACCATCCTTATTCCGTTGATTCGGAGCGCGTCTCAGGCGAGGCTCATCGATCGCACCCAGGCAGAATTTCCCGGATACGATGCTGACGGCCGCCTGTCGTTTCCGGACATCATTAACGCGCAACTGGCTCTGCATCCTATCCTCCCCTCTCCTGCGGCCCTGCTTCCTGGAAATATCCGCTTGATGTCGCTGCCGCAGTCGTTTCACGGTCCGTAATACCGTCCTTTTTACTTTTGGGAATCTGACGCCCGCTCCGCTCCTGTTTACTTTTTGTGATTCTGCGCTCCGCTCGCCTGTCCTTTTTGCTTTTGTAAAATCTGCCTCCGGTCGCCTGTCCTTTTTATTTTTGTGAAAATCACGCTCCGGTCGTGTCCATGGGCCGGTTCTTTCCTCAGACGGCACCGACACGTTCTCCCGCGAAGCCGAATATCGCTCCCTGTTCAGCGCACTGGGTTTTTCTGAAGAGGGCGCGGAGGGTCTAGGATTTCCTTATCCGTCCCCCGACGCCGGACTTCCTTGAATCTTTGTGAGTCCGATTTCGTTAGGCTGTTTTTCCTTGGTTCTAATCTCGTCTTCTTTGTTCTCCTGGTGGAGGCCTCGATTCCGGGGTGATCAATCCCTTCTCGTTGTCTCTGCACTATTTTTCCCTGTATTGTCTTCGTTCTTCCGTAGGATCGCCCGCGATATTGATTCCGTTATCCTTTTGCTATAGAAATAGCTCCGTAGTATTCCTTGGGTTCCATGTGTCTTTGGTTTCTTTAGATATGCTTGGCCAAAGCATCCCATTACATGTATCTTGGACTTGAAAAATGCGATTTCCCTTAATCGCGCCTATACTCTTCCTGTGTAAAAACGTTCTCCTCCGGAGCCAATTTCCTTGGCGTAAATTCCTGAATAAATTCACTGAGCTCTGCGATGCCCGTCCCCAACAAGTCCCGTCTAAACATCCTCGCCGGAGGGCCTTGCTCCATTGATATCGCAGGATCTTCTCGCCATATAATTGGCATCAAAGCCTGTTTTGAATGGACAATTCATTTGGTGCCTGTCCGGAGCTGATGGCGATCTTCCGCCTCTTGTGGCTGTGCGCCGTTGTGACGGCATTCCCAATTAGCTTCCGCCTTCTCATCCTACGCATCCCCAACTCCGTTGCCCGCGTCGCTACCCCTCCGGACTCGCTTAACCCGATCGAGCCACCACTTTTAAGTCGAAATATGAGCCAGCGCGGGAAGAACTTCGTCCGGGGCGTGAAACCTGGCAGCAACTCCAAGGGCTACCGTTCTGTGAAAGACCGCGCGCCGACTCCGATGCCCGGGCCCAGAACAAAGCCCGTTCGTGAGCGCGGCACGTTGCTGAACCCTCCGGAGGACAACGAGAGCGAATACGAGCCGTCCGCCGACGAGGAGGAAAACGTGGCCGGACCGTCTCAGCCCTCCGCCAAATCTTTGGGCAAACGTCGCGCGCGATCTGAGGTCCCGGAACCAACGCCGCCAACCCTTCCTTCCCCTCCGCATCTTCCTGCTGCCCCTCGTCCGCCCGGGCCGCGCTCGTTCGATTTTCCCGCTCCCCCAATGCCCTTCGCCCCGCCGATGGTTGCACCACCGCCGCTACCTGAACCTCTCCCGGAGCGCATTCGCGAGACTCTCCCCATGCGCCGCCAACTTCTGGGTTATGCGATGGTTCCGGACGACAACGTCCCAGCCCTTGATGACTCGGTTGCCCACCTCGAGCAGCACCTTTTGGAACTCCGTGACGAGTTGGAGGTCGCTGAGGCGGATTTCGCCCGCGTTAGCGCGCCCGGTTGGGTACCTCAGCGCCTCGACCTCCCGGACCTGCCTCCGCAGCCGGTGGAGCGTCGCCCCGACGAGGCTGCTATCACCGCAGCGTTCCCTCTTCCCGACGCCATCGCGGACGAGATCTTTAAGCCACGCTTTGCCACCGTGGAAGCCGTTCGTGCGGCAGTTGCAGCAAACGCCGCGCACACCGAAGAACAGGCGCAGCGCAAACGCGAACGCAACGCCGTTCGCGGGGAGCGGCAGCTCGCCTATGTGCTGGAGAAGCAGAAGTGTGAGGAGGAGTACGCCCGGGCGCGCGTCGATTTCATGCACGCTGCCGCCGAGCGCAAGCGTATTCAAATCAACAATGAATACGCCCGCGAAGAGCCGCTTCGTATCGAGAGGGTGGTCAACAGCCTCCATCGCCGGATCCACGAGACGTCGGTGAAGCACTCCGTGGCGTCGGCCGCGCTGGAGGAGGTGGCGTCGTGTCGGTCGTCCTTGGTGAGCCTTCTTGACGAGGCTTACCATCTCGACCGGCAGCGCCTTGCTTCTGGCGATCGTCGAACCCTCGGGGTCGACATCGATTTAATCATGGAGATTCTGCACGCCCGCCAAGCACCCGCCGGTTTTTCTTTTCGCGCCATCGAAGGTCTTGCGCCGCAATCCGCGCTCACCGCTCCCGCTCCCCTCCCTTCGTCGCCCTTCTCATTCGACTTGACCGGGCACCACTCCCCCGCCGCTAGCGCGCCCTCTACGCCAGTTAACTCTGAGGCAGGGCCGTCTCGTAAGCGGAAGTCGGTGGACTCGGAGGAAGACGGCTCCAGCGGCTCCAACAAGCGACTCCGGGGTGCGAGTTTCGATGGGGAGCCCATCGACGTCGACGAATTCGAGAACGCGGGGTCTGACAGTACCGTTCACGACGAGGGGGACGGTTCTAGTGCCTATCGCGCCGTTCCTCCCGTTGGTCAGACCGCCTCGGCACTGCCCTTCGAATTCCCTGCGTCGGCGGGCTCTCACCCCGTCAACATTGACGATCCGGAGTACGGCCGCGTCATGCACCAGGAGGAATTCGACCAGATTGTGCGCGCCAATGGCCTCGCCCTCTCTGCTCACCCGCGTGCGAGGCTTGAGATTCACGTACGTACCCCCGCGTTCCCCTTTCCTAGTTATCAGCTGACAAATTTCTTCCACTTCCCATTAGCCCAACGGCTGTGAGCTTTGCCAAAAACATGGCGCCCCGTGCATTCAGTGGGATCCCAAGGTGGTCGACAGCAAGAAGAAATCGTGCATGCGCTGTGTTTCGAAGAAAACCGGTTGCCAGCCGCGCACGGACAAGTTCCGTTATTGCGTTCGCATCGGTGAGTTTTTTTTGTTTTTGTTTTATTTCTTTATGTCTTCATTTGCTTGTGCTGACCCGTCTTTCTACAGTCGCCTTCCTTGTTCGCTGGAACTCGGACCCCAAACGTTCGGGTGGCACCGGCAACGCTGCGTCCTCGAGTTCATCACCGTCGCTGGGCTCGGACCTGCCCCAGATCGTCTCCCTCGATGACGACACCTCCTCCCTTTCGTCTCTGTCGGACAACATTGATGAATTGGACGACGGAGGCGAACCACCTGCCCCCGCTCGCTCGTCGACTCCTGCGCCTCCGTCTCCGCCTCCCTCTTCGCCGACGCCGCCGCCTGCTCCGCCCTCCACTCCTCTTCCTGCTCCGCCCACGACCCCTCCGGCTTCGTCGTCCGGTTTCAGGGTACCCGTGGACAGCCCGCGCACCCCCACTGCCTCCCTCTACCTCGGCTCTACTCGTGCGTCGCGCCTCGACCTTCCTGAATTCGGGTACGCCGTACCCGAATTCAGCCCGGAGCCGCGCTACGACTTCCGCCGGCTGATGATGGAGAACGGGCGGCGCGTTATCCCGCCTGCGTCCGCACTGTGGCGCCTCCGCATGCCCGCTCTCGAGCGCGAGGACGTCCCTCCGGACGTAGCTGTCGCTCGCTATCGTAACCGTTCCTTTTTCATTATGTGGGAAGCGGTTATGAAGCAGCGCGGAGCGGTGCAGCTGGCGGGCCTGGAAGCGCAGACGGCGTACCACAATGCGATGGTGCGTCACTGGACCTCGTTCCCGACCGAGTTGCCGGGTTTGGCGCCGGGGGAAGACTCCCCCGTCTTCCCTTTCCTCCTGCCCGGCATTCCCGTCGATTTTTGGTGGAACGCCATGTCCCTAGCCACCGACCGCCAGCTCAGTCTGGAATTCCCGTGGTTTGATCGGTCCTTCATGGACGATATCATGCGCCCCGTCACCCTTGACGAATTCCTGCAGCGTGGCGACCCGATTCCGGAGGACTGGGACCACAAGGCGCTGTTCCACTGGTGGGGAAATATGGAGATGGATCGCGGGCGGCGCCCTCCTTATGGCACTGTAAGTCCTTTTCCTCCCTATCCCTGTTTCTTCCTGTCCGTCCTCCCCCTAACCTGATTTTCTCAGGTATTCGAGCGCCCAGAATCCCCCGGCCTCGCCGGCGCCTCCTCGACCCCTCGTCATACTACGCCGTATGACAACGAGGATCTCATGCGTTCGCTCCGTCTTCACGCGCCGCGCACGGATGATTCGCGCGCCATGTCCCGTGGTCCCAGCGTAGGGGGCGCGTCCGCAGGTTCGTGGGTAACCACTGAGTCCTCGATCCGGTCCTCATTCTTCGATCCAGATCGCCTTCAGGTAGCTTTTCCCTGTCATTCCCACCTCTTCTCCTTCTTTCTTGGCTGACACGTTTCTTTTTCTTTTAAGATATCTTCGACGGTCGATGGCGATGTCGAGGCCGGCCCGCCTGGCGGAGCCTCGGCGTCCATGGCCGACCTGCTTTCCCATGCGCACCTGTCGCCGCAGTGGGAAGCCAGCTCCTCATCGCCATCGCGTTTCCCGAGCCCTCGCTATCATCCGGCGGGCTCGGATGACGATGCGCCGGACTTAGACGTGGAGATGACGCAGGGCGAGTCGAAGGAGGACGAGGGTGCTATGGGGGTCGACGAGTAGCTGGCCCGCTTTGGGTTGTAGTTTTTCTTGGTGCTGTTACCGGGGGTCTTTTTTGTAAATTCAGATAATTCCCCGTGTATTTTTCTTGACGCCCGAAATAAGATTTTTCCTTGCCTTCTTGTACTATCCGCGTGAATTCCCTCCTCTGTTTCGAAATTTGGACGAATATGGGGAAATGTCTGAACTCATCCTGTCTTTCTTGGATACTTGTTTTTCTTGAATCGACATCACACCGCGGAATAAAATCAGAACGTGTCCGTTATAATTTATTCGCGAGAGGCATGTCGATACAAGGTATATAAGACACAAATGAGCGCATGGGGGGCGCCGTTTCTCGGCGCGTGATACAAAATGTCCGGAGTTCCTCTTCTGAACGTCGTCTAAGGGCATTTTTAAGTTGTCGGCAATTCGTCACCCAATCCTGCCATGGGGCAGGACTGTCCTTCCCAGTCCCGGACCCCATCGTCTCCCCAAATCGGTGATTTAGAGTAGACCTCCTTCAATTCTTTGTATTTTATCAGCATCTTTGTGACCGGAATGAGCGTGTTCGAGCGTGAAAGGTATGGGATGACCCGGAATGCGGCGTAAGCTTCGATAGCCACGGCTCCGTCGAGTTCTGCGAGGATGTACGAGCCTCCTTTGGTCCTCCGGACGACTATCATTGGGCCAGTGTACCGAGGCTTGCTCTTACGCGAAAGTTCGTTCTCGATTTTTGAATTCCGGACCAGTACCAAATCGTCCTGGCTGGAAGTCGTAGTCGATGATTTTATCATGCGTTGTCCTTCTCCCATTGGCGGATCGATTTAATTCGAGCAGCGTACACCTCCGAGCGCAGTTCCTCTAGTTCTTCATCCCTTTTCATCAGCCGGAGTGCTCGTCCTGCCAGCATATCTGCTGTGGAAATTTCTTTGTCTCCCGCGGGCGACATATAAGTCGCCTCCGCGATGTCAAATGGAAATAACGGCTCGACTCCGTGCGCAATCCAGTAGGGAGACCTTCCAGTACTCTTGCTGATAGACACACGCTCGGCCCAGAAGACGTAGAAAATTCTTTGGGTCCACAAAGTCATGTCGCTCTCGCAGGCTTTTACGATCGCCTCCCGGACAGGGTAATGCTGACGCTCGATTATTCCTTGGGCCCTGGAATTGTATCCGGAGATTCGAATATGATGAATTCCGAAGCGCTTGGCGAGCCATTCGACCGCTTTTACCCAAGGTTTGCCATTATCCGTGACAATTTCCATCAGGGCGCCCCATCTACACAATATTTCTTCGAATATGAAGGCTCCGAGGGTATGTGATTCCTCGTTGACCATCATTCTCCACTCCGGCCACGCGCTCATTGAGCAACGAGCATGGGCCACGGTCCGGAATCCGTTGTGGCGAGGGAGGAACATAGTGTCACAGTAGGCTTTGTGGAATAACGGTAGCGGCATTGCAATAGTGGGTGGGATGAGGATTTTCTCCGTGTTCCGGAGTTGGCATTCGTGGCAAGTATTCAAATACCAGTGCAAATCCCTGGTCATCACTGGCCACCAAAACCTATCGCCCAAGCGCTTCCGTGAAACCAAATAACCCTTGTGTCCGAGGTCGTCGTGCACCTGTTTCAGGATGGACAGACGTTTTTCCTCGGCCACGTACAGCTTGTGTTCTCCGTTAATTTCTTTCTTCCATAGCGCGCTTCCTGACCAGTAAAAGTCCCTGACTTTTCGCAGGAATCTTTTGTAACGGTCGTTGGAGAAATCATCGGGGCGCTGGGGGTTCTGCAGAAATTCTATTATCCGGAGGATATCTTCGTCTGCGCGCTTGGCTTTCGCTTTTCGTGGAATAACTATCGTGGACTCGCTCCGGGAGAGAAATACTGAAACTTCGAACGCCGGGGTGTCGTCGATTTCGTACGGGTTGGCCGTATAACCATACACCGCAGAGATCGAGGCAGATTCCCTCCGGCGATCCCAATTCATGGCCACTATGGCGAATCCGCAGGCTCTGTCGATCCAATCCTCGATGTCCTCGTCGTCAATAGGATCCTCCGGAGCCGCCGGACGGCGTGATAACCCGTCAGGCGCGTGAGTTTTGCCTGGTGTATGTTCCAATTTAAAATCGAAGAGCATTATAGCTGCGATCCAACGGTTCATGGCCGCGTTTGGCTGAATATCCGGGCTATTGATCATGCCTTTGATATATTTGGCGTCCGTTCGAACCACCAGGTCCGTGGCTCCTACCACGTACATTTTGTACGCTCGGAGGGCGCGAAACAGGCCATAGAGCTCGATTTTCGCCTGCGAGTAGCGCGCTTCGCGCTCGTTCCAGGTAATGGATCCGAATCTGGAGGGATACTCTTTCCCATCCTCTCCGAGTTGCAGGAGTATGAAGCCGGTTGCGATGTAGGAGGAATCTACGGAGAGAATAATCCTTCTGCCGCATTCGTAGTCGATTTCTCGAATAGCGGGGCAGTTGATCAGAATCCATTTAAGCATTTCCATTGCTGCTTTTTCGTCCGGACCCCATTCGAAATCCGTGTCTTTCCTGGTGAGTTTGACCAGGGGGCGAGCGTGGTAGGCAAAATCGCGCATATAGACGCGCCAAATTCCCAGCGTGCCCAGGAATCCGCGTACTTCCGTCAGATTTTCACAGTCCGGCCAGTCTTTTATGGCCTGAACCTTTGATTCGTCCGGGTATCGTCCCAAGACCGAGCAAACATGCCCTACAACCTTTATTCTTGGCACTCCGAGCGAAGTTTTCTTGGCGTTGAAAGTCCCTCCGGCGTGGCCCATCCGCGTGAGCAAGCGATTAACATTAGTCGCATGTTCCCAGACGAAACGCCTTATCCCGGAGTTCTCTGGTACGAGCTCATACGACCCGTCCTCGAGTAGGTAATACGTCTTTGGTCCTTTCACTGGCGTATCGTCCACGAATGGCTGAGTGATCTTTGGAATTTCTTCGCGGAGAATAAACGCCACGTCTCCTTGTTGCACCTGTACCGCGTTGGTGTAGCCCTGGGGCAACCTGGTGAGACGCATCGTGCCCAGCGGAGATTGGAACGTGGTGAAATCCCTGGAGGCCAGATCGAGTACTCGATGATCGAAACCAACGAATAAATCGAACATTGCGTAAATAACGCATCCTCCGAAGGACTCAGCGTAATGTTCTAGCACCGGAGGGCATCCTGAGTCCTTTATTGTGACAGCATTCAACGGTTGAAGGTTATGAACGATCCGGAGGGCGCCTTTATCGGCCTTGGGAACGCAGAACCAACTCGATCGGTATGACGAGGAAGAGGGTTCGTACACTCCGGAGGCGATTTTGTCCCTTATAATGTTTACCACCTGCTCCCTTATTCCTGGAGGGATGGGAATATTCCGTTGTTGCCATGGCGTGTGTGCCAGGACGGGGATTTTTACGGGTTCGAAATAATCTTCCCTGAATTTTCCTCTTTCCGTATCGTCCCAGGCAAACACCATTTCGTGGTTCTTCAGAACGTCTGTAAACAGTTTCTCTTCTTGCTCCCACAGAAACCCATCCGGATTGAGGTTCATCCCCTTTAATCGTTCTTCCGTTAATCGTTTCCCCGGAGTGAAATCCGGAGGGCGAGGATTTAGTACGGGCATGAATTCCAATGGGTCGGAAGGATATTTTCGAACGACTCTGAACTCCTCCGGGAGGGTCATGGCCACCGAGTGCACCTTCTGAGCCACCGGTTTATATTTCTTTTTCTTCTTCTTTTCTTTCGGCGGTTTCTTCTCCGCTTCCTCCTCCGGCTCAGCTTTCACAGCGAATGCTCGAGCCTTCTCGTCGTAGTAGTATGTCTGGAGGAGACAGAACTGTAGATAGGCGGGAGATACCTCCCAGACCTGTTCTGTGTCCGTTATTTCGATTTCGCGGCAATGGTGCGTGTTAGTTCCATCCGGAGCGGAGTATAATATTAAGGGAGGCGCAAGTCGAGAGAAATTCATGGTCGGAATCTTGGATCTGAAATGAGAAAGGGGCCAACGCCCTGGCGGAGTATTAGGTAGAGGTCGTATTTTAGCAGTCATCCCGGTATTCGCCGCGTCTTCTAGTCGTCGGTTATAATATAGTAAGGCGGGGCTGGCTTTCACAGGCGCGACCCCGCCTTTTGAAAACCCGTGGACGCGTCCTGAGGCCTCCGGAACGGGTTTTTGGACTTGTTCGACTTCTTCCGCGTGGGCATCGTAACCGTTCGCCCCGTATTCGGGCACGTGATCGTGATTTGTTGGCTTCCGTCCAAACTATCATACGTCTGACAACTGGTGAACCTGAAGAAAGGCCGTCCCAGAAGGAGATCAAAGGGAGCTCCCTGAACAACGTGAACCTGGAATGGGAGTTCCAGGCCTCCGACCGTAAATTTCAAGTCCGAAATTAAACCGTTCGTGGCAGTCGACAGGGAGTTCGCCGATTGCATGTTCAGAATCTTCTTCGGATCGAGCCCGACCCCCAATTTCAGCCACACTTCCTTGTTCATCGCCACAATTTCCGAGCCTTGGTCCAGGATCGCCTCCAATTGAACCGCATCATTAACGATGGGATCAATGACCCTTAGGGACTCGATTTCGGAGGAAGTGAGCTTCTCTTCCCTCTGCTGGCCGTTTTCTTCCTCGTATCGGAGAATGTACTGCGTGCCGTCGCTCGTTATATTATACGAAACGTCCACGGTCGGGATTTTCTTCGAGGTGAGCTGATCCTTCATATATTTTCTTCCTTCCGGATATACGGCGAAGAATTCTTCCAACGTGAGCTCTATTTTGGTTGAAAGAGCGCGTTTAACCATGTCCGGAAGCTCGACTGCCTCCTCAATAGCGGCTCTGAATTTCGGTACGTAGGGTTTCATTGCAGAAAACGGTTGGACGGGCAGAGGCTGGGCCATGGGTGGCTTGGCAGGGGGTTTTGCTGGTGGTTCTGGTACCTCCGGTGCGAATCCCGCCTTTTTCTTTGGCGCAGGCTTGCTCGGAGGTTTAGATGGCATCTGCACGCCGTCGAAAACCTCTCTGCCTTTCCCTTTTTCGAGCTTTTTACGCGTCTCAAGGTACATCCGGATGTCCTCGTCGCTTAACTCCTCCAAAGATGCATCGCCGGCGTTCTGGTACGCCAAAAGCCCAGCTTCCTCCTCCTCTTCTTCCTCCGGGACTTCCTCGATAGAACTGGCCATGTACAGCATATGCGGGGGATTTTGTCGTTCGAACATGTTCACCTGTACAGGCGCCGGAGTCGGGTTATTTTTGTGCCAGATGTCAAGTCTTTCCAGGAAATTACGTCCTTCAATTGCCCGTGGCAAGTAACGTCCTGTGGGTAGAACGATTCTGTTCTCCGCATTCCTTTTGCATTTTCCTTGGCGAATGTATTCCTCTATCGCAGGGCATTCCCGCATATAATGTCCGGTTTCAGAACAGAATCCGCACTGTCCTTCCACGAAGGCGCCATTCGGCCCTCTACGTTCTCCGTTTTGTGACTCGCGGAATGCCTGGTTCTGCGGAGGCAGAGCGTTCGCTGGTTTGGGGTCCTGGTTCCAGCGTCCGGAGCCTTCTCCGGGGTTCGTCTGGTTCTGGTAAGCCGCTCCTTGGGGTCGAGGATTACGCTGCTGCTCCGCGACGCGAGATAGTGACTGGATCTGTGCTTTAAAGTCTGAAAGCTCGCCCCGGACCGTGTTGGACAAGTCGACCATCTCCTTTTTAATGAAAGACGTGTCCTCGTCCGTTTCCCTGTAGATAGCTCCAGGTACTCCGTCGATTGCCCACTCCGCAGCTTCGACCACATCCTTCATCTCGTACGGCATGTCGCTCGGCTGGTCGCTCTTTACGATCTGCAGTCGTTGCAGGACCCGGAAGCGGAAGTCGGGGTGGATCCCTTTCATGAATAATTCGTTCATCTCGCGCTCCGAGATTTTGCTCTTGGATTTCAAGAAGTCCGCCACTCTTAAGAAATTCCTCTGATACACCCCGAACTCGTCTCTTCCTGCCGGAGGCTGAATGGTACCCATGCGGACGATCTCGCGGAGGTCAGTCCAAGTGTACTTCTTTTCGCCGTCCGATCCTGGATATAATTTCTTTATAGCTGCTTCGAATTCGGCGTAGGTCATATTGGGCAATCTTTTTCCCGCCCATAGCTGCTCATCGTTTATATCCAGGTAGCGGAGGGCGATGTGAATATGATCATCGTCCGTTGTCCGCTCGGTCTCGACTCCGATGTCTTCAACGTCGCGAAAGTATCGGTTCAGGTGGAGCGGTTGACCATCAAAGCCGGGAGCAGATTTTCCTCCGCGAGCAGGTAGCGGTTTAGGGGCCATGATACGCGCTGGTTCAGGCTCGGGGGTTTCGTGTGTAGAAGGAGGTTCGGCTGATGTTAGGGTAAGGGAAGTGGGTTCAGAGGGGGACTGCGACTCTGTTGGTGTATTAGCTTCGGGGCTGGGCGATGGTTCAAGTCGTAAAGACAATTCTTCTTCCTCCGGAATGCCTATAGAAGTTAGTTCACTTAATTCAGATGTTACCGATCCCTCTTCTTCTTCCTCTGGAGTTGCTGAACTCGAAGCTAGAGGCTCCGGATGATGCTCGACGAGTAGGATCTCTTCGTGTAGAGTCCTTCGCGGTCCTTGGCTGGCTTTCTTCGACGCGTCTTTATCCCGTGTACTCCTTCTGAGCGTTCTGCTTGGATCCAGCTGATAATAAACCCCTCGTGGTGGGCTCCAGTTGTGGTGTGGACTACGGTATTATACGCGTCTTGGACAATTTGTGTCCTAGTGTGACGTTTATAAATGTTGTTCGTCCTCTAGAGGTTTATTGAACAAGCTTGGAGCCTTGTCTCGCGCTCGGAGTTGGGGGAATTGGGTGTGTGTGTTTTAATTCAGCGTTCTCTGCTGGAAGGAGTACTATCTACAGGCTCCTCGACAAGTTGTCGAGGTCCGTGGCTATGAATTCGTCCGACTTTATGTCGAATGGGCTCCTAGCCTTCCCGTTTTCTGGGATTCGAGTCGTATTCTTTACAGACCGCTCGGGAGGGGACGTCGAGGCCGCGAATAGAGGTCGAATCGTCAGCTATGACGAGGAATATATGGTTTAATTGATTTGTCGTGATTCTCGTCGCCCCGTTTGTTGACGAGATTCTGTCAGCGCCGGACGTTGACAAACTGTGAGTATGTTTCGAACTCCGGAGCTGCTAAACTCTGGTCTCCCGCTCCTTTATGCCCAAGTTTTCTTCGTCTTCCCTTCCCAATTCTCTTTGGTCAAGGCTTTTCCAATGTAACAGGGATCCCGCTGAGCCGCCTACTGCGCTAGCTGGCTGTTATTATGCCGGTTCCACCTCTAGAACTCCGGTTTCTGTCCTGAAGCCTTCGAACGCCCTTCGATTTGGCGTATTCCAAAAGGCTACCGCCGGATTCTTCTTATTCCGGGACCTTGTTCCTTGGTTCGTGTAACTGCGTCAAGTGAATGAACGATGTAGGTTTTCGCAGACCCAACTCGCCCTAGCTAGGCTTATTGGATTTTAGGTGTGGGGGATACAAGATGTCCAACTCCTACTAATTTCTCCCTATTTATACTCCCAGCCTGCCGTACGCAGGCTGTGCCATCTCCAATAGTCTCGCACCCGTCTCACGTTAACCCCTTTGGCATCCGGAGGTGCTTGCCTCTGCCTCAAAGTCTCCCTCCAGTGTTGCTGCTCGGTCCACTTGCGACAAACGCCTCCGGAGTTGAGGCATACTGCTTTTGCTGCTCAATTCCTGATTTTAGAGCTCCTCGGACCTAAGGTTTTGCCCGCTCCGGACACGAGTTCTGAATATTTTGGTCCTGCGTCGAATTTCCTTTTTGGGCGCGATATTCAAAAATCGTCCGGAGGCTTGAGATTCGTTCAGCGGAATAAGAATGGTTGCTTCCTACGGCGGTTCCTCGGTTACGAGATCCTCCGGAGCACCATATTTGACAGGGACGGTCGCGAATCCGCCAAGTTCGAACGCGAAAATTCAGATATACCATATTTCACGAGTTTTCCTAGGTCCGGAGCTAATCTGCGGAATCGAGGTGGTTGGTCCCGTCGTTATCACGGTGTACATTCTTCCGGACGCGTCGAAAGTCGCGCGTGTCGCGTATTTTTCGTTGCGCGTCGCGTGATCACGTGCTCGCGAAGCCGCTATATTAATTTTTTCTAGCCTGCGGCCTTGGCCGCTGCGGCCGCGTAGGGTCGCGGCCGCGTAGGGTCGTGCGGCCGCGTAGGTCGCGGCGTCGGGGGTCGCGGCGTCGGGGGTCGCGGCGCCGGGGGGCGCGGCGCTGGGAGCGCTCCTGCAGAAATTCGGCAGCAGTAGACGCGCGGAAGCGCGTTTTCTTGTGAAAAAAGGCGTAAAAGACGTCGTTCGGGCGCGCGGAGGGCTTCTGCGACTTGGTTTAAGTGCGCCGGAGGTGCAGATTCACGCTGCCTTCCCTGCTGTATCAAAATCTGAGCGGCTGGATGCCCTTCTTTCGCAGTATAAGCCCTTTTCACGGAATAACCGTCTCATTTTCCGGCGCTGAGCCCGTTTATCGCGTAAAAACTGACTCCGGAGCGCGTAGGTCCCTCTTTCTCGCGTCCGGTCGTACCCTAGCGTCGGTAATTCGGCGGCTTCCTCGTCCTGTCGTTCGAATGGTCTTTTACTCGTCCTTTCGTCGTGTTTTCGACGCGTAGAACGCGTCCGGAGGGCGTGGGCGCGCAGCGGGAACCGTATAATTCGAGTTTCGCTTCGCCGGAGTTGCGTGCGCGCAGGCTTCTCGTGTGCTGAGGAGTAATGGGTGCCTGCCTGGGTCCGTAGATGGCCTAGGGTGTGGCCTCCGGCCTGCCGGGCACGGCATAACGCGTCCGGAGCGGCATAACGCTTGCCATCTGGGTTCGTAACCTCCTCCGGAGCGCGTTTTCGTGCATCCTATCCTTATTTCTGCGTTCCTGCGCGCGTTCCTGATTTTTATGAGGAGGCCTTAACCCGTTCCAAGTCGCGAAACGAATATTTTCGTCGAAGTCCGCGCCTTGCTTTTCTTGATTGGTTCTATATTTGGCTGCTCTCCCCCTTCCTTTGTTATTCTGCGATCATATCGTCCGCCTAGCTCAACGGTTAGAGCGTCAGACTCTTAATCTGAAGGTAGCGAGTTCGACCCTCGTGGTGGGCTGCGCGTGAGCGCGCCTCCTTTTTGGGGCGTGGTCCGATCTCTTCGAATATTGGTTATAGTCAACCTCCCGTAGCGGTTGGTACCGCGTCCTCGTAATCCCTTTGTCTTTGCGAGGTTGCACGTTCGATTCGTGCTCGGGGAATTTCCCAGAGCCTTTTCCTTTTTCACGACTCTTTTTGCAACGGTCCCGTGGCGCAAGGTGCGCACCCTCTTCCGGTCCTTGGACAATAATCGTTTCGGAGGGTACCCAGGTTCGATTCCTGGATGGGGCGTAACTGACTCGAAACCTTTTTGCTGTTGGCTTGTTATCGGTCCGGTGGCACAGTTGGTAGTGCGCCGTTGCTGGGTATTCCCCAGTAGACGGAGGTCCTTGTTCGAATCAAGGTCGGATCATGGGCGGTCTTTTCGTGTGATTTTTATTTCCCTCGCCGTTGCCTTAACGCTTTTCGCGGTCCGGTCTCTTTTTACTCGTTCCGGAGGTGCTTGTTCGATTCCAGGTCAGATCGTGCGTTCGACGGCAGGTGTTGGTGTTTTTGGTTGTTCCAGCGATCCGGTGAGTTTCTTTACTGTCGTCCCGGAGCGGGTCCCATGGTGTCCATTTTACTGTTAAGGCCAGGTTCCGGAGTCGACACAAAGTGGAGCCTCACAACGCGCCCCCGCTCCGGCGCTCCCTCCTGGTATCCCTATGGAGGTAGACCGCACCAGAGCCCGGGGTGCGCCACGCCGTGGGTGCTTCCGCTGCGGCGATCCCAACCACTACGCCCGGGACTGCACGACCCCGGCCGACGTCCGCTCAATTGATGTCCTTGACGAAGTGATCCAGCAGCTTGGTGAAGACCTTCTGGAGGAGTTGTTGGCACGCCTCGCGTCGACCGAGGCCGTAGCTGAGCACACTGCAGCTGCCGCCGCCGCCGTCCCAGAGGATTTTCCCCTCCGCGACGAGTGAGCGGTGCGCCCTCGATCGCGTCCCGTAACCGCTTCGGTGTCTTATGTAATGAGTCCGACAATATATCTCATGCACTGTTCGAAACGGAAGACGCACCTCCTAGTCTGAAGGATACTCCCATTCTTCCCAAGCCTGCCCCAGCTCCGGTCAAGCCTGACCTTCCCTGGGATCGCCTCCGCCGCAAACCAATGTGGGAGCGCAAGCTTCCCAAGCACTTCACAATTGCAGCGGATCCCAGCCCAAACTCTCTCTTCCTTCCCGTCGAGATTGAGTCCACTGCCGACGCAGTGAAGCTCTCCGTGTCCGGACTCGTTGACTGTGGGGCAACCAGCGAGTTCATTGACACCGAGTACGTCGCGGCAAACCATATCCCGGTCCGCAAGCTCTCGCGACCTATCCCCGTCTACAATGTCGATGGCACCCCCAATGAAGCCGGAGGCATTCGGGAAGTCGCTGATCTCATCCTCCGCTACAAGTCTCATAGCGAGCGCGTTGTGTTTGCTGTCACCCGCCTTGGCAAGCAGAAGCTCATCCTCGGGTACTCCTGGCTCCGCAAGCACAATCCGGAGATTGACTGGGAGACCCGAGAGGTCAAGATGAGCCGATGCCCCTCTGTCTGCACAACTTGTTGCGACGAGGTACGCACTGAGCGCCGCCATGCTGCAACTGCCGCCCGCATCCTGCAGCAGCTCAGAGCTGGTCCAGTCCCGACCATCTGCGCGGTTGACACGGACGAACGCTCCGGCGAGGATGATGATGACGAGTTTGACACCGATGAGCTGCCTGAGCTGTCGCCTGACGACTCCGATGAATCTGACGATGAGGATGATCCGGTAGAGGATGGTGACCGCATCTTCTACACAACATTCTCGCCACCGGAGGACATCCGCGCTACCAGCACCGTTTCGCAGCGGCTGGCAGAGGCGTATGCCAAAAACTCTGCGCCCGGTAAGGAAGCAATTCCCGAGTGGGCGCGTGAGTTTGAGGATGTCTTCAATCGGGAGTCGTTTGACTCGTTGCCCGAGCGTCGGAGCTGGGACCATGCCATTGAGCTCGTCCCAGACTCGAAGCCTGCCAACTGTAAGGTCTACCCGATCTCACCCCTCGAGCAGCGTGAGCTGGACGCTTTTATCGAGGAGGGCCTTGCTACTGGTAGGATTCGACCGTCCAAGTCCCCGATGGCGTCTCCAGTCTTCTTTGTCAAGAAGAAGGATGGAGCGCTTCGGTTTGTCCAGGACTATCGGGCGCTCAACGCGATGACCGTGAAAAACCGGTACCCCCCTCCCTCTGATCAACGACCTTATTAACCGATTGAAGGGAGCCCGGTTCTTCACGAAACTCGACATCCGGTGGGGCTTTAACAATGTCCGCATCCGTGAGGGCGACGAGTGGAAGGCCGCATTCCGTACAAACCGTGGGCTCTTCGAGCCTTTGGTGATGTACTTCGGCCTGACCAACTCCCCCGCGACCTTCCAGACCATGATGAACGACATCTTCCAGGACCTCATCCTGTCTGGCGATGTCATGGTCTACCTCGACGACATCCTCATCGCGCACTCGGACCTCACCCGGCATCGCGAGATCGTCCGGGAGGTCCTTCGGCGACTCCGGGAGCACAAGCTCTACCTGCGCCCGGAGAAGTGCGAGTTCGAGAAGTCGTCGATCGAGTATCTCGGCGTGATCATCTCCCACAACCACGTCGAGATGGACCCGGTCAAGGTCGCTGGAGTCACCGCCTGGCCGACGCCGGAGAACAAGAAGGACGTGCAGCAGTTTGTAGGCTTCACTAACTTCTACCGGCGCTTCATCCGGGACTTCTCTGACCTTGCTCGTCCGCTCTTCGATCTGACCCGGAAGGGCCAGGTTTGGGTTTGGACTGAGAAGGAGGCCGGTGCGTTCCAGGCGCTGAAGGATGCGGTGACCTCCGATCCGGTTCTCATCCTTCCAGACGAGACCCGGATGTACCGCCTCGAAGCTGACAGCTCCGACTTCGCTTCTGGCGCTGTCCTTTCGCAGGAGTCCGATGATGGGAAGTGGCACCCCGTTGCGTTCTTCTCCAAGAGCTTGTCTCCAGTCCAGCGCAACTACGAGATCCACGACAAGGAGATGCTTGCGATTGTCCGGTCTCTCGAGGAGTGGCGACACTTCCTCGAAGGCTCGCAACTCCCCGTCGAGATCTGGACTGACCACAAGAACTTGGAGTACTTCCGGAAGTCGCAGAACCTCAACCGCAGGCAGGCGCGGTGGTCACTGTACCTGTCTCGGTTCGACTTCACCCTTCACCACAAGCCCGGGCGCTTGATGGGTCGACCGGATGCCCTCTCTCGGCGACCGGACCATGGAGCAGCTTCGGATAATCAGGATGTGACGCTCCTGACTCCCGAGCTCTTTCATGTCCGCGCGCTGGAGGGCATCACCATCTCCGGTCCGGAAGCTCCCCTCCTCCGTGACATTCGTGACGCTCTTGCTGGCGCTGCTGATCTTGAGGAACCTGTTGCTCGCGCGGCTCGGGAGCTTCTCAAGGTCCGTGGTGCCCGCTCGTCCCGGAACGCTGAGTGGAACGTTGCTGGTGGCCTTCTCTATTTCCGCGGTAAGGTTGTTGTCCCTCGGGACAAGGACCTTCGCCGCCGGATCCTAGAGCAACACCACGACACGCGGGTCGCTGGACATGCCGGTCGCTTCAAGACGTTGGAGCTTGTCTCCCGGAACTACTGGTGGCCCCAGATGTCCCGTCACGTCGGCCGGTATGTGGCGACCTGCGACTTGTGCTGCCGGACGAAGGCACTTCGCAAGCTTCCGGTTGGTGAGCTACATCCGACTGAGGTCCCCCCAGACCGCTGGCACACGGTCTCGGTGGACTTCGTCGTGGAGCTTCCCGAGGCTCACGGGTACGACGCCATCATGGTCGTAGTCGATGTCCTCGGTAAGCGGGCCCACTTTAACGAGTGCACCACGCATATCGACGCCGTCGGCGCTGCCCGGCTGTACTACCGGAACGTCTGGAGGCACCATGGTACGCCGGAGAGGTACATCTCTGACCGCGGTCCCCAGTTTATTGCGGAGTTCACCAGGGAGCTGTGGCGTCTCATTGGTATCGAGCCGGCGACGTCCACGGCTTACCATCCGCAGACGGACAGTCAGACCGAACGAGTTAACCAGGAGATGGAGCAGTTTCTGCGCATCTTCACTAACTACAAGCAGGACGACTGGGACTACCTCCTTCCTGCTGCGGAGTTTGCGTACAACAACCACGTCCACTCCTCCACGCAGCAGGTTCCGTTCATGACCGATACCGGTAGGCTCCCTCGTATGGGGTTTGAGCTGACCGGTGTGCGCTCAAAGGTGGAGTCCGCCAATGAGTTCTGCGACCGGATTGCCTCCGGTGTCTCGGAAGCGCGGTCTGCACTGGTGAAAGCCAAGGAGGAGTACAAGCGCTACTATGATCGACGTCGTACCCCTGCCCCAGACATCAAGGTCGGAGACCGGGTCTGGCTTGATGCGTCGGACATCCAGACTACTCGTCCGTCGCAGGGCCTTGCTCATCGGCGCTTGGGCCCTTTTAAGGTGCTCAAGGTCGTTGGAAAGGGCGCCTTCAAGCTGGACCTGCCGCTCCCCCTTCGTCAGCTCCATCCAGTCTTTCCAGTTGTGAAGCTGGAGCTCGCTGAGCCGGACCCATTCCCGGGTCGACCGAGGCATACCGAGCCCCCTCCAGTACTCCCAGACGCACCTGGAGATGCTCTGGAATGGGAAGTCGAGGAGATCCTGGACGTCAAAAAACGGTATGGCTCACTCTGGTATAGGGTGCGGTGGAGGGGCTATGACCCCTCGCACGACAAGTGGGTTAAGCATTCCGATGTCTTCGCCCCGGAAGCCCTGGCCGCGTTCTACGAGAAATATCCGTCCAAGCCCCGTGTAATCTCGGCAGCCGCCTTCGACTCCCTTCCCTTCCGAAGCACCACCCTCCACGTCCGGTCTATGCGTCGAGGCGCCGCATTCCAAGGGGGGGATGATGTCAGGGGAACCCCCCGTCGACGCCCTCTTTCCCACCCTGACTCCCGATGGCACGCAGCTTGCGACCGAGCCCGAGACCTTGCCCGATCAATGCGCCCACTTTGCCATCAATAATTTCATGAATCTTTTGATGGGACCGATTCTGATCACGTGTGTCTGGCTAGTAGCTATATATACTCACGGCCTGGCGCGGGGATCCTCAGAGTTTCTTCTCTTTGGATTCCCCTCGCTAGGTGCGTTATCTTGTATCTGTAGCTACCGTTATTGATCTTTGGATTCCCCTCGCTAGGACTCTTGAGTATTCTCGGGCCTCGAGGTTGCCCTTACACACGGTATTATGTCGCAGCCGATCACAGTGTTGATTTTTTTTGTGCAGTGTGCCACACCGATGTGACGATTCTGAGCGGTGTCGCGCTGGACACCAGGTCGTATGTGCTGGGCCACGAGGGATGCGGGGTGCCCGTCAAGTAAGTAGTGTTCGTGGCGGTGAATATTCAGGCTTTGCACTCATAACCACAGACTGGGACCCAAGGTCGACAAAGCTGCAGCGCAACTGGGCCAGAGATACTCCATCCTCTCCGTCGGTTGTATCCACGGAATGCCTGGTGGTACACCTGCCTCTATTGGAGCAATCGGCGTTGGCAAGGACGGGTCCTTCGCAGAGTACATTATCGCCTCCGCGGACCTGCTTGTTCCGAGTTTTAAAAATTTATTTTTAACTCGGTTTTATGCTCGATTTTAGCGCCAGAGTGAGGATGGATTTTTGCCATGACGTAGTTGATTCGTGGTGGAACTTTTGCCGTTTAAGTAAATTATCGTGGGTGTTCTGGCCTTAATGGGGTCGTTTAGTCAAAATGGCTGACTACTTTAGATTGCCGTGCCCTGCCGTAGCTTTGCCGCCTTTGGTGCCGCCTTGGCATTCTACTAGGTGTTCGCCTTTTGCTTTACCCTTGTCCTGGACATTTCATCTGAGGGTCGTTCAAATACTTGTGTCTGATTGATCGTACCTCTTGGCGTTCTATGGTACTTACATTTTCAAGTTGTCCTTTGCGCCTGCTCTTGATCGCCTGTTCTCTCTTTCTGTTTTTTTTTTTTTGGATAAGATGACTCTCTGGTGCGATGTTTAACCTGGTTCGCCAGTCAATTCTTCCATTGAACCTGGTTCCATTGTACGTACATCGTTGGGTATTCGGTTGTGCGGTTCACTGCTGGGTAAGTGTATTGGTTTGCTGTTATCGAAAATGTTTAATGTTTTGCTGAACTTTCCTCGACCTGCGTTTATCGCTACTGTGTGGAGTTGAGCTCCTTAACTTACTGAGTTCTTTCCTTCGCCATTATATACTGCCCACTGTTATATATATGTTACTGAAGCTCGACCTGTGGGTTGAAACCGTGATGTTATGTCACGGTCACTCCGCTCACGTGGTTCCTCCCTCTTTCGTCTCCCCTTTGACTCGCGTTCTATTCATTCGTTCTTCGCTCATATAGACATTTGTCGCAAGATCTTTGTGCGCTTAGATACACGGCCGTTGTGTCTACGGGTACCCGATAAACCTGCCCCCACCGTACCAGGTGCAGTCGCTCGTCTTCCACGGGACCTCCGTACCGTCCATCGCCGGCTTAACGCGCATCGGTTCGCCACATTTCGTATTGAAGGTGTACCAGGCGCTAGGGATGTCGATAGCCAGGTCGGCGCTCTTCACAGCCAGTTCGATCTCGAGTGTATCGTACAGCGCGAGCGAAGCGATTGCGTCGATGGCGGCGTCTGTCAGTCAGTTAGCGCGTGATGCGAAGGGTTCTGGTGAGTTGCACTTACATTCCTTCTGCTCAGGCGTCAATTCGTCCGCCCTCCAGCTGCTCTCGGTCTGTTCCTTCTTCACG
This sequence comes from Mycena polygramma, assembly GCA_029449255.1. Taxonomy (NCBI): domain Eukaryota; kingdom Fungi; phylum Basidiomycota; class Agaricomycetes; order Agaricales; family Mycenaceae; genus Mycena; species Mycena polygramma. The sequence continues at coordinate 200,178 of JARKID010000095.1, read as the reverse complement.
TTCATGTGAAGGACGTCGGCCATGCTAGTTTTGAGCGATAACGGACCATAACCGAGTTTGGGATACTGCTCCGCGAGCAACAACTTGGCCATCATACCTGCGTCCACGATCGCCTTCATCTCGGTCCGAAGGTCGTCCCAAAACACCAATATGTCGCTCGCAGCACCGACGCCGACCTTCTTGATGTCGGGCGACTTCAAAATGTGCTCCAGCTCAAAAGGAAACACTGTAAAGCCTGCTGAGACTCCGTTCGAGCGGCAATGAGTGAGCGACTCACCTCTGATCTTCCACATGTCCAGAACGAACGCCTCTTTGTCGGTGGCGATCTGCACTAGGCGAAGTCCTATGTTGTTCCACGCTACACGGAATGGTGAGCGCATCTTCATCTCTACCACCTGCCATCCCAGTATCGCATGTTTCTTCAGCGCGCCCCCTGCCGGAAACGCGTCTATGATGTGTTGCTCCTCGACTGTCGGCCTTCTGGTGGTATATTCAGTGTCGAATCTGACCCTGCCGCTGACTATGCCTCGCAACGCTTCATTGGCCTGACGCTCCGTTGTGATGTACAGGATTGTTTGAGTGTACGTGAAGGCCTCAGAATTAGGTTAGTCGGTCGTTATTGTCATTCTGTAGACGCACTTACCGGTAACGCTGCAGCGTCGCCGGGACTGTTCTGTGCATCTGGTCAGTCAGCTCTTGGGTGCGATCCTGAACCGTTCCGTACCTCTGTTCCCGACTCTGGATTCGAAACCACTTCGGGACGTCCGCGGAGGAGCACCAGCATTTTGCTGAGACGGGGGAACGACTTGAATCTGGAAGACATTATTTGGGCCGGCCACACCAATGTGCGTTCTTATCAACGGTTTCGCCTCTGGCTGATCACACGCTTCATGGTTTCTCGTTGCCCGGCGTGGGATGTGCGTTCGCATCTCTTCCTTCCTTGCCTTTTCTGGTTTAATCAGGATCGGTGCTTTGGCCGTCGGCGTTTCCGTAGGCCGCTCGTATCAGATGGCAGATGTTCAAATGTTGCGATGTAAGGTATAGATCCACCGTGTTCGGCTACATTTGCTTACACGTTCAAAAGCGTTGCATTCTATACGGCGTTCCATTTTTATTCCGTTGCTCGTCATGGATATTGACTCTAAGGTGCGTTCCGTTTTTGTTGCGCGCCCTCCATATTTTACCTTCCAATTCCAGGCTGCCATTATGGACGTCTCGGACGAAGGCACCCCTCTCTCCTCTTTTGGTCCTCTCTGCGTTGACACCTGGACGCTGATCGTATCCGCCTTCGTGCACGATCCCTCGGTCGGGCCGAGAGAGTTGGCTGTTCGAAAGGGCATCATCGCCTGTGTCGCTCAGGGCTGGAAGGTTCGTTTTTTTATTTACTCTTCCTGTATTTCGATTATGTGACTGATGAACTTTTAGGGCGCTTTGTACGACGCTCCCGTCTTCTGGTCCAATATCAAGATCGTCAAGGACATGCCCGTTTCCGCTCTGCAATTCGCCCTGAGCAAGATCGGGGATGGTGATATCCACTTGTGGTTCTCCCTCGTCAATTTTCGCCGTCTCGGCGGTCGCCTGGCCACGGAGACGGACGTTCATGGTTGGGTGGACGACAGGCTGCGTCATTTGACCCCGCTCTCGTCCCACTGGCGTTCGTTCAAGCTAGACACGGAGAGCCCTTTGGTGTTCACCCGCATTCGTGGTCATTGCGCCGACCTGCGCGCTTATTCCCTCGTTGTTTTCGACGTCTCCTACACCTACCTTCCTGGCCACTCTCTGGACGTTAAACCGTCCGTCAGGCTTTTGCCCTTCGACTCTACTCCGTGGTTCAGGTCTGTTTTGCCTTCCATGGCTAGGCTGGTCCTTTTCTGCGTGCCGTTCGTGTGGGCCAGCGACATGCTCTTCGAAGGCCTGGAGGTCGTTGAGCTGTCCTATTCGCACTGCCCCATTACTCTCCCTGTCGATATCCTTCCCCGCCTGTTTACGCTCGCCACCCGATTGCGCACTCTTCGTCTGGGTCTTCTTATTCCATTCGATTTCCCGGAAGGGTTTATCCTTTCTTCGTCCTCGCTGCAAACATTCGACATCGATTTCGACAGCGGACCCATTGTTCGCACCCTTCTCGATGCTCTCGAAGTTCCTAGCCTCCGCGACATGACCGTCCGGGATGTTAGAGAATGCGTCGACTATCTATTCGCTTTCCCCATCCTTCTTAACCGCCTCACTCATTTTCGCGTCCATGGACCCATCGGCGATCGAGTTTCCCTTCAGCACTTGTTCGCTGAGTTGCGGCGCATCGAATTCCTCGACATAGCTCATTCGGACGCCGTTGTTTTCGAGACCTACCTTATCTGGGCACGCACCCGTGCGCGTTTCAACAAGTCGAATTATTTGGAAGGTCTTCGCACTCTCCACCTTCCCGCCGTTGATCTTCCTCTCGTTGTCCAGCTTGTTAACATGGTTGGAGAGACGGTGTTCCCGGAGGTGGGTAGATTGGGCGTGCAGCGGCTGCGCGTCGAGCGGCCTCTTGACCACGGTCTTGTCTGGAACTCTATCGTTTGGTTGAGGTCTGTCATTCCTGACTTTGCGTTCACCAATATGTACTCTCCTTCTGGTACGACTTATGGCCTCATTTGTGGCCCCACTGCTCACTGTCACCTTTGCGATACAGTCTCTTCTGCCTAGTTCGCGTCCTCTCAAAATTCTTGTCTTCTGTTTGCCCAAAAAATATTATTTATGATTAATTTTTTGTGTCCTTAAGTCCCCCGTCCGATCTTCTTCTGTTCGTCGTTTTTCTGCGTGCCTGTGCGTATCTTTCTGATTTTGAGATCTTGATCGTTGTGCTCATTCACTGGATGTTCAATAGGAGCCGATCTCGACCCCAGATTCGTTTCTTTTCGGGGATGAATTTTCGAGGGTCTGTTGTGCGGAATGAGCCCGACGATCGGGCTGGATCCGTGCCTCGTTTTTTTCCACCACTGCCCAATCGGCTTGCTGTTGTTTCTGGTTAGGAAGCGTGAACCTTTTTGATGTTCTGATTGTTCGCAGCGCACTGCAGCATTGACAAGTTGCTTTCCTGCGATCTTGTGGTGCTGATCGCTCCCGCTCGTGATTCGGTCCTTTGTCCGAGTCGGACGTTCATTGGACTCGACCTTCGGCGTCATATTAGTGACTCGACCGCGAATTGCCCATCGCCTGACCTTTTGCCTGCTTCTCCTTCTTTCGACAATCTCCCCGTCCGCCCAGTGTGTTCTATTGTGTCCATGGCCGCGCTTGTTGAAGGGTCACCTCCTGGTGCGTTCATTCCAACTCCAATCTAACATTTTACTGAGTTGAAATCATTCAGCAATGTGTAATGAGGAAGGGGAGCTGTTGTCGCTGTTGGACCCCTCCGATAAAAAAGCGCCCAAGTATAACGTGAGCTGTAGTATTTCGCATGCGCCATAATTTCAGACTGCTGAACGCCAGTTTAGGCTCCTTTCAATCCGGACCTTCCGTATCTCGTAGAGGATGTTATGGATTTGGTGCTGCAAGCGTTCGCGGCGGACGAATCCTTGCCCTTCAAGCTTTTCGTCCACATCCGCGGACTTCTACTGCGTTCGTCGCACTGGATCCGTTACCGCGTCCGCCGTACACCCGCCTTTTGGTCCAAACTCGTCATCTCCCCCCGTCCCTGCCTTTCGCTCGTGCATCAGTGGCTTGAGTTGAGCTCCGACTCCAAGCCTCTTATCCCGCTGACCATTTCTTTTTCCGCCACTCGTGCGAGCTCTCGGTCATCCTCCAATGAAGATCTAGAATTTTGGGTCCAAGACGCTGCGGCCATTCTCGCGTCACAGATCGACCGCTGCGTCTCCCTCACGATCACCACCGATTCCCCCGAACTGCTCACCGAGACCCTCCTCTTCCTCGATGGCAGTCACGCCGTCATTCTCCAGTCTATGGTCGTTAAATTCGGCCTCCATAATTATTCGTATATGCGCCCACACGCTTTGCATGATTTTCACTTTCGCGAACTTCCCCCCCTCGGCTCTCCCTTCCGCCCCTTCGAATCCTTGGCCTGGACCGTCGGTCCAATTCACAATCCCACCGTCACCTACACCACCTCAGAGCGGGCCAGTTGTACACTTGTGCATCCCGCTGCGCTCCTAATCACTTGGGCGGAGGTGGTTGCGGTCCTAGCGTCCTCTTTGAGGCTCAGCACGCTCCTGCTCGATGGACTTTTTCTCGATTATGAGCCGGGGACCCTAACTTGTACCCCGCCGTTGTCCGCGCTTCGGGTTCTAGACGTTGCTTTCCGCGGTATGGACAGCATGGCGCAGCTTGTCACCCGGCTCAATGCCCCTGCGCTTCGCACTCTTCGGATTAGCGTCACTGCCACAGCCGACATCCAGTGCCTGTGCGCCTGTGCCGCCCTCTTGTCTAACATTGACGAGCTCGTCCTTATCGGATCGTGCCCCTCTGCCATGGAGGCTTATTCTATCTACTCTCTTATGCATCGCGCCACTCGGTTGGACTTACGCATGACGACTAGCTTATTTTATAGTGCCTTCGCCGCCGCATGCGGCCTACCTCCATCTGAACCTGGCGTCAACTGGAACGCTTGTCCCAATCTCAAGCAGCTGTTGGTGCATCAAATACCGCTCACGGAGTTGCGCTCCATGTTACAGCTAAGGATCGCTAGAGGGTACCCTATGCTGGAGTATGTGTGCGCGAGCGAGCCCGCTGGTGGTGCAGTTTCGGAGGTCGTTGACTGGTTTAGTCAGATGGGTGTTGAATTAGTAGTAGTCGAGCTTCAATAGTTGATAATGCTCTTTTATTTATCCCCCCTGTGTTGTTTCTTTGAACGTTCAACTTTTTCTTTTTTTTAATCGACTTTGCAGAGACGGTCTAGGTCCCAGATGGGCTGTTTGTTGTTATTATTGATCTTTACGTTTCCCTCCTTGCTTCTGGCGTCCATCTGCAAACTTGTTCTCTTGTTCTCTCCGTCCGCCTCCGCTCCTAAAACACCCAATTGTCTTGTTGGCTCCACCTTCGCTCCGAATGCGGGGTTTCTGATGTTTCCGTTTATCCGGTCCCTGAAAGTAAAATGTCGCAAACGATCGTGCGCCAGGCCCGGGTCCAAATCTGCTTCTGATGACTATCCACCGTGTGGAGGCAAGGCGACGGAGCGGGCTGTGTGTGTCAGGTGGATTCCCATTTGTGCGTTTGGGGATTTGTGTCTCGCCTCCATTCATCTGATGTATTTGATGTGCGACCGATACCGGTTTCGGACGGAAGCTGAGTTCTGGTTCAATGTGGTTGGGATCGTCGTTTCCTCATTTTGGTATGCTGTTGTGGTGCTCGACCATATGGTTGCGGTAGCTCCATCTTTTTCGTTGCGGAGCTCCGTGCCCCGTCCTTCCGCTTTGTCTGATTGCACTAATGTCTGTATGAACGAATATCATTTTCGCAAAGAATCTCATTGTGCGCTTCTTCAAGTGTATCAGATCGAATCCAGCCTCCTGGAATTCCCCTCCTCCCCTCGTTCTACCCTGCCTTTGGTTTATTTTCGCTTTGCTCGCCGCGTACGTCCACATTGTCCTCTCGTTCATTGTCGTCAGTATTCTCCATTGCCATTGCGTTGTCTTCATACTCACTGTTTCCTTTCTCTCAGATGTGCTTGATTCGACCTGGCCCTCCCATTTCCTGGTTGCCTCCCGAAGTCCTCATCGAGATATTCGACACTGCCATTTATGCCGCTGTTGAAGGAGTGTTTGTCACTGGCCACCAGTTCTACCTCATGACTGATGTCCGAGACACCATCGCCAGCGTTGACGGCCGGTTCAGGGCTATAATCAACTCCAACGCTCGCTTTTGGCGCCACCTCCATATCGACTGTACCACATCTCCCGAGTTTGTCGCCCGCCATGTATCTCATGTCGACAAACTCTCCATCGTGGTCTCGCTCTTTTTGGAGCCTCTCTCCGATCCCGAGTCTTCAGAGCCAGGTTCTGAAGGCGAATCAGAAGCTGCCAGTGACGGGTCCAGCTCATCCGACGCTCGGTCCTCGTGCTCTTCTCCTTCGCTGGACTCGTCCGACGCCCGCTCCACGTCCTTCTCGCCCTCCCCTGACACACCATCCCCTTCCCATACCCCGTCCGCTGCGTCCCTCTCCTCACGTCCGCCTTCCCTTGACGAAGTTGCCGCTATCGCGCGAGCTTGCCTAGTCGAGGCGCTGCCCTCTGTTCATCTCTGGGTTAACGCCCACATTTGGGCCTCGAAGGACGTCTTTCTCATGGAAATTCTGCACGTCTTATCAACCACTTCCGCGCCGATGCTCCATTCCCTTTTCTTCGCCTGCCCTTCCCTCGGCTTCAATCGTCGCAGTTGCGGCGGACTCTTGATCATACCGCCCGGCCTTTTCAATCGAGATGTGCCCCAGCTTGTTTCGCTGAGCCTTTTGTCCGCCACCCTACCTTGGGGCACGTCCGATTATTTTGGCGGTCTGGAGACGTTGGACGTGCAGGATATTCCTGCTCTCGCGTGGCCGAGCATCCCGACTTTCATCTCCACGCTTACAAGGAGCACGCAGCTTCACGATCTCGTGCTCGGTGGAGGGGGTCTCGTCGGCGATAATTCGGTGGAGGTGCCGCCGTTCGTTATGCCCGCTCTCGCCACGCTCACTGTCGTCTATTCTGAGGATACCGTGCGTTTCATCCGGCTTCTTGCGGCTGGTACCTTTCCAGAGCTCCGCGAGGTCACCGCTCGTAACTTTGACCACGTCGCTTGGGCCTCCGCTTCTTCCTGGAATTTTTTTCCCCAGCTCCATCGCCTGACTGTCGATGGCGGGTACCCGTACAACGTCTCTCACATCCCCCTCCTCATCCGTCGGCTTCGCAACGTTTTCCATTTGGATCTGGGCAGCAGCGCCGACTGTTATGTCCGCGAGCTCACGCGAACGTCGTCCGTGTCCTGTCCGGAATTGCGCTGGTTGTCTGTTGGCTCCATGCAGATAACATCGCTCAACAAATTCCTTGCCCTACGGGCCAAGGACTCTACTCGTAGGCTGCATCGTGTTGACTATCACCACCATTACGATCCTGTATCTCAATACCAGCTTAGTCTCTTTGAGATCACGGCTACATACGTAGATATTCTAGTTACCGAACATCCTGTACCCGGCGACGACGCATAGTGCCAATCTATTCATCTTTTGCTCCGATCGCAGCACTACAATTCGATCCGGATCTATTAGATGCGTTCGCTGTGGAAGGGTCCTCCGTGCGTTGTTTGTATCTGTATTAACGATGATCGTGGTCCGACCTATATAAATGCGGTGTTTGTGATCGGTCCTCAAGCACTTCACCTCCTTATCATGCAACGTTCTCCTCATTCCAACGCTCTCTGCAAAGCTCGCTTCCCCAGGGGTCGGTACTCCCAGCCTTTGAGTCACACCGACTCTTCCAATAGTCAGTGTCGAACTTATTCCTTGTCTGTAACGTTCCCTGACTGTATGCATTTTCTTCCAGGCTGGGTCACTGTTCAGATCGACCGCAACATCGTTCTATCATATGTAACCGACTACGTCTCTATCCGTCAGCCCACCACCAACTTGAAGCGGCTCCCTAAGCTGCGTTCGAAGCTTTAACAACTGGTGCGCGCACCGTTTGCACTTCGTTCAAATAATCATTGACAGTGGTCGTAAATTGTAGCTAGTTGATGGTGCATCACGAGTGGATACTTCGCATAGCAGACGATGTAATTGTTAGCGTAGAAAGAAGAAGACGTTCAGGATTATTATCCACCGGATGACCGGATAGCTCACCCGATCATTTTGATGATTAATCAATGGATCATTCGGCTACTCTTTTCCGGATCCCTCGAGGCGACGTCCGCCCTGAAGCTGCTCTTCTGCTCGACTGATTCTCTTTTACGCGCTATTTCGTGTATTCGCGTTTGCACTACATGACAATCTTGGACTCTACTTGGACTCTACTTGGACTGCTAGCCAATTCAATCGTTGGTCTCTCCACCCGGCGTAGCGCTCCTGCTCTTCTTCACGCGTCTCTCGTCGTCGTCGTCCTCTCTGAAGTAGCCGACCTTACGACGAATCGCAGTGGACAGAGGCCTCACAGAGGCCGCTTGCTTTCTCGCCGCGGTAGCTGCCTATTGCAAAATAAGGCTGTGTTAACCCCAGGTGAGCGCATGTACTGCTGATGGTGCTTGCCTTCGAAAACTGATCATCGAGAAGGGTCAATGCTTGCAGGCGCGTAGTAACCTTGACCGTGTTGCGTGCAGAAGCCATGGCCACGAAACAGACTTGCATCTCCACGAGATCGCCGACCTTGAATCCGCCTGGGATGAACTCGTCGTACTTGTACGCACTGTAAAATGACGGAATGAGGTGTGCTCTATGCTTGAAAGAACAGATTCAGCTCACTCGTTCTCCTCGGTCTTGGAACGCTTGAAGTACGTCACGATGTTGTCAGGCGCGTGTATGAGTTCGCCCGTCTTCATCTTGGTCAAGAGCCTAATTGGATCGACGCCTCGCTGGAAGTCGTTGTCCTGCTCGGTGGGAACGTCGGCTTTCAGCGTAAATATACGGTTGCTTGCAGAGACTACATCTCCTGCTACGCCAGCAGCTTCACCCATGGGCGTGATCTCGACTCCCGCCAGTTGCTGCGCAAATAGATCGTGAATGGTTCCGATCTTCACCAACGACTCTTGGAACGTGTTCGTCCCCAGTCCGCACACCTCTGCATGCTGGGACAAGAACTGGGCCCACCCGTGGTTGTAGGATTTTGCATAACGACCTGGACACAGCCAGGATTACCGTTTGATAAAAACCTGGACCTAGCCACCCCCTGGCCAGTGCCCTTTCCCCTGCCAATTTCAGTGCTCTGTGCCCTATTGCGGCCCTCCCACGGCTTTTCCCGAGCCGGCAAAAACTCACTTATGCGTGAAATATATTCGTCAATGCATTTGCGATCACCCCGATTGAGTTCCGTCCTCGAAAAAACCAAATGTAGTCTAATAACCGAGTAGATAATCACCCTGGGCGCTCGGCCTCTCGGCAGCCCGTATTTGTTGTCTCCTGTTTACCTCGAAGGCGCATGGCCTCCTCATCGCCCAGCGCGCCCCCGCGTCCCGTGCAGGACTCCCAGCACGTTCACCACGACCCTCCTAGCCCTCAGCCGCCTTCTCTCATACCCATTCTCTATACCACCTCGGCCCCGTACCCGCCGAACGACAACACCACTCAGTCGGATGTAGTCGCCGCCCACCCTCCGCGGCGTCCGATTGAGCGGCCCCTCCACGTCGCCGCCCACACTCAAACCTGCCATCTGCTCGATGACACGACCCGCGCCTACATCGCAGCAGGCGGCGCCGTAACGGACGGGGAAGTGGTGGAAAACATCTGGCCTCGTGCAGCCCAGAGGTCGGTCGAAGGGGCCGCGTCTGCCAAGGCCTGAATAGGTGCGCTCGTTTGTTTTCCGTACACTACTCGTTCTCACCATCACTGGAGCTATCCTTTACTTGCTCTCCCCCTCGCGACCTTTCCCGATACATCTACCTACCCCATCCTCGTCTTACTCTATCGTATCATCGCCGATGTACGCTGTACTCGAGACATCACAATATCTATTACCAAGCTACATAAAACCTACGCACTACTCAGATAGAGACCTCTGAATGTCACGAATTTAGTACTGAATTCAGACAACGTGAAGAGCACTCACCGACAGCAAATAAGTCATTAAGATCCCCGTCGATATCCTCCGGCGTTGAGGTCGTCACCGAGTCAATCGTCGCACCAGCTGACTGACTCAGCTCGAGCTGGTAAAAGTCCCGTAGTTCCCTGAGGATGCCCGCTTGCTTGGCGGCATACGCTGCTTTGCCGTGCTGCGTCGGCGCGTCGACCTCGTCCCAAGCCACCACTGCATCGTCCGCTCTCACATCCCACCATGAGGCAGCCCATCCCAGGTAGCGAAGTACTCGTTTCATCTCCTCGCGGAGGAGGTTTACCTCCTCCTCCCATCGATTTTTACGAGCCTTCGCCCGTGACCACTCGACGCGCAGAGCTGAATATTATTATCACATCAGCATAATTCGAGGGCCAAATCAAGCGCGACTGACCTTCATGTACATTCTTCTCCTTCGCCTCAGAGATCCCGGGAGCGATCCAGATCCACGACAAAGGCTTATTTGCCGCCGGCGCATTGCGTGATACACGCCCATGAGCGCCTCCTCCCAGTCTCGCGAGTTTGCGCCTTGCCCCTGTGTCGCTTTCCTTCTCCTCGCCGTCGAGGGTCAAGTCTGCGCTCCGCAGCTTCTTGAGATGGGGGGCGTAGGTACTCCCCTTTAGCGCTCGCAATGCCCGCCTCGCCTGATTATACTTCTTGTGGTGCTGCGTTACCCGACCCCCCACTCGCGCCAGTAGTGTTTGAGACCTTGTGGTGGCGCCCTGACCGGTAAGATTCTCGTTCCGGAAAACGATGAGGTGGGCCTTCGAGTGAAGAAGCGCGCGCAGCTTCACCAGGGCGTCGCCGCATTGCGCTTCACGCAGCCGACTCTCCATCTCCGGCAGCCCGCGCAAGCACCCGGTACCCCTCTCGTCCTCCGGCAGCCCAGACGGCAGACACAGATTGACGTCTTCTGCCTTTGGCGGTGCTTCGTCTTCGTCACGGTCTGCTTCTTCCGCGGCCAGGGCGCGCACGGCACCCGGAGTCTAGATACGCTGCAGCTCCCGGAACCGCCGCAGCTTGGACAAGAAGCTGATTCGATGCTCGTTGATCTTCCCCGCGCGGTCGACGGTGACCGTCCCCCCCGCCAATTCGGCCTTGATTCGACGTCTGTTTCAAGCTCAGCCATACTGCGTCATTGAAAAACAGGCGGACACCTACTGAGTCTCCTCAAGCTGCAACCCCGCCGCGAGGAACGCCGTCGCGCTCGTCCCATGCAGCGGGCTGTTCCCGCTCGCCGCCTCCGCCTCCTCCTCCTTCTGGAGCTCAGCGCGTATTTGGGTTTCAGTAGGGCCGTCTGTCTCCAAACTCAGCATACGGAGATCTCACGGCGAGAGGGGCTCACCATGCGTGCTAAGGACGTAGGGGTTGGTGCCCGAACGGTCCTTCACCCAGGCATCGATTTGCTTCTGCCAATCCTCCCGCACTTCGGCGGTGATCGTCTTATTGATTTCCTTGAAGGCGGCGACCTGGAGCTCCCTTTCCGCGAGAGCTACCACCAGCTTCCGTCGCAATATATCCACTATCACATATCAGCTGCGCCACCGCTACCAGGCTACGAAAGAATCTCACCGCAGCCGAGGTTCTTGAGGAAGTTGTGAGAATCGATTTTGTCCTCGATGGTGTCCGCGCGATTCCCGATGCCCATATCCTTTGTGTGATAGGACGACGGATTAAGGTCCGACCACAGCCGCTCCACGCCTTCCCCGTCGGTGCGCCCCACTCCCTCCGTGAAGCTTAGGGAGAAGTCGTTGGCGCATGCCTTCTCGTGCGTCGAGGCATGCCACACCGGAAGCCCACACTGGAGCCTGATGTCGTCCAATTGTAGCTGAAGCTCGTCGGGAAGCTGTTCGAGACGTTCCGGCAGATTCTTGTGCCATTGACAAGCGATGTCATACGAAAAGGCGAGCTGCAGCAGATCGAATCCCCGTGTCGCCGACATGGCGATGTAGTCCATATTCGAGTACCTGTCGGACGCCATCAGCAAAACCGCTTGCATTTCACAATTGTGGAACCTACCGCTCCCCCTTCTGGAGGTCACCCAATCCGTTGGGCCGCATGCACTCGTGACGTGCGCAGACGCAGCCCCCGACACCGGACACCCGCAACCCGGCCGTGTTCCGCGTATCCTTCTGCATCAGCGCCGCGAACGCAATACAGGTGCTGATCTAACCTCTCAAAAATCAGCGCGCACTTCCCACCTGCGCAAAAGATGAAGCTTACATCCTTTTCCGCCACGTACTTCCTCAAATGCCTACGATACTTCTTTGGCTCCACGAAAGCCCCCCAGCCGGGTCCCAAAGAGGGGTCGTAATGCTCGTTTGTCCGGACATGGTTCTTCATCTTGAAATTGGCGTCTAGCGCGAGAATAAGCTTATAAAGGTAGCTGCGTTTCTTCAGATCCGTCCATCCTTTTAAGTGAAACGCAGACTGACCGTAGTTTTTCGTCCACATTCCGCCAGTTGTCCGGGAGATTCCGACCGTCGTACGGACATGGCCAGCAGACTACCGCGCATTCCCCTTCCTCGGTGGCACTGATTCCTGCGGGATCATTTCCCCTTCCGGCCCGGCGTGTGCGCTGCAAGAACGCCCACTGGCGTGTCATCCTAGCAAACGCTTTGTAACGGTCCTAAGCATCCCCGTCAATTCCAGGACAAGAGTCGAAGCAAAAGAAATCAGCGCACCGGGACGCGTCGAATTCCACTGGACGCCAAAGCGTCTGTCTTGCGTTCCAGTGCCGCAATGTAATCATAAGCATTCACGTTCCCCCCGACGTTCAAGAGCCGAAAGAAGTCCAAAACAGAGAACGTAGCGACGGTGTCGGGGTCTGTACTCGTTGCGGGGTACCAAGCGTTGCGTAGTAGTTGGCGCAGATGATTCGAATGGTTAGCGGCGGAGCAATTACAGAAGCGGTAAGAGATCTTGTGTATCGCAGATTCATGAATGACGACCATCGTCCGCGTGGTGGCCTCTGGGAACTTGCATGGGAGACCCCCATGGCCGACTTGATAAACGAGGCCCAAGGCTCTCAGAGTCTTTGGCTTCCAGTGCTTCCCCCCCCACACCTGTACGTGCGTCAGTGAGCGCGCAATGCACACCAAAAAAAAGCTACCTACCTCGAGCAAATGCAGAGGCGATGAGGCGTGGCGCTTCAGGCAGCACTCGCGACACTGGAGAAATTCCCCGCAGTCTGCGCACCGGTAACAGTGGTCAGATGTCACGGAAGAGTCACTCAAAACCCGGTCGCACAGTGCGCAGACCTGCTTGCGGGCCGAGTCACCCAAGCCCGAACGACGCAGTATCTCATCAGAGAACATCTGCTGAACCGCAGGAAAGAGCGACATGGGGTCATCCTGCAGCATAATCAGGTCAGACCGCCCGCCTACACCTAGAAGAAAATAGTCGTACCGAACTCGCGTAGCTCTTGCGCTTGAGATCGACAGGCACAGCGTCCACCGCGTCGACATTCGTACTGTACGTGTAATCGATGTCGTCGACCGGAATCCACTCCGCAAGGTCATCATTCAGGTCTTTAGGATGTAGACGTATACGCCGCTTCTTGTGCGAGATGTTATAGAGGGTCTCAGTTTGACGCCCGCCGTCGTCTGAGATGAAGATGCCACGGTCGCCAGTTATACTTTCGGGGTCTTCGCCGTCGATGCCAACGGTCGTGTCAACGAGCGAGCGGCGGCCCCGTGCCATGACGAAGACAGAGGCGTTGGTCGAAAAAAAGGTACTGGGTCACGACAGACGTGACAGAGAGGTTGAGATTCGCGCCGCGTTGGCCAGCCATTGGAATAAATATCATTCTTTCGAAGTTTGAGCGTGTACGGGTACTTGGTGAGAATCAGGAGGGGTGTGTTTGGTCATATTGACATCTGAAGCTATCAGCTTCTCTCTGCGGCCAAAACGGGACACAGGAGGCTAACTAACGACTCGAGAAAACACGACAGTAGCTAACGCGATCCACCCGGAAACACACTACAAATCCCAGGGTGCTTCAACGTCGCGGGAAACCAGCCGTTCTTTCTAATCTGCTCCCAGTTGGACTTCGCCATTCCCTCTCGATTAGCACAGCGGCAATACCTCACGTTTATGCGATGAACACCGTCCCGCGCGATTACGAGCAACGTCGACAACTCGCGATCTGGAGCAGGGCATTGATTGCCCCCGTGGCCCATTTGAAAAAAGAAACCTCGTTTACGGAGCGTCGTCGGTTTCCAATCTTGACCGTTCCAGTGCTTTGAAATATAACGGCGTCAGCGTCGAGGGCGACTAGTGAAATTATTTCGACTTACTTTGACCCGATGCAGAGGCTCCTTGGCGTGCTTTTTGAAGCAACAGTTTTGACACATCACGCCGACCCCACAGAAGTCGCATAGCAGTGAACTGAGCGTCAATCTGCCGGCCGCTTCTGCGAGGACGCAATGGCAGACGCCGCAGAGCGTCGCATGATCGGAGCGCAGGTCGGCCTTCTCGAGCGAAGTTTCAATCCAGCGGTTATCGACCCATTCCTGCAAGTCAAGTGAGTCAGAAGAAATAGGTGGCCATGGCGAACGGAGCCTAACTGACCTTTAGAACGTGCTTTGGGTTGCAAACGTGAATCTTATGGCAGCACTCGCCGCATTGGCGGCCATCGCATTCGTCACATTGGAACATGCGACTTTCGGCGACGCTGGTACAATATTCGCATGGGCCCACGACGGCAGCGGCTACAGGACGAAGCGGTCAGCTCTCGAAGGGTAGAGTGCCAGGACGCAATACGCACGACCTTTGTTTTTTGGGGGGGGCTCTGGTCCCTCATCGGAGGAGGAGTCGGTGAGTTGGTCTTTTTCTTCGGAGTCGCTGACTTCTTCGTTGTCGATTTCAGAGAGTGACAAGGGCATTTTGGGGTGAGGGGGGAGTGGCGAGATGAGAGACGAGTACTTGGGGAGCAAGGTAAATCCGATTCTCCGCCCCTGCTCGTATTAATCCAGCTCACATGTTTCTTTTTTGCCTAGTGCTCCGCCCCGTCGCACTTCCCATCAGGTATCAGGTTGCCACACATTCACGCGACGGCCTGCGGCGGCCTTCTGAATCTTATTCCGTATGGATAAATCTACATGTACGCATCGGTTACAACCGCAATTCAAAACTGTCTGCACTGTGCGATTCCTCCCGTCCCGCCATCGTATCTATTCCAGTTCAAGGAGGAGTCGTCCGGCGCTCACAGGCGTCCTGTCTTTGCGCAACATACTTTCAGAAAGAAAGAAACTTGGCCTAAGCGCTTGCAATTTCGCGTATCTTCCATCTTCGGACTTTAAAAACTCTCCGCATCTCTCCGCATCTCCCCGCAACTCTCCGAGGTTTCCAGGGCCAAGTCAGATTTTCATTTCGACCGAGTATTCTAACCACATGTACATAGAATGTTTCCCCGAAAAAGCGCTCCGAGCTCCGCCTTTTCTCACAGCTTCGCAAGCAGTTTCTAGGGAACATTAGCGAGCGCAAATCTGATCAAGAAAGAACGGCACCTTCTGCATGCGAGAGCAGCACATGCACATGCAGCCCGGGCAGCAGTCAGCGTCGTACGGGGGGCAGGTTATGTCGTACGAGATAAAGTGCTTGAAAGGACGGATGGGGGGCCCAGCAATGGCAGAGTAGTCGAAACCGATGTTGGTGTAAGTTTCGCCGCGCTGAAGATCCTCGGAATTGGGGTACCCGTACAGTTCCGTGAAGCGACGCGCCCGCCTCTCTTCCTCGTGGCGCAGGACGGCGTCCTCTTCCTGGCGCATCTTGCGCCACTCGTCGCGTAGACCTATATTTTATCAGCATCATCCGCAGGCCTTATCAACGGCAACTGACCTTGCTGCAATGAGGAGCGCCGATAGGATCCGTCGATGAATGGCATGCGCGACGGCTGGCAGAGTCGGATTTCGTCGGGAAGTATCCAGGTGAGCCAATTGTGACATTCGATCGCCTCAGCCGATTGGACGATGGTGTTGTCGAGAGGATGCCAGACGAAGGGCTCATCGTAGTGCATGTCGCCCATGGTAAGACTAAAAACAAGATAGTCAGTAACTGAATTCAAAGGGGCAATGGAAACCGACATCTGAGCCTCGATCTCAGATATGAGCGGCGGGACATCTTCCTTCCAAACAGGCTGATACAGCACAACGTCCCGACCTTGATCGAGTGTAAGTATCAGGCACATTGCAGACGGAGAGGACAGGCTCACATAGATTGCTTTCCATTTCGACGGGGACTTCAGCGAGGTGGCACCACGGGTGGGGACGTCTGACACAAATTGTTAAGCGCGACAAACACATTATATCAGAAGGAGGACGCCCGATCTCGGACACCACCCCGATATATCCGACCTACCCAGACGCATCCTGCACTTCGACCAAGGGCCCGGGCGCCGCCGGTTGCCTACGTAGCCGCAGAAATAAAATTGTCAGTCAATGTTCCGAAAGGCGCCTGCAATTTCCACCCACCTCCTTGTTCTTGCACGATGTATCTCCCCTCCTGGTCAAAGTACACCATCCCCACCCGCGGCAAACTCGTCCCGGTGCAACAGTCCTTGGCCGACCTCCTCGGGGCCGACCTTGCCTTTCTGGAGCGTCAGCGTCGGAACATCCGCGCCGGCGAGCTCGAGCTGGCCCGGCGTCAGCAAAATCCCTCAGCACCACCAATTATCCCCGAGCCTCTAACTGAAGACGAGGAGAGTGACGAGAGCGACCGCGAATATACTCTCCCTGGGGGTCAACCGGTCGACATTTGTCCGCCGCAGGAGTACTATCTTCGACCCAGACCTCCGCGCGCACCACTTGCAGACTTGACCCCAATTCCCGAGGTAGTCAATGGCGCCCACTTGGACCTTTTGGGCTTTGAACGGATCGAACTATGCGACATGTAAGCGCTGCCATCCCAGAGCGTAATGTAACTCACCGTGACCCTAGACCCCGTCTTTTCGTCGACCCAGACGACCGCGTCGGCACCATTTTCATTGGCCCCCCCCTGCAGCGCGCACGATGGGAATACAGGATCATCGAAGCCAGCAATGTCATGCGGATCGCCAGAGCTCACCTCGATCGCGCCACGCTCCCAGGCGACAACATCCGTTCTGGAATTGAATACGATACGAATCTGAAGGTTAGTGCCGGCTGCTACCCAACAAGGCGCATGCTGAAGGTTGTGCTAGCGTCCCAGGAGAATCGATAGAGCCCACAATCTGAGCAACATGGTGGTATTAGCGTCACTGCGATACTCGCCAGCTATTCAAGAAATCACCTCTTTCCAAAACGGTAGGTCTAGTGTTATGCCGAGGTCCCAACGTCTGACCCTGTCCCAGCCATGTTCAGAGACGCTGCGCCGCGCGCTTGGGCCGAGAATCGCGAAATCATTGACGCCGTGGTACTCAACGACTGCACCTTGCACCTGCCGATGAATTTGTCGGATCATCCTGGGGGGTATCAGCCAACTGCCTTCTCGGAGGTCGAGTATCGCTTCTCCCTGCCCGACTCGTCTCCTCGGCGGGAGGAGCGCGACCACTCAGCGTCCTTCCGCGCTGTGACGGCGATCGGCAACTACCACCCGAGCGAGGGGCAGTTAATCCTTTGGACTCATCGCAAGGTCGTCACCTTTCCTCCGGGTTCCACCTTTCTGCTCCCCGGCAGTCTTGTGCGGTATTCGTTCACTGAGGTCGAACGGCCAGGATGGCAGATGGTCGTCACTCAATCTTGCGGCGCAGGACTCCATGACTATGTTGCTAATAATTTCGACGGTACAGCCGGGGAGCGCCAGTTTTCCAGGAGCGCGAGGCGTGAGATGGCAGAAGCGGCGGTTTCGCTGTACAGCACAGTCGGCGAGTACGATAGTTGGGAGACGTAGATTTTGTCGCCCAAAGTAGTTTCGCCCAAAGTAGCCAGTGGTAAACAGAGCCATACATCATCTTAACCGCCAAAATCTGGAGATCGACTCGCGTGCCCCCAGGGCGGATTTCCGGATGTTCTGCCGACTGCCCTATAAAGGGCCCGCGTGGGCATCCATTTGGACGCGCTCTGCATCTTATCCCCACCCCCCCACCAAAGAAAAAAACAGTCCACTCAAGCCGTTCACGCAGTTAGGTGCGTTCCCAGCTCATTCATTCGTCCTTCCCCTCTCATACGCCGAGCCCAGTATGCCTCGAATAGGCAACCAGAAGCTAAACCGGCCGCGGCTTGGCAGCGCTGACAACCCTTTCCTGGTCGATGAAAATGGTGAATTCGTGTATTCTCTCAGAAGTAAGTCTTGCGTACCAACGCCAACGCGATGGAACTTCTCTGAATCGCACTGCCTCCAGGCTGGCGTCGTCCTCCTGCCCAGACTCCTCCTCCCCCGAGTCCTCCCCGCCAGGCTCGGCCGCCCGAGCCCCTGCCTGGCAGTGGCACCCGTGCTCCCCGCCTCCGGCCGCTCAGGGACAGCGACCTTTATATTGACGACATTCGACCTCCGTTGCAGACGACGGACCGCAGGCACTTGGAGTGCGGCATCTGTCTGCACATCAAGTCCCACCCGGTGTAGTGCGTGCCCGCTGCGCTATTCCCGATCCTGTGTCCTGACAAGGCAAATAGCTATAGGTGTGGGCACGGTCACTGTTACGTTTGCATTCGCAAGTGGCTCGAGATCAGCTGGCTCTGCCCTATCTGCCAGGCGACCATGTACGAAGAACCTTTCCGCAACTACGACATCGACAACGCCATCGCTTACGAGCATCTGGAATGGGACGATCGGAGCCTCGTCACTTTGTCCTGGGAGGGTTTGAGTTTTCCGTCGAAACCCGCACGCGCCGTCGTTGCCTGAGAATATTACCTGTTCTGCTAATTTAATGTCTAGTAACTGCTGTCCTTGCGTAGTCGTAGCACATTATACAATTCAGACGTTCTCGCACCCCAAGATATTTCTGAAATAAATAGAATTGAAAGCAAATGCAAAGCGAGGTGTAGAGCGCAGTAGATGTATTATTTGAAACAACGACGAAGGGGGGCCTGCATGTCGGCGTCGGTGTCCGAAGAGTCGTCCGATTCGGAACCGGACTCGTCAGCGTCCGGTTCAGATGACGGCGCACGCTTTCTCGGTTTGCCTCGCACCCGTGGCCTGGCTTTCCGGCGCATCCTCTCGCTCCGGATGCGCGCCCTCTCTGCTCTCCGCTGGACCTTTGCTTCATATGCCTCGAATCCGAATTTGTTTGAGAATTCCCTGTGGAGTAGTGAGCGCAGGCTGAAGAACAAAGCCGACCTTTGGAACTTACACTAGCCGTTTGCAGCGCAGAGCGGCCGCGAGGTCCGACCGGTTTCTTGGGAGGAATGAGGCAGGGGTGTAGCGGACCGCGGCGCACTCACTTCTCTCGGTATCGTGCGCGCGCCTCTCGAGCGCGTTGCTTGGAGGCTTCCTGCTTGTCGGGCGGGGCTGTCTTCAAATTCTGGCGGTATCTGAGCACGAGGTTATGAGACGCCGGGAAGGGATAAAGGTTTTCTGTACATACCTCGCCATACGCACACGGGATTTCTCCCGTTGTTCCTGCAGCTTCTGTTGCCTGGTGACAATAGTCAAAAGGGTGGGCGGGTTTTGCGCCGCGGCCGCGGACTCACAAGACTTGGTATTGAGTGAGCTTGAGTGGCTCTGGAGAGGAGGGGGGCGGAAGCGACTGAGCCATACGTCGTGGGTTACAGCAAAGATGCGTTGATACGCGATGAGCTGTGACTGATGACGAGATTGGGCATTCTCATTATTTGGGAACGGACAGTGCCTAAGAACATAGCCAATGAGATTCGCATTGAGATGGCAGCAGGATAAAGGAAAGAACTTACCGATGTAATGGCAAAACGCAAAAACGCAAAACGAGTGGAAGACAGCCCACAGCTGTGATGGGTCGCAGGAAAGGATGCGGGACCGTCGTACTTAGAATCAGAGAAGGACGTAGGGTGCGGAGGCACTTTGTTTATTCGGTTCGTTTATTAAATCGAGCGAGGAAGAGGAAGAAGAGTGAGGTCAAGTAGAAGATTGTCAATTATATTCTCAGGCGTCGATAGACTGAGATTTTGGTGGGGGCGACTGAGATATAACGCGACGAATGGGGGCTAGGACATTGCCCTAGGCCGCTGGACCGCTTTTGAATCGAAGAGGACGACATTCGAGATGATTGAGGGAGCAGTGACACAAAATGGGCGGAACGAGAAGTAAAGGTACATATGTAAACACCGAAATCAATGGTAAAGGCACTTTCGAGGAGAGTTACGGCCCATCAATGGACATTTAATTCGCTACAATAATATGAACGACACTCTATATTTTAGAAAAGCGTCAAGGATGCTCTAATGAGGGCTTCTAAACGCCGGGTGTACAATTTTTGTATTTAACATGTGGCCTGGGTATGGGACAGACGAAAGTCTTAGTGCACGTTTGCGCGGAGTTACGGGGAGTTACGCAAATTCGTCTTGGTGCAAAGTGTCCTTTATAATTTGACCTTGGACTCGTTGCCATTGACGCGCGCATTCCCGTACATTAGGAAACATTATAAACGTTGTAAACGACGAGATATCATTATCTAAATACGGTACATGGGGGTGAGTACTTCAGTGCGTCCCTCCGCACGCGCATTGTCAAAACGGCGCTCGGCGATTGCTCTGCTCCCACACGAATCGAATACGGCGGCTTTGATTCCGACAGTGTTCAAAGAGAATTCGAGGCTGGTGAGAGATATGTATATTAGGAAAATTCGCGGCAGGTATCTGGTCTCACCTGGATTGATACACCCCGGGGGTGACGCCGCTGTACACGACGTACCAGACGCCCTGGTGGGACGCTGCAGGGTCGCCCGCGACGTGAAGGGGGTTCGGGTGGTGGTGGGATCCAGCAGGAATGGGTGTAGGAAGGGAGCCGATGGCCGACGATGATGTCGACGGGGCAGGACAGACACGGGTCCAGCCGCGCTCACGGGCGTATTCCACAGCTGCGACTGCTTGTTCGTACAACGGGTAACTCTGGTAGATATTACCGGAAACACGCTTGACGTGAGGCTCAGCTTCCGCCCTAGTAGCAGTGATTCGTCAGCGAAGCAGGGGGAGGGGAAGAGACGAGTCTCACCAGGTGCGATACGCGCCGGGCAGTCTACCAAAGAACACAGCGTACCCTTGTGGGCGGGCGCGAGATTTCTTCTTGGGGCTCAGTTTCCGCGGTGAGGCACCGGGGATGCCCTGCGTAAGGGCGGCGGCCTCGTCCCTGAATGGATCAGGGGAAAAGCAGGCTGATAATGAGATAGGACGTACCAGGAATCAGTGTAGCCAGACACAGCGGGGGAAGATACGAAATAGAGTTGATCTTCATCGGGGTCGGGCGCCGCCTTAACAGTTGCGGCTTTGGGAACAATTGGGCTCAGCGAACGCAGAGGGCGGGGCTCGGCCTTGTTTGGGGTAGCGAGAGTGAGATCATCGAATGCGGCCAGGAGAGCGTCCGTGTCGTCCGCAGGACTGGCGTTGTGCGGAGCTCGCATGGTGCAAGAGATGAGTACGTGAGGGGGGGGGTGAGCCAAGGGCAACAGTTTAGGGGCGGTTTAGCAGCATCAATCCAAAACATCCGATTGGTTTCCAAAGTCTCGGAGGTCTGGTGGGTAAGGCATGTGCACGGCGCCCGTGGAACCCCGACTCGAGTTGCGGCTAGTTGCGGCCAGTTGCGATGCAGACGAAAGGAGACCAAGAGGTTTGATTGTCGATTCGCTTCCACGGAATGTGATCCTGCGAATCACGCCGGACCGGATTGGGCCGCCTGATCAATTGTCCGGAAAAAATAATAATTGTAACGAGAAATATATTGACATTCTAATTACATGATACGCAGGACATCCGACAACAGATCACGACGAACAGGTCACTACGGCGAAGGAATGGCGAAAAGATCTGGGAGAGGATGGATTAGATCTCGAATATTGATCACACGAATGACTGACCCTAGACTTGGGTGACCACAACGGCGCCGACGTCCAAGGCAGCGTTAAAGTGGTCGAGGGCGTCCGCCTGCGAGGGGAGCTTGGGGCCAAGGCCGCCCGAGACTCCCGTGGTGGCGGCGAGGGCGATGGCGCCGTTCCTCGTCAACCCCACGTATCTACCCCGTGTGATCGCATGCCACTTGTCTCCATTGTCGGGGACGGAGCGGAGGTGCTCAAGGGGCGAGACAGCGTAGAGAAGGCCGGCGAGCCAGGGACCACTGGTGCGGAGGCCCGGCGTGGCAGGGGCGACGGGAGCAGCGGGGGCGACGGGGGCGACAGCTAGATATCGTTAGTACGAGATGGGGGCGATGCTTGGTTTCACTAACTTGAAGCCGGGGAGGTCATAGCCGCGACCGCGGTCGCAACATCCACAGCGGCAACTGCAATCCCGTCGGCGGCGATGTCGATGTGGCCGAGGAGAGTGGGCACTGAGGGGGAGATTGAATGAGAGGGAAGGCAGAAAGAATAAGGTTGGCGACTTACGTTCAGCCATGGAGGCCGTAGAGATCGCGCTAGTGGCGTTGTTCAGGGTGGCCAAGGAAGCCCTCAAGGTTTCCAAAGCGTCGGCGACTGTTAGAAGAGGGTGAGGAATGCACAGTACATGATGAGTGGAATGAGAACGCACCCGCCGAGTCGCTCGCTCGCGCAACAGTAGCTGCGCGAGCGAGGGAGCTGTGGTCAGTCATAGAGGGAACGTTTTGGGGGGGGGGGGGGGTTGTGCTTGTTGCGTGGGTGGGGGAGTGGGATGGAAGGGAAAGAAGAGATGATCAATGCGGGCTAGACTCTGAAACCGAAGGCTTATAAGCGAGCAATTTAAACTCCGTCAGAGAGAAGGCACGTTAGGAACATGTGGGAGCGAGAATACCCTTCCGGGGAAGCGCCACATTTTTGAGATCGTGCCAGATCGGGGAGGAAACCAATCAATATCGCCTAAAGGTCTTACATAGCTTGTCGTTTTCTTCCCCAGCATTCGCCGTCCGAATCCGAATAGTTTTACAGGTGGGTGAGCACGCAGAAGAGAATCTGTGTAGTGCTGACAGTTTGAGCAGATGGCGAAAACAAAGAAAGCGCGAAAGAAGATGGCAAAAGAGGACCGGAAAAGTCTACGCCTGTGGGCCGAGGGCGCACGAGAAAGCGTACTCGAGCCGCATATACCCAGATACACCGACGCGCTGGAACGCGGCAATTGGACCACAGAACGCGACACACTCCAGAGTATTTGCAACGAATTCCATGCTCGTATCAGCTGGAGGCTGAAGGATCACGAGGAGCCGGACCTACCACTCCCTGAGTACGACGCAACGAAGGTTCAGACGCCAGAGACGCTGTCCGAGGAAGAAGAGGTACAACAGAAGCAGCGAGTGTCGCTCCTGAACGAGGTGAGTGACGGCGGCCGCATCACATGATCGTGAGCACAGCACTGATCTTGGGCAGCGCATTCGTCGGTGGCTGAAGTACCGCGTTCGCCGTCTACGGAAAAATCTGCGTACAAGGGTCGGCTCTGGGAAGGATCCATGGACACACCTCCTGGCCAAACTGTCCGGCGTCACCTCCCCCCCTAAGGCTCGCCAGGCGTTCCAGCAGTTTATGCGAGAAGAATACGAATCCACAATCGCGCCTGTGGTCGCCGCCAAATGGACGAACTCAGTAGCATCTGGGAGCAATGTTCAGACCAAGAAAAACCCGGACGGCCCATTCCGCGCCAAAATCGCCCGCGAACTTTTTGCCGAGCTCTCAGAAGCCGAGCGCCAGGGCTTCAAGACTCGTGCCAAAGACGCGGCCACGGCGGCGCGCGGGGAGTACGAGCGGGCGCTGAACGAGGTCCCTTCCCAAACCGCTGAGGAGAAACAGAAGTGAGCGCCTCGGATAATCGTATCAGGCAGGGCTGACGTGTCGGTAGGTGCATCGACAACGTCGGGGCTTTCCTGGGTCCCATTCTGCAAGGAATTCAAGAACGCACTGGGCTGCACTCGACCGTTATCCTCGGAGGCCCCATTCCCAAGTACGGCGGGGAGCTTAGAAGCATATAGTAAGTGCATATCGAGACCTGATGTACATCGTAGGCTGATATATGATTCGCCAGCGTTTGCTACGGGCGCAACAGAACTGCTAACCCCGAACACTTCCCCGTCTGGGCCAAAGACCGCTTCACCGACTTTCTTGAAGTGATGAAGGAATATCTGAAGACTGCGTTCAGTGAGTGCATCGTTAAGCGCGGTACGATACCAGGTGCTTATTGGACATCTTCAGCCGAAGAGGAAATCGCAGCGGCAGGTCTGAAGGATGCCCTCGCAGGAGCCAAGTACACGATTCGCTCGGACGCGTCTGACGACGACGACGACGACGATGACGACTCGAGTTCTTCCGACTCGAGCTCTGATTCCGACTCCGAGACGGACTCAAACGCCGACTCTGAGGACTCCGAGAGCCCGAAGGCCAAGAAAAAGCGCAAGGCGGAGAAGAGAGCCGCCAAAAAGGCCGCCAAAAAGAAGCGTGAGGAGAAGAAGAAGGCCGCCACGAGAGCGAAGAAGGCCACTGCGGCGCTCACGGCGGGAAAGAAAAGGAAGCGGGATGCGGATGAGGGAGACGCATCGGAGGGGGAGGGCGGGGACGACGGCGGGGGGGAGAAGAGGAAGAAGAAGAGGAACGAGAAAAAACGTGCGAAGACGGCGGCGGAGCACGCGGACGAGGGAGACGCATCGGAAGGGGAGGGCGGGGACGATGGCGGGGGAGAGAAGAGGAAGAAGAAGAGAGGGGAGAAGAAACGCACGAAGGGGCCCGCGGACGCAGGAGCGAAGCGAAAGCGCGGGGGCGAGCCCGTCGTGGCGCGCAAGTCACGCCGACTCAACGGCGGCGAAGCACCCAACGGCAACGGCGGCGAAGCACCGAACGGCGGGGACGCACCCCTGGACGAAGACAACGCGGCGGGATCCACAGAGCCGCAGCCCACATCCGACGGTGACGCAGCCGCGACGGGCCCAAGAGACGACCCACGCCCGTCGCCCCCCCAGTCGACGATCGCACTTCTGACGCCCCCGACAACGCAGTCGGAGGCCGCCGCGTCCCCGCCTCTTCCCCCGCTCCAGTTCCCCACCGATGCCCCGGATTGGCTCACCAGGACGGTGGCGTGGTTGACGAAGGAGAACCTCGGCGTTCACTACCACGCCCTCCTGGTAGCGCTGATCGCCCTGGAGACAAAGTACGGGTTCGACGCCTCCAACGACGGCCGACTGTCCAACATCAAGCGACCTACGCAAGTCGCGTCGTGGATCACGGGCGGGCGGGGCACGAGACTCAAGTTCCCGCCCAGCATCAGCAACGTGCGCAAGTACGCTGACGAGTGGCAGGAGTGGTGGGACACACTTCAGCCCGCGTGGAGAGAGCGAGATGACGACGGTGGGTGGAAGCAGGACGCCGTAGCGACGGGAGACGATGTGTGGGACCCGCTGGAGGCACCCGGGAAGAACGGGTGCCTCAGCGTCGTCGCGTCGTTGTACTTCTGGGGCGTTTGCAATAAGCGGGAAGACGCGGAACTGGTGCAGCGGTGGGAACTTGCTGTGTTGGACGTGACTTGGATGCTTGAACAGCTTTGTGCCTCCATAGATTAGTTGTCAAATGTGTTCCTTACCTACTGTAACAAAGCCTTACAGAACTCAAAAAAAAAATGAGAAGTGGAAAAGAAATCGGCCGAATTAAGTCGAGACTTGACTTAGGAAAATAAAACAGGGCAGAAGTGGGCACGAAAAAAAGAAAGCCGGACGACAGGGTCGACCGACGGATCTTAGAGTCAAGATACCAAGGTTCGAGGAACAAGATATTACTTGTAGACTATAGTACTGCGACAGTAGCGGCTAGTACACTAGGATTGACTGCAACGAGAACGCAAAAAACGGGAATAAAAAAAAAGGAAAGGAACACCTGCAGCATGCAGACAGAGTGCAGCAAGCTGGAAAGATGCCCTGCAGCGGACACACAAGGTTGCCGGGGACGAGGTGCAACGGAACGCGGGAGAAGCGGCGGGGGAGGGGAGAGACGCGCAACGGGATGACCATCAGAGCGCACGCAAGGGGGCGCAAAGGGACGTAGGGAGGGCGTACAGACAGGGGGCGCCGCCAAGCGGGGGACAGTATTGACAGGGAGAGGGGGGGGCGCGCAAGGGCAGGCCCCGCAACGGGGGCGGGCATCGGTGGGCGGGGCGGGCGGTACGGGAGCGCACGGCGCGCATCGGCGGGGGGGCGCAACGGGGCGCGCAGCGGCGGCAGTAAAGAGAGCAGGGCGAGGCAACGAGCGCGATAAAAGGCGGGGCGAGTGGCGGCATAACAGCGCGGAGAGGGGCGGGAACGCGCGAAAGCGGGCACGGGAGCGAGGGCGGGGGCGGGCATAGCAACCATGGGCATCCACGGCGCGCCCAACGTGGGCGCGGGCGAAGGCGAGGGCGGGCTGGTGGGCAGGGGTGGCGGGAAGGAACAGGAGGAAGCCGGCTTACGTAACTATATTGATCGCTGATGCGACCCGGAAAATGCGGGCGGGCAGCGGGCGCAATGGCAAGCCTCGGAAGAAAACGGAGGCAGCGGACAGAAACGGTGGTGAGGGATTATGCGAGCGCAAGCGAATGGGGCATTGATTGCGGGATGTTGATGCGGGGCTGAAAATTGATGGGTGGGGATTTTTGAACCAGAATTCAGAAGTGCAAAAAGGCGCGGGAAAAGGGCATCCCGGGCCGGCTAAAATCGCCAAAATCGCCCCGGGCAGCAGGCCCAAAACAGGCCCAAAACAGGCCTAAACGCAGCCAGGCCGTGGCTACAGCCAGTGTTTTGCGTGCTGTATTTCTGGCTGTGTCCAGGGTTTTTTGCGTATATATTACAGCTAGGGCTCCTGGGCCTTCGCCCGGGGGCAACTGGTAATTTATGAGGTCACTTCGGAATCCAATGTGTGCGACTCGCCTGGCTAAGTTCTTGGGCACTAAATTGTGCTTCTTGAGAACGCCTTGCAGCCGGAAGACTACCTCGTCCTTGACTTCATCATCGGACTCTCTGGCGCAAATACGCCAGCTTTGTCTGCCTTGGTGAGCTTCCGAGATTGCGACCCGATTTTCCTGTGCGTTAATGGGCTTTTGCTTCTGTGGGCAAATAGGTGCACTTACATCGACCTCCGCTAAGTGGATTATTCGGGCGTCGTTTCTGTTCGTCAGCGCTTCCCTCCTGGCCGTCGCGAAGTTTTCCAAGGCAGCAGCTGTACGAAAACAGTGAGTGAGAATCGGTTTTGTTTCGTGGAAAATAAAAATGCTAGCCTGCTGCTTCGCTGTCGTAGAACACGTCCATGATAATCGGTGGAGATGCAAGAGGCAATTGCTTTGGCGATGAACTTGGTTAAATTCAATAGCGCCAGTATTTAACGTGAGTTTGTGTTCCCTCACCGCTCGCAGATGTACATATTTGTTCTTAGATCTCTGCAGCCAGATCTTGTGGCCAGATCTTGGCTACCCGCCGTTTTGTTCAGGTGCTCAGTCGTGTGTCCATCAGATTTGGTTGCGCGCCACCTGATCCCCTCCTTATACAGGACCCGATTTTTCCGCCTCGCCTCATTGATGATGCCGCCCCAAATGCGGTACATGGTCGAGTGCCTGATCTGCGATCTGAACGTTGTTTCGTTGATATACTGAGTCATGCTGAACGGAAGGTTCATCCATCGTATAGCGGTATGCTCTGGTTTGGAGGGGGGAAAGTGAACAAATGAGTCCACAGGTTACTTTCCGGGATGGAACCGTCGGTTTGTTCTCCTTCCTAATTCGCTACTAATACGGGATCTGCCCGCAGTATGCGACCTGTGCTGATGGGAACCGTTGCTTCCTCATCATTCTGTGGACATGAAGAGCTGTGATGTGGCCACTAAGTCGGAAATTTTCCAACGTGGATCGGCTTCTTCGGGTATGGCGATTATCGTGTGACTGGTTTTGCTGACAACCGCTTTGAACCAGGGCCTTCCTCGTATAGCTTTCGTCATTACTCCCATTTAGGATATCCCTTCACCTTAAATATCGCCTCCGCCCAGTCCGATTGTTAACCAACAATCAATTCCCCCCCGCCCCCCTTCTCCAATTTCCAACCTTCCTCTGCGTCTCAATTCCACCTCCCGTCGATAATGCCTAAGGTGGCGAAGTGAGTTCTGTTCTTAAGTGCGAACTCCTGTGGCCTTTAACCTTATCCCTTTTGCGTACAGATCCCCCGCCAAGCCGCGGCCAAAGTAAGCTCCCTTTCACTGTATCTTGCTTCTCGTCCTTACTCTTGTCAGGCCCAAACCTATCCTCAAATCACCCAAAAAGAAAGTGACGAGTTCACAATTCATCAACGATGAAGCCGAAGAGTCGTGAGTCTGTCCTTCATATTTTTTTATTTCTGAGTTTGTAACTTCGCGTAGGGACGACGGGGTTCTCGTCGACCGTCCCTCTGAAGGTGGCTCCCCTTTGAACAACAATCAAGAAGAAGAAGACGATGATTTTGACACCATGCCGGATTATGGGTGTGTATTCTCTAGTCGCGATATTTGTGCCCTCCTTTAAACATATTTTCGCAGGTATGAAAGCGATTTCATCAACGATGGGTCCGGGTTTGGATTTACTCGAGTTCATTCGTTTGCTGACTTGTTAATCTAGGGACATCTACGAAGAGGTGTCCGCTCCAAAGTCGGCTTCCATGTGCGTTGTCGAATGAGTTTCCCTAATTTCTATGCTCACACGGCTCTCTCATAGCACGCCGCCTCCAGCGTCCCAGTCCAAGTCTGGTCGAGGCAGAGTTGCCCATGTGGAGACCCGATCAAGTTCGCCTGAGATGTACGTCCCCCGATCGATTGACCGTTCTACATGTGCCGAATCCCTTGTAGCACCCCGCCTCCATCGCCTTCGAAGCCCAGAGGCAGGACTTCCAAGGTTGTCAAGGATGAGTCGTCGTTAGTATCTGTTTCCACCGAGTCCTGTTCGATTGCTTACCCTGATTTAAGGCCTCCCGCTACGGTCAAAACGAAGGCGACCCCGACTCCCAAGCGTGCTCAGAAGGCGGAAACGAAGCCAGTGCCTGAGAAAGATGTAATCGAGTTGGCTTCTTCTGACGAGTACGTGTTTTCTGTGACTACTAACACGCTTTATTTTGATGCTGCGTCCTACAGGGACCTCACTGCCATGGACGTGGACGATAGCATGTTCAAGAAACCAACTGGTGTCAAACATAGGTACGTTGCTGTTTAATCTTTATTGTTCGCCTCCAGCGTCCCAGTCCAAGTCTGGTCGAGGCAGAGTTGCCCATGTGGAGACCCGATCAAGTTCGCCTGAGATGTACGTCCCCCGATCGATTGACCGTTCTACATGTGCCGAATCCCTTGTAGCACCCCGCCTCCATCGCCTTCGAAGCCCAGAGGCAGGACTTCCAAGGTTGTCAAGGATGAGTCGTCGTTAGTATCTGTTTCCACCGAGTCCTGTTCGATTGCTTACCCTGATTTAAGGCCTCCCCCTACGGTCAAAACGAAGGCGACCCTGACTCCCAAGCGTGCTCAGAAGGCGGAAACGAAGCCAGTGCCTGAGAAAGATGTAATCGAGTTGGCTTCTTCTGACGAGTACGTGTTTTCTGTGACTACTAACACGCTTTATTTTGATGCTGCGTCCTACAGGGACCTCACTGCCATGGACGTGGACGATAGCATGTTCAAGAAACCAACTGGTGTCAAACATAGGTACGTTGCTGTTTAATCTTTATTGTTCGTTCTAACGATTACAGCGCTCTTCCTCCTTCGCTTTTGACTAGAAGGTTTGTCTGTATCTAGTCTGGACGTGCACCATTGCTCACATAGCTTATCAGCGCCGCATCGAAACTTGGCATTAAGGTCGCGCCGGTCAATGACGTCGGCGCTCGTGAAGAGGATTCCGATCGTGAGACTGAAGCTCATACTTCCTCCGCGACGGGCGCCGTCAATCGCCCTGAAGCTACTAAATCCAAGTTGCCTTTCCAGTTAGTTCATGTTCGCGGTCAGCTATTTATTCGAACTCACCACCTTCTCGCAGACTCCCCGAAGATATGGATCCCGCCATGGCGAAGTAAGTTCTCGTGTTTGGGTGATATTTCCGCTGACAATCTGTCCTTCCCTAGCGCGCTTTCCTCCTGGATGGATTCTTATATGGCTGGTCGCGCCGCAGATCCTGCTCCGAAGAAGAAGGCGCGTATTGACCACGACGCTATCGCGTTGAAGGAAGCCATCGATCTTTCGATCAAGTATGTGCGATGTCCTAATATCTTAGCTTTGTTCTCAATTACTTGTCAGGCGCTTGGAGTCACCCGTCTCGACACCGCCCAAGAAGCTTCGGGACTTGTCTCCCGATTGGGACCCGCCGTTCGCTGGTGAAGTTGGAACTTCGTCCCGC
Source organism: Mycena polygramma (assembly GCA_029449255.1). NCBI lineage: Eukaryota > Fungi > Basidiomycota > Agaricomycetes > Agaricales > Mycenaceae > Mycena > Mycena polygramma. Next base: position 170,045 of record JARKID010000095.1, on the reverse strand, counting down.
CCGTCTTCGCCTTCCAAGTGAGTTTTTCTCACTGTCCTTTTTCGTTCCATTCACCGCTTGAAAGATCCGCGAAGGCTAAAGGGAAGGCTCGATACGAGTCGCCCCCAAGAAGGTTTTGTATATTTTCTACATTCTGTCAACACGGTTGTTCTGAATACACTTTGTTGCAGAGCGTCTTCCACTGTCAAGCGTAAACAGGCTGCGACGGCAGAGAGCGACACAGACGCTGGCAAAGCGGCTTCTGTTAAACCCAGGTGAATTTATTTCTTCGATCCTCCTCTATATGGCCTGAGTTTCTCAATCGCATCCTTCATAGCCGTGCGTCTACATCCAAGCGTGTCAAGCGGGAAGACGTCCTTCGGTCCAGCGATGTTTCCTCCTACCTCGTCAAGGCGGAGCCTCCCGTGATATCCGCGGGCGGCGGTACCAAAGCTGGGTCACCTCCCCTCACTATGGCCCAGTTCAAGAGGGTCGCTAATGGGGAGAAGCCTTCTGATGTCAAAGCGTCTCCGTCTCGTGAAGTTACTCCTGAAGAGGACGTCGATACGGTGTTTCTCGAAGATCTGGAGTTGTACAAGGCTTACTTGTGCGTCTATATTTTGTTTGGACTGCGTTGTGCTAATGTGTTCGCAGCAATCCCAAAGCTCCTTGCGGAGTGTACGATTTGAATCTGCAAGATCTATCTTTGCGCGAGCATTACGTTGGCTTGCCTCCACTACCGTGCGTTACTTCCATCGTCACCTCATTCAATTCTAACCGTTTATTAGGGGAGGTCGTCGCATAGTCGCCGCCTACGACAAGAATCGAAACTCCGTGGAGGACATCGACTACACCATGGGCGGCCGAGTCCAGTTCAGTTCCTGGTACAACCAGAACCCGCGCATGCTCGCCCCGTACGTTTCCTTTCTCTCTCTCGCTGCTTATTGAGTCCGCTCATTCTTTGGGCCAAGGAACTCGATGAACGCCATCTTGTTTGAGCGTGCTGAACCCAATTTCATCAACCCGTCCAGGGTTAACCCGCTGGACCTTGGATCGAAAGTTTCGGCTGGCAGTACCACCACTCATCGCCTGTACGTCGGCGACCGCATCGCCATCTGTGTCTCGGCTGTTTGTTGTATGGAATCCTACCTGGTAGCTCCCAAACGTGTCGGCGCCAGATCTGAGCGCATGCGCAAATGGTTCAACACTGTCTTTCATGACCAGGACTGGGAGCGTTGGGAGGCGATTCTTTGTCTGGTTTTCCATGAGCACGTCATGTATGGACAAATCGTTGACAAAGCTGTCTCTTTCCAGACCATGATTAGCCCAGACCCTCGTAACACGCAGGACGGTAAGCTCTTATGTTCAATCGCAAGTGCAGCGCTAACACCCACTTGTTAGCAACGCCGGATCGCAACACTCGCGGCGTACCTTCTTCAATGTTCAGCTCTCGTTCCCCTACAAAGAAAACCCCCACCAAATCGTCTTCCAATGCCTCTCGCGGTTCCGCCCCTGTCAAAACGTTGCTGGCTTACAACGACCCTGGTTCGTTATTCTTTGCGTCTGCATTGGCCCGCTGAAACTCACTTGCATCGCAGTTCCCGTCTATGACGCTCGCAAAACCGTCATCGACTTTGACGCCGATCTCGAGCGTCTCGACCAGGTCCTTCCTTTGTTTCCTGGCGAAATTCCCTCCGGCTCCTTCACTATCGTCGGCTACACCGTCTCCTCTTACATGGCCACTATCAGCGGTGGAAGTGAACGTCTCCCCCATGTCGGCCTCAACATACTTTGGGCGATTGTTTGTGGGACCCCGTCTCCGTCTTCTGCGTCCTAGACCCGCTGCGTTTCTGATTCAATCCATGCCCAATAACCTATGCCATATGCCCTTGTTTATTAGATTATGACCTATGCTATGTTTCTATGCCCATATGCCCCGCAATTTGTTGTCCGATAATTCACTCGAAGGCCCGGATTTGATTCAAACAATCTACCAATCTCGCTCTGGCCATAATCTGCGCATCTCGCACTGCAGCAGAACTAGACCTGTTCGAGTGAGTTATCCGAGCTATAAGAGGCCGTATCTCATTTGCTAGAAGATTGTTTAGACGCTCCAGCTGGTCGCATATGTCGATTGCGTGCTCCACGTCTGAAAGTTATGTAAGTTATCAAGTCTGTCTGTTATTATGCTTGAATCCGCACCGTATACGTCCAACGGGTGCTTGGTTGGATGACAAGCGACTGCCTGGACTTTGGAGACATACGAACCCGCTAAATTATTATGGTGAGCAATGAATGACCTTCGACGCGAGCGCAACTTATACTCGGGTCAGGGTTTGAACTGGATGGTCCTGGAAGGCGCATAGGCGCCTTTTTGTAACGCCTAAGACGCCCAGGTTCCTTCGCTCGGTAGATCTTCAAGAACTGCTCGTACGACGCGAAAAAACTGGACTTGGTCATCTCAAATACGAACAGAGGCTTTCTGTCGCAGCCTATCTTGTAATCTCTGCAGGTGCGGCAGCTGGGCTGGTCTTCGTCTACAATGCACGTTTTCTTGTTCTTGCTTCTGACGCAGTTTTCACAGGCCTAGTGGTCGACGTCAATACAAAGCGTGTACGGGAATTCGTGCCATCCCTACCTTTCGGTTCTCCGAGTTCCACATTCTTATTTCGTCTCCGCATATCCACTTGCGCTGAGAGTCGTGATATCTGGTGGTGAGCTCCGCTACTCTTCGCCAAAATTGGTCGAGTATTTCCTCGGTGGGTTCTGTATCGGGAACGGTAAGGCCTGTGCGGAACGATTCCGAGGGGGGAGGAGTATGCGGCTCGACTCTGAAGACAGTTTGAGCGGCCGCCAGCCGCGCGCGATGAGACGTATCGTCCATAGTGAGGGGACGGACGAGTGGAAGTCGTCTAGGAGAGTAGCACCGCCTCCAGTTCACGTGAATGACATACAATAACACGCATCTTTTTTTCCTCGTTATTCCTCGATCTTCCCGTGCCTTTACAACGCGTGCCGGAACGCAGTTTGGGGCCGACCTTTCCAATTCTAGTACGCTGCACGACCGCTGACTCCCCCGGTGGACATCAGGACGTGCCGGCGGCATTGCGCATCAGATCGTATCTTCGCCCGTGGTGAGCCGATCACACCCGACCCGTATTCTCTTGACGTGTGCATACCCACCTGCTGGTTTGTCGATTTACAAGGTCAACCAAATCGATTCTTCCATCCGTGCATTGGCGTATGGGTGGAAGGGGTTTTTTATTTCATTTTGTGGGGTGGTGCAACGCCAGAAACTAGAATTTATTTGGCTTGTTCTGTCTTCTCGTTCAATCTCAAGATGTCTTGTCCAAATACACGGCCGTACTTCACTTTCTGCGAGTTGACGCGGTGCTACATCTATCTTGCTCGACGAAAGGGGTAGTTTGCAACATCTGTTCGTCGCGATGGTGGATGATGGTGATTGTGTAAGCCTTGATCGCTATCTCCCTCTCTCCGCTCCTCCATCATGCTCTCGCTCTGCATCCTCTGGCTGCTCGCTGCACTGGTCTTTCTACTTGTATACTCGCTGACTTGCCTGGACGTATCGCTGGATTCTTGTTCCACTTCTCTGGTGTACATGAACATGTTCTGCGAAAATTTGCTCTGGAACGACATGCGCCATCTCCTTGACGCATTTTGCACCTCGCTTCTCGGAGGTCACCGCAGGATTTGCACCTATCTCTACTATTGTCTGTATCTGTGTGACTGTAAGCTCCCGCCTTTAATTCTTGTGGATCAATCACAACTTTGTAGGCAAAACCGCAGACGCTTGCGTCTTGCACTGGTCTTTTGTGACCGCCCCTTGTGGGCATTTATGTGGATACACGGCTTGCGGGTCGTTGTGTCTGGGCATTATTGCCTATGTAATCTGTTGTGGTATATGTAGAGTGTGCGTGGGGGTAATGCGACCAATGCGTACCCTCGCGCGAAGACGCTCTGCTACCGCCCAACGCATGTCTCCCCTTGTTCGCCCACTTTGTGCCCTACGCAATGCATGTTGCCTTCCCGGGCAAGGTGCGCGCGGTTTGGAGTCATTCAAGTCGGGCGGAGGTGCGAGACAAACTATAAACGGTCGACTGTTGTCACCATATATACACGACGATAACGAAATAGAAGCGTGGGCTCACATGGAATTTGCATATGAATATCAATGTAAGAAAAGTGAGGTTAAGGATGTTCTACGTCGCCACAAGAATTGTCTCGCAGTTAGCATGCCAATCTCTGATATTCTAGACTTACTTACAAGAGCGGACGTTCTGGCAATGTCTAAGCTTCACGATGTGTGGGTTCCCACCAGGTTGAGCGTTGCGGCTTGTAAAGCAAAATTTAAAGACCATGACTGTTCTGCTTGTAGAGATGTCGTGTCTGTGCTATGTAACGTTAGTGCAGACAGTACGGGTTGGACAGACCCGGATGCGAAACCGTTGGCCACAAATGGCCGATTTATGAAGGCAAAAAAACCGCCACCGACCCCAGCGCGGTCGGTATATGACGCTTTACAGCTGTTCCGGAAAATAATGAGACAAGCCGTTTTTTTTCGGCTCGGTTCCCAAAGCGGATCTGTCCAAATCGGGAAGTTTGTTTGGCTTTGCCAAACAACGCGTCGTCTCTTCCCTCTTGCCTCATCGCTCAGCCTGTCTTCACTGCCCCTCATGCCGGACTCAGCAAGAGGTACCAAACGGAAGAACACGGAGGTGCAGAAGGTGCAGTCTGGTATCGTGGATATGGTTGCTGGCTTCAGTCCTTCTGGTACGTCTCCTCGGTATCTGTCTGCCGCACTCACTGATCTCCTTCCCTGTGAGAAGTCCGTAACCGCTGGTTCGCGTACAAACCAAACTCTTCGAGCTCCAAAGAGCAAGAGAACTTTTCACCGCTCCCATCCCCCGAGAAACCTGCCAAGCGCGACAACGCATCGAAAAAACGCGATGGTGCTTCGATTGACCGTGACACGATGCCAGACTCCGACACCATCGACCTCTCAAACGAAACTGACTCGGAATCCGACGCCTCTTCCCCCCTACCGCGCCGTAAAAAATCAAAGTCTTCAGCCAGTGACGACGAAGCGGACGAAGCCATCGAGATGTCTTTTTGCATCGAAGTAGAAACTCCCGCGCCCCCCGTCCTAACCGTTCGCAAAACCAACACGAAACCTATCCCGCCTAAAACTACAACTCTCGGACCCTATGAATTCACGTCGTCTATCAGCTATACAGAATTTCTGGCTCTAGTCGCTAAAGGCTGCCGTACAAGTTCAGGGAATCTGGTTTGTGACGCTATGGAATGGAAATTCGATCGCCCCGCCAATTCCAAGCGCCGTCCCCTTAGAGACGAAGTCGGTTTGAAAGTCGCAATCAAGGCGCTTACCGAGCGCCGTAAGGACTTCAATTTCAGTATTTATATGCCACCTCCGACCCCGGTGAAGCAAGAATTGGTACTCCCCTTTGTATGTGACGATGTCGTCTTCTGATTTGTTCTAGCCATGGCTCAAGACGGAATCTGAGAAGACCGGACCCCTTGACTTCGATTTTACGCCAGACGAGCTTACAGCGTCTGGTTCGGTGATATCCGTTCGTGAACAAATTGTGAGTGAACCTCTTCCAGCTCCGCTCCGCCACTAACCGTGTCGTCTCCAAAGGCCGGAATCGACGCGGCTTCGAATCCTCACTTCAACATACTTTTAGAACGTTACCCGATCGACAACAATCCCCTGTTCCCCGGCAAGCGTATCTACCATAACGAAGTTGGGTTCCATGAGTTGTCCGATATAAAGCTGCGTGTCTGGGCTGTTGCAATGGTATATCCATGTGTCTCCGCGCTCAACTCGATCGCATACTAACCTGTATTCTAGGCGAAAGGTGCCGCAACCAAGGACAAACCTCCATCGTCTAGCCACTTCAACAAAAATCAGACCATACGTATCTCGAACGCGCCGCCTGCTGCGGCTATCCCAGTACCTCTCCCTGCGCCTCCCGCTGCAGGCGACGGCCTTCTTCAGCTCCTCGCCCTCCTCCCCGCAATCCAAACTCTCACCCATCAGCAACCACCACCGCCGTATGGCTTCCCCCCCAACCCGTATTATCCACACCAATATCCGCCTAATTTTCCACCTGCACACGCGCCAGCTGCCCCGGCCGCTACACTGCATCCAGAATCACCACCACCAATTGTCCTCCCACGCACCATCATCCTCGACGAGTATTGCGAGCGCTACCAGCTCAATGCCGACGATCGTCGCGTACTTACGGCGTTAGGCTACGAACCAGGAGACGATGGTATCAAGGCGTTGGGAAAGGAAGAATGGGATGAAGCGAAGGTTGCGCCGCTTGCAAAAGGTCGCATTCTCCGCCAACATGGAGCTTTCTTGAAGGATGTCGTCGCTGGGTTGTGGGATTGATTTTCGTCTCCGTGTTTCTGCTCTCACAGCTTTCCAAGTGTTTTCGCGTATCGTAAGGATTATTCATTATTCAATAGTATGTACAATGTTGCCCAACTCATTGGTATCCCGCATGCATAAACCACTGTCGCGCCATCGCAGCTGTAATACAACCGCAGGCTTCGAGGATCGCGTGGACCGGATCTTCAGCGGCTAGCATTTCAGAGCCGTGACGCCGCATGTAAGCCTTGACTAGATTTGCGCACAATCAGAAGAGATCACGAGAATCTGAGCGGCTGCGTACGCGTACTGAAGGACTCCTCGATTGGGTTGAGATCAGGAGAGTATGGTGGGAGGAAAATAAGTAACGACTCTGAGGCAGGTTTGTTAGACAATGACGAACGGTATGGAGGGGACGTACTGTTCGCGGACAGAAGCTGCAGCAATGCATCGTTATGGTGGATGCGGCAGTTGTCGAGGACAAGTACACTATGCTTCTCTGGCCATGCGTTCATCTGGGGAAGCTAAGAGATATGTCAGCCCAGTTCACAACTCAAGATAAATTGTGTACGCACAACCTGCTCCGCAACAAAATCAAAGAAGTCAAAGGAATCGAAAGCCCCTGGAACGACTTTGACTGCAAGATATCCCTCCTTTGACATGGCAGCTGCAACAGAGTATCCGGGACCGCGTACAAAGGGGTAGGAGTAGGACGCGCGCATCCCTGCAGGGGCACGGCCGTATCGACGAGCAAGGGTGTGATCGTTCTTGCTTGTTTCATCGGCCATGATCAACATATCACTGTCACCCGCAAGGTCGCCGTTAATCACGTCCCAATAATCGTCGCGTTGCTGTGTCGTGCGCTCGCGCGCAATACGGTGCAATAGTTTGCGAGTGAGCCCAGCGTCAGATAGATTCTTTTGAAGAGCGGAGATGGAAATAGCGATGTCGTGATGGATGGCGAGGTGCCAGCGTAGCTCATCCAGGTAAACTTCAGGCTCCTTCTGGTAAATGTCAAGGCAAGCCGATAGAACTGCTTGAGCGATGATGCGCGGACGGCCGCGAAGAGGAGATGGGGGGCGCGAGGTGCTTCCGATGTCACGGAACAGCTTCTTCCAGCGAAAGAGGCTCGCCCGCGAGACCACGAGGCCCTGCATAATGTCCGTCTCGTCCCATCCAAGATCCCAAAGCCTCAAAGCTGCGTCCTTCAAGTCGGGGCTGATCCTCCTATTGCCCATCGGTGCGTACAGTTGCGGGAGATGGTGATACAGGAGACAGGCAGGTAAGATGTGGAGTGGAGGATAGGAAGAACCAAGAGGCGTGTTGGCGGGCAAAGAGACGACGCGTTGTTTGGCAAAGCCAAACAAACTTCCCAATTTGGACGGATCCGCTTTGGGAACCGAGCCGAAAAAAAAACGGCTTGTCTCATTATTTTCCGGAACAGCTGTAATGCGGAAAAGGGCAGTTTACAAGCTGAAAACTATCAGGAAGCGCAAAAAAGGCGCGTTGAAAGGCATTTCGTTCCCCCCAAATCCTCTCAGCGTGAAAACGGCTCATCGAATTATAAGCGCGCATTGCAGGACGGTCAGCCCTAAGGTGTTCAGAGAAGCTGGATGCGCCGTGTGCGGCCTACTCACCCCGCTCACGAAACTGACGCCCTTGGACAAATACAAGGGTAGTCTTGCCCTTCTGGTTAAGCCTGGGGTTACGCGCAAAGAGCGGTTCAAGTCCAGCGATCCAATAGAAACGTTGAAAGGTCCTATTTTGGCCGAGGGGTGTGAACATATATGCGTGGACTGTGAAACATACCTCAACAGCGATGCTTTGCCACAAGCTGCCCTCGCCCGGCATAATTGGTTGGGTACAGTCCCAGACCAACTAAGAGATTTGACGTACGCTGAAGGAATTATGATTGCCAAGGTTCGCCATAATCGGTGTGTTGTCAGAGTTAATTCCGGTAGGGTGAGAATGAGCGCCAACGCCATAATGTTTTCTCAGCCCGTACTTTCTATAATGAATAAATTGCCCCCCTCGAAATCGGAGATGAATGAAATCCTGGCCTTTGTGTTCACGGGTTCAGCGGCGCCAACTCAGGAAGACTTTGATCGCACTCCGATGTTGGTTAGGCGGAAGAAAGTCACGCAAGCTTTGGAATGGTTGAAGCTGAATCACGAAGATTATAGGGACTTGGAGATTTCGCGCGAAAATCTTGCATCCTATGCGGAACGGGATATACCGGTGGTGGTTGATTTCAGGCGCACGAAACATGACTCTGCAGATGGAGTCGCGGCAGGCACTACCGCGGTGCACGACACCGTACAAGAGTACGGCACGAAGACCGGCAAATGCAGCTTTGCGGTTCATGGACTGACCGGCACAGAATATGCAACCGCTACAATGCGGACGATAAAGTCGGTGGCCCTGCAGCATTTGACTCACAAAGGTAAAATGTTGGGGATAGGAAGGGGTGACGCACCCCTGAGCCTTTACGACAACGTTCAAGCTTATCCAGGTATGTTTCCTTGGCTATTTCCGTACGGTAAAGGAGGGATAGGTCACGCCAGTCATTCCAATAAGCAAGCAGATGCAACTAGAAAAAGGAATCTTCTGTTGTACCACGACAAACGGTTCCAAGTAGACACTTACTTCCCTATGATCGCGTTCAACCATGAGCAATTGAAGGCTGCATCCACGGCCAGCATTCTGTTGGCAAAACGTTCCAAATTCAACGCGATATCCCGTAGGTTATCCGCCGTGGATCCCAAGGTGGCAGGCGACATAGCAGATAGACTGGCGGCGGGAGATCATGTCAAACCGTCCAACCCTGCGGAACAAATATGTTTCGACCTTATCAAAGATCTTGACGGTGTAGCGGGCCGAGTGAAGGGGTCAGTGACACAAAAGAAATACATGAGGAATGAAATATGGTCAACGGTGGCCTTCTTCAACGCGCCTACCTGGTTTATAACTTTGTCCTGGTCCGATCTACATCACCCGTTAGCTTTGTATTACGCTCAAACTGACACCGTGTACAGACCGGAGGTTAAGACTTCCAAAGAGAGAAACAAGCTCATGTCGACCAATCCAGTTTCCGCCGCTCGGTTTTTCCACTATATGGTTGAGGCATTTTTCACAGATATATTGGGGTGGGACAGCCAGGACAGGGGCCTGCTTGGGCATCTGAAAGCTTATTACGCTACGGTGGAGCAACAAGGGAGACTTACTTTGCACGCGCATGGTCTCATATGGATACACAGCGCTCTATCACCCCAAGAGATACGGGACCGCATAATGGCCGACGATTCACGTTTCCGAGCCAAATTGATTAGATACTTGGAGTCCTCGCATAGGGCAGAATACTTCAATGGGTCCAGGGATGCCGTTATTGAAAAGAGAAAGGTTGAACCGCTCGCCCCGGACGCGGACAGCGATGATGAAATAGATTGGGAAGCGGAGTATCGTCCTCCTACTCAAACACTGCCGCGCGCTCCACCGAAGCCATGTGCCGCCAAGAAATGCACTGAGTTGTGTGCCAACTGCAAAAGATACGCAGACTGGTGGGAGGGTTTTGAACTTGAGGTAGACGACCTCTTAGTGCGCTCTAATGTTCACACGCACTTTTTATCTGTTGAGCATCACCGGGCAGAGGAAGCCAAGACGAAATGGAGAAAAAACCCTGATACGAAGAGAAAAGAACCGGATTTCAAATTTAAACGCGAGCGAAAAGGATGCCTCACGAAGACTGGAGTATGCCGTGCTCGTTTCCCGAGAGACGTGTTCAAAGAATCGGTTATATCTGAAGACGGTCACGTAGATGTTAAACACCTGGAGCCCATGATGAACACAGTGAACCCTATAATCACATTTTTGAACCGCTGCAACTCTGACGTGACGAGCCTCCTTTCTGGTACATCTGTCAAGGCGGTAGTTTCGTACGTGTCAGACTATGTGTCGAAATTGAGTTTGAAATCCTACCAAATGTTTGCATCTGTGTATGACGTGTTTGAGAAGGATTCTGAGCTTATAGGTGGTACTCACAAGGATAAAGACACTGCTCGGCATATGATGCGAAAAATGGTAAATTCTATGAGCGCCAAGATGGAAATCGGAAGTCCGATGGCGTCCTTATACTTGTTGGGTAACCCGGATCACTACACCAGCCACAATTATGTTCCTTTTGCTTGGCGACCGTATGTCCAATTCATAAGGGCGTTTTGGGTCGCAGACCTTCCTGTTGACAATGATGAGGACATGGACAAGGATGAAGAAGAACGCATTCCCATCGGTAAACTAGACGGGAAATTCGTGCCTACTTCAGGCGTGGATGATTATCGGTACCGCCCCTTGGTGTACGGCGGAGTAAACCTGTTCGAGTGGATTCAGTGCTATGAAAAGAAAAAAAGATCTCCTAAGGAAAGAGCGGACTTTGAAGATGAACTCAGATCAGCACGCTTCATGCAGGCAGATTATCGGCGAGCAGCATTGGAGAGACTAAAAGAGGACGACGGTGATAACCTGTATCCTGACGATGACATATTCGAGGACAAGGTTGAGGATGAACGCCTGGAGTACAGTGAAGGGCCGGATAATCTGGAAGATAGTGACGACGATGTTGATGAGGTGTCTGATTGGGAAACAGACGATGAGGACGACGTGATCTTGGACAAGCAAGCCAAGATAAACAAGCAGAAGCGCCCTCTGGTACAGGCTTTCACACCTGGTCACCCGTTGTTCCCATCTCATTCAGTGACGTGCGATTTTGAGCGGTTGACTTCCATAATACCTAACTTCATTGGTGGTGCTATTCCTCGTTCAGACAGAGGCGATCGAGCGGCTTATTGCATGACAATGCTTACTTTATTCAAGCCGTGGAGAACTCCAGCTGAGCTGAAGGACACCGATGCTACCTGGGAACAGGCGTTCAATGAGCATGTGTTCACAGAGCGCCAGTCAGAACTGATCAGGAATTTTGACGTACGTTACGAGTGTAACGATGCCCGAGACGATCACTTTGCTATGATGAAAAAAAAATTAGCCGAGGCTAAGAAATCTGGCCAAAATATGTTCCCTCCTGGATTCTTACCTTACAAGGACAAATTTGCCGACGACCTTAACGATTTCGATTATGGGTCCGATGATGACGACCTGGTTGATAATGACGACGACGACCAGCGTGGGCCTAAGACGTTAAAGATGATCGCGGAGGCAAAGAACATGCGCAGTATAATGGAAACCAGTGGCTGGCTCGATGCTTCGGTGGACGGTCTAAACCCGGTGAACAAGGACGAAATAATGGTGCCCTTCAAACCGAGAGTCGAATGGGTGAGTGTAATTAAAACCCAGAGATTGCAACTCATCGCAAACAAGCTGGCTAATCTGCCGCCCTCCACAGAGTCTGGCAAAAAAAGAAAAGTCAGAAACAGCGCCAGCATCTTACCCCATCATTACTTTGACCATAGATCGAAGGTTGATACCGCCACCAACGCAGACATCGTCTCCGATATAATCATCAAGTACCAGCTGAACGCGGAGCAGACAAGAGCTTTCAAGATCGTAGCGGACCACGCGGCGGGCCCCCAGCATTTACCTTTGCGTATGTATCTCGGCGGAATGGGGGGAACTGGCAAATCGCAAGTGCTGAAAGCCATGATGGAATTTTTCAAGAGACGAAATGAGGAGCACAGATACATCGTCCTAGGTCCGACTGGTTCAACTGCTGCTTTACTGAACGGTTCAACTTACCATTCAGTGTTCAAAATTCCCAGGGAAACCAAAAGCAAGAACCACGACGATGTGGATGGCATCCGCAACGAAGATTCCGCTCTGGCTGCTGTGAATGAAAGGTTGCAAGGCGTTGATTATGTGTTTCTGGATGAGATATCAATGGTCTCCTGCAATGACCTTCAGTTGATAGCTACCCAAGCGGCCAAGGCGAGAAATATTCACGACGATTCTTTCGGTTCTCTGAACATGATCGTGGCAGGGGACTTTGCACAGCTTCCTCCCATGACAGGCCCATCGTTGTACAGTGGGAATGTAACGCTGCAAGTATCTGATGCCATGGATCAGCGAAATCAAAACGCCGTCCTCGGCAGAATCCTGTGGCACCAGTTTAATACCGTTGTTATGCTGCGCCAGAACATGAGACAGCAGCAGCAAAGTGAAGCGGATGATAAGCTACGAACTGCGTTGGAAAATATGCGCTACGGTGCTTGTACTCCTGATGATGTCGCCTTTCTGGAGACGCGAATTGCCGGTTTCAGGCCTGGTAACCCAAAACTGAATTCAAAGGACGTCCGCAACGTGTCGATTATAACTGCAAGAAACAGTCAGAAAGATGCCCTGAATAAGATGGGGGCTGAAAGGTTTGCTCGAGACACAAACCAGACCCTGACTGACTTTTGCTCGATAGATCGCATAAGCGCTAGATCAGTGGACAAAACCAAATGGAAGACGTGCCTGCAATCCAACATCAAGAAGATGAGTATGGCTCTCCAACGAAAATTATGGGACGCACCACCGTCGGCAACTAACAAATTTATACCTGGAAGACTGTCGTTGTGTCTTGGAATGCCAATTATGCTGAGGGCGAACGACGCTACAGAACTGTGCATGACCAAAGGCCAAGAAGCTGAAGTCTGTGGCTGGCATGCGTCAGAGGGTCCGGCCGGCCAGCAGGTACTCGACACGCTGTTTGTCCGCCTAGTCAACCCGCCCAAGAAAGTTCAAATAGGAGACCTGCCCGAGAACGTTATTCCATTGGTGCGGACGATCACACCTATCACCTGTTTGCTCTCCGACGATACCTTGTTGTCCGTCCTACGCGAACAAGTGGTTTGTCTCATAAACTTTGGGATGACAGACTTGACTTCGCAGGGTAAGTCTAGGAAAAAGAATCCGGTCGAACTGGCTTACTGCAAAGATCATCGCTCCTATTACGTCGCCCTTTCCAGAGGTTTCACTGCCGAGGGAACGGTAATAGTTCAGGGGTTCTCAGAAGACAAGATCACTAGTGGAATGTCTGGATATCTCAGGCAGGAACTGCGAGAACTGGAAATCCTGGACGAGATTACGCGCCTGCGTTACGAGGGCAAGTTGCCTAGATCTGTGAACGGGTTATACAGATGTCGATTGCTCAGATCATATTACGCTTGGAAGACAGACCATCGAGACCCGTCACATTTTCATCCAGCCATGAAATGGGAAGCTTCTATGGGGCCGAGGGTACCTGAGAACGTGAATTACACCGAGTGGCGACCCACTGTTCCGCGCGGAGCAAAGCGAAAAAATGCCGATAACGAGCTACAAGAGATGAAACGTAAGGCCAAGAAAAGGAAGACCGAAGAGGAACGCTTAATGGTGCAAGATTTAGAGGCCCATGCCTTGCGTGCTGCATCCATGAACCTGATCGATCGCTCAGTTCCAAGGGGCCTCGTCTGGGACAGCATGAACTACAGCTGCGGTTACGATGCTGTATTCACAATTTTAGGAAATATATGGGCCGAAGATCCGGTCCGTTGGTCGACTTACTTTGCAAGCTTGAGTGTCCACTTAGGGCAGTTTGGATTGGCAATGGCGTCTGTGTTCGATGGAAGAATTTCGTTTGAAGAAGCGAGAAACGCTGTGAGAAGAGGTATGCACTTACAAACGCCCCAGGACTTCCCTATGGGAAGAAACTCTACGTCGATGGACCGCATAGCCCATTCGATATTGCCCCGCAAATTCTATGCAATGGGAAGGCAGATTTGCAGGACATGCGGATTTATTGACGGGAGAACTTACGGGATGCTTGAGTCCTACTTAACAGCTGGCTTAAACTCGAGGCACGAATACCCGGAAGGCGTGCCCCTGTCACGATGGTTGGCAGATTATTTGAGCCATGGAAGGCAGGCCTGCGCCAACTGTGCCATATTGGGAACAAGAGTACGCTTGAGCATGAACGTAGCAATCAGAGACGCTCCTCCTATTATGATGATCGACCTTACCCACGAAAAACTAGTGTTCGATGAAGAGCTTGCGTTTAATCTTGCAGATGGTCGTGCCGTGTTGCGACTTAGAGGGATAGTGTACGGTGGCCAAAATCATTTCACATGTAGGTATTTGAAGAAGGACGGAGGTATGTGGTTTCACGACGGTATCACAACCGCACGCGAATGCATCCCAGAAGTTAACGTCAATACATTGGCAGACAAGCTGGTGCTTCACAAGTGTGGCGAAAAAAAGGCTGTAGCAGTTATTTACGCGAGGGTGTTGTAGTGGTAGAACTTGAAGCTTGAAGTACGAAGACATGCACGGAGACGAAGAAGGGGAAAGGATGACGTTATGTATTACGGTATGTGACTATGATAGAATGATGGTGACTGCGTGACTATGAACTTGAACCGTAAAAAGAAAAAGGAAAACCCCCCAAAAAAAAGAAACAACTCGGTTATGCCATGCGCATGCAATGGCCCTCAAGCCCAAGTTCCTGTGGTAAATAACACTTACAACTGCACGTCAACCAGAGCTGACTTGCATTTTATTTCAGCCCGACAGCGTCCCGGACGAGGTGGCCGCCATCGCAAGCGATGCAGGAATTACCGCATATCATGCAGTCCAGAAGGCGGCGAACGTTCGGTCAATTTATTCTACGTGCCGTGCATCCTCACCCAATACAACACAGGTCAAGCCCGGTGACAAGGTTTTGATTTTTGGCGCGGGGGGTGTCGGCCACCTCGCCGTTCAATATGCGAAACATTTTGGGGCAACCGGTACAAAAGATCCCACTTCAATGAATCTTTTCCCGGCTCAAATCTACTTTCTACAGTGTATGTCTGCGACTTCAAGCCCGCCGCACGCAAGTTGGCCCTGGAGCTCGGGGCGACAGAGGCTTTTGACCTCATCGATCTCTCCACCAAGACAGCTGCAGGCTTTACCGTCGATACCACCATTGATTTTATTGCCAATAATCAAAGTGCGTGTACATGCGTGCTCTCTTTCATTTAACGACCTTAATATCTTGTAAGCCTTCGACCTCGCCATGGCCGCTCTGCGAGGCAACGACGCCAGCTTCCCCTCGAGTCCGACCCTGGTTTTGGTCGGATTCAGCGCGGACAGCCTCACTTTCGACACCCTCGACGCGTTGACGATCGGCGTGCAAAGTACGCACGTTTACTATTGATTCATACATAGTCTGACCTTGTTTTGTTTTAGTTCACCCCAGTACCTATGGACCCCGCAGTGCCCTCGTCGCTGCGCTTGACCTCTTTGCAACGGTAAGCACCATATATTGTCGCTGCCCCGCTTTTTCAATGTTGACGGGTTTGACAGGGAGCCGTTCGCGGCCATGTCCACACTGACACTCTCGAGAATGTTAACAAGGTCGTCGATCAAATCAGGTCGTTTGAAATCGTGGGCCGGAAGGTCGTGATCCCGCCGAAGGCAAAATCGGAAGTCATGTAATGGTGTAAGTATAATCCAGAACATTGTTATTGTTGAAACACAGTGTTACTGTGGCTGGTGAGATCGGGGGTCGTTATATCGTTTTATGAGAGAACAAATCGACTCCATGTTGCACCGAGAAGCTGGCGCGGGTTTTTTGTAAATTTCTTTCGTCGCTGTTAGCAAGAATCTAAGATGCTGACTTTTCCCGTTGCATCGAACCCGAAGTCAGTTGGACCGGCAATTTGCGGAGAGGCTCAGCGGCCCGAGCACAGCTTTTCAATCACTCTCTCCTTCCTCTCACACCGCGTTGACTGCAACTGCTGAACCGTCGCCGGCGGACAGTACACGAGACATCAAGCTTCCAAGGTCGTTGCACTCTCTTACTGGACTCTTCGACGGAATTGTGCTTTCAAATCCGAAGCCACTCACTCCACCTCAGTTCGGCGCGCTGAGACTCGGTCGGGCACAAGAGCCATTTGAAACACGGCCATATCTCTTGTCCTTGAGGCTTAGCGCCCAGGCTTTTGTCTCCCGGACTTTGAATCTGAAGGCCGGAGAGTCTCGAAACTCAAGCTGAAGCTCATGTCCGGCCAATCTGGTCACCATTGATATCTCACTGCTCGGGCGACCGATAGTACGCTGGCGAAAACTTTGCATGTTTTGTACAACGTGGAAGGCACATGCAGTGCCCACTATGCTCATCAAAAGAGTGCATTCCACGGATTCCAATCGGTGGCTTTTGACCTCTCCATTCTAGTTTTGCGCCGATATACAAACCACCCGATAACCGCGCACCGTTCCATTTCCCTCAATTCAACTTTCCAAGCCCATGGAGGACGAGGAGGAATTCGGCTGTTTCACCCCTGGACCGGTGGCGCCGCTCGCGCGGGTTCGGAGCTTTCAAGGTCGCAATGGTCATCGACGCTCGTCCCCATTTATTATGTCTCGCAGTATAAATGCCCAATGGCCCGGCACTCTTACTTCCATTCCCTCTCAACTCAACTTCCGAAGCTTATCAACTCTCAAGTCTCCACGATGATACCGACCACGATGCTCGCCGCAGTGTACACACCTGGCAACGACAACCTTGTCATGAACGACAGCTATCCTATCCGCGAGTTGGAGGACAACGAAGTGCTGCTCAAAGTCCTCGCAGCGGGAGGTATGCACCGGTTATACAGATCGAGGGGTTATACTAACGCCTTATGTAGTCTGCCACACAGACGCGACGATTTTGAGCGGTGTGTCGCTGGATACCAGATCGTATGTGCTGGGCCACGAGGGAGCTGGAGTACCAGTCAAGTGAGTAGCGGTCACCGGCTTGAATATTTGGACCTTCCACTCAAGAAATGCAGACTAGGACCCAAGGTCGACAAGGATGCAGTGCGACTGGGTCAGAGGTACTCGATCCTCACCCTCGGTTGTATCCACGGTATAGCTGGTGGTGCATCTGCCATCAGTGCGACACTCGGCGTTGGCAAGGACGGGTCGTTTGCAGAGTACATTATTGCCTCCGCAGACCTGCTCGTTCCTGTGGTACATAATATCTACAGCGGCAGTAAGTCAACCAGAACTGACCTGTTTTTTTTCTTTCAGCCCGACAAAGTCCCCGACGAAGTGGCTGCCATCGCAAGCGACGCAGGAATTACTGCATATCACGCGGTCCAGAACGCGGCGAATGTCCGTTCAGTTCATTTTGTGTGCCGTGCATCCTCCGTTAATATAATATCCCGCAGGTCAAGCCCGGTGACAAGGTTTTAATCTTTGGTGCAGGCGGTGTCGGCCATCTCGCCGTGCAGTATGCGAAGCATTTTGGAGCAACCGGTACAATACACCCGTTTCTACAAAATTCTTTGCTCAGTCTATTTACAGTGTATGTCTGCGACTTCAAGCCCGCTGCACGCAAGTTGGCTATCGAGCTTGGCGCGACCGAGGCCTTTGACCTCATTGATCTCTCCGCCAAGACGACCGCAGGCTTTACCGTGGACACCACCATCGATTTTATCGCCAATATCCAGAGTGCGTCTCATGCACATCGTCTTTCAACTGGTTATGTTAATATTCTGGAAGCCTTCAACCTCGCCATGGCTGCTCTGCGAGGTAACGACGCTAGCTTCCCCTCGAGCCCGACTCTGGTCTTGGTTGGCTTCACCGGTGACACTCTCACTTTCGACACGCTCGACGCTTTGACAATCGGAGTGCAAAGTACAGATTACTTATTCTCAGCCGGGCATAATCGTCTAACCTCTGCTTTGTTTTCAGTTCGCACCAGCACCTATGGACCACGCAGTGCCCTCGTCGCTGCGCTGGACCTCTTCTCGACTGTAAGTAATGTGAACTCCATCGCTACCCGGTTTCTGACAGGCTCCTCATGATCAGGGAGCCGTTCGCTCCCATGTTGAGAGCGACACTCTCGAGAATGTTAACAAGGTCGTGGATCAAATCCGGTCGTTCGAAATCGTGGGCCGGAAGGTCGTGATCCCGCCGAAAGCAAGATCAGAAGCCGTGTAATGGTAGAGCAGACCATGAAGAATTCAGATAGTTACAGAACACTGTGGAATTGCGGATCCAGTCTTTCCTTCAATAACTTTATGTGGTTGGTTGAGATCGGGTTCGAGCTAAGTATGAGAGACCTGGTATGGCACATATACTGTGCAAAAATTATCTGATGGTTACATCTCGGTGGAAACAGGGTTTAAAGTCGCATCTTTCATTTTTTCACTAACCTGCTTCCTGCTTCCAACTAAGCCAAATGGTTGCAACCAATTATTCGTGAGTTACAATTGGAGGTTTAGCAGCTACATCTATGTTGGCTTGCTTCTAAAAAACTTGGTTGAAGTTGGGGTTGCAAATTCGTTTGATATCGCAACGTTGTTGATCGGAACAATGATATGATCAGCATGCCGAGAGCTATAAAGGAAGCGGACTCAGTATGCCTTGTCAAAACACTATTGAAACAGAGGCAGTTGGGTGGTAAATACTGTTATTCATCTCTTAAAATCATGTTTCATGGAAATGGATGCTGCGGTATCTTTACATTGGCCATCGACAAAGAGGAGGTTGAAAACACCGATCTGACCAAAACAGTCAGACGATTTTGAGGTCAGGGTGCCCACATACTCCTGAATGGTAGAATGACCTGATATTCACCCTGCCCGCCTTGAAATAAAGCATTTATCGTTGAGCCGATACCCGAGCTGATGACGATCAGACTCCAAATAATGACAATGTTGATGGGAGATCAAATGCAACCCGCTGCAACGAGATGTTACCCAAATGCAAGATGTAAGCTACCATGGGAGATGTCACCCAATATTCGGAATGTTGTTGTAAGCTGCGACCCAAAACCTTGCAACTTTTCGCCAATTTTTGCACAGTATATCGCCCATAACCTGGCAAAGTAAATTGTCGCGTTGAATTTATTGGAGAGTATTAGTTGCTTCTATCTTATGCTTTGTCGTTGTTCGTTCGTCCTTCCGGAGTAGCCAAGCAAATTTCTTGTCGAGTTCGGAATCTAGCGCTGTGTTGTCTGAATGTCTTGGTTTAGCTGTGCCGCTTGTTTGGCGTTGTTACGTGATTGCTCAGACTCTCCTGTCTTTTCGACGTCAGCCGCTTGGCTTTCTCTTTCCTACCTTCATCTTCCCCCGTCCCTGACCCGTGTCGCAAGGGTGAGTAGGCCTGCCAATTGCCCATTTTATTGACTCTTCTTAGTCTCGGTCGCCGTCCGTCTCGCTAGTTTCTGATATCGACGTCCGGTGCGGGCCCATCGTCTCTTGAGGTCCTTATTCCAGCTCATATCTGCTTCAACTGCGCAGCACGCAACTCGGGACCAGAACACCGACGAACCCACCTCCACCGCGGTGACGACTGAATAAGCCGACCCCAGTCCCCTGCGTCAGATTATACGGCCTGGCGTTACCAGCTGAGAGTGCGTGTGGCGGGTGGAGCCCCCGCAGATTGCCTCCCCTGTTATCCCCTGGAGCTTTGACCACTCTCCGCGATGCGAGGGCTCCTTGTGTAGAGAAGGGGGAGAACGACGCTGCGGGAAGCTCCATATCAACCGTGCACACGCTTCGAGGAAACCTGTCAAGCACCTCTCAGTTGGAGCGGAGGATACCGATAAATCTGGCGCAGCGCGGCGTTATGGGAGGCTGTTTTCATATCTGATCCTTTGCCAAAGGCTTGACGGAGGCTGCCTGGGTTATTGCGTGTAACGTCTTCCGCGCCTTGGCTGCGTGGATCTGTCGTCCGACAGAGACGCTCGACACCCCTGATCCTTCACGGGACGTGATGGGCTGGAGTGTCGACCCGTAGCGTGTTTCACTAGCGCCTGCCGAACGGTCTTCCAGCATCGACACGCACGCGATCACAACGGGTGGATAGAGGTGCGGGGAGATTTTTGGAGCGTTGCGGAATACCTGTTGCCCGTTCCATTGTGGTTGAAGAGATCCCGGGTAAGGATGTGATATCCTCGTGCTCCCTTGCCGCGGGACCCGGGCTAAGGCGAGCGGTCTTCGCCAGCCGACCAATGCACGTTCAAAAACATCCAATTTTCTGTGTCCATAGTTTATTCGAACTGGGCTTCTTCTCTGTTCTTGTATGACCCGGGGCCTCCAGTCTAAGTTACAGAGCTGTGGGGGTACAATAGTATTTTGAAGATGTTGAATCCCCTTGAAGACTTCAAGGACCGTAAATTTCGTTGACGAGCATTTGGTTGTAAGTACGTGAAGGGCCGGCTTATGCGAGGAAGGCCTTGTGAAATATAGGACCAGTTCCAGAGAGACCGTATCGGATTTTGTGTATTTCTTGTCCAAAATCAAGATCAGTACCAGATGTTCAGGTTTTCGTCGAGCAAGACGAGATAGGGGCTATCGGCGGCGATCAGATGCGAATGATATCCGGTAGGCACAGCTTTTCCTGCTTTTTTATTATTCTTGCGTCCGCCGTCGTCCGTTAAGCCCAGTATTCTCGAGCATCCCCAGTTCAGCCCTAAGTTCACCAAGAATGTGAAGAGTCGTTTGGCTGGTCGGCCTTTTCCTCCCTTCTCGAAGCCGGCAGCGCCTTAGTCTGCCTTAGTCTTGCGCGCTGGGGTGCCAGCGAAAAGTGGTGCCAGTGAAACCCTCCTGGCCAGTGCACGGAACAGGGCTAGCAGGAGATCCGAACGCGATCGGCCCAGCGGGTCGCCAAACAGAGATCGTCCCCTGAGTCTCTCCTCCGCCGTCATCTCCCACATGGCAAAGTATTCCTCGTTCGAGGCTCAGGCCGTCGAAATTCTTGAACAAATCTTCGAGCAGGTCCCGGACCAGTCGGATCTTTTATCTCTCTCTTTTGCATCTACTGTCTTCGCAAAGGTCATCATTCCGCGCTACCTCTCCGACTGCTGTGTGGACGTCCAGAACACTCCTCTGCTTCAGAAAATCCTTCTCTCGCCGCTGCGTCACCGAATCTCATCGATGGAAATCGTTTCGAAGGCGGATACTGCGGGAATTCGGCTGTACGAGGAGAAACCCGTATTGTCTCTGCCCGGCACCAACGTCGTGGATGATGCAGACTTTGACGCCACACTTCTTGCCCTGCTGCGCGAAATGACTGGGCTGCGCAAATTTCATTGGAACGTCACTGGCATCCCACCGTCGCCGGATATTTTTGTCGCCCTTCAATCCCGGGCGTCCCCGGTCGAATGTGTCCAGATCCACAGCCTGCGGTCAAAGGGGCACAACGACGTTCCGGACAGATGGTTCCTTCGTGACTCTCCAGTACGTGCTTACCCGTGTACCAACTGAGCGCCTGATACTAATCAAAGAACGGCCAGCTCTGGAAGCTCTCTAACCTGACGAGCTTCTCCTACGCTGTATCATCTTTAACAAGCATGTATAACAGTGTCCTCTACATTCCACAGCTACTACAAATGATCCGTGGCTGCGCCATGCTCGAGGAATTGGAGCTGCTACTCGCCCACGACGACCGCTCCAGTGATTTGCGTGGGCTGTTTCAAGGAAGGTGGCCGCAACTGAGGAGCCTCTTGATAGGCGGCCCAGAAAAATCATACTCCGTGACGGTTCCCGCCAGCTCGAAGGCCGACGTCCAGGCGTTCTTTTCCGCGCACTCTGCACTAGAGCATCTCTACCTGGGGATCAACCTGGACATGAAGCTGTCATATCCCTGGAACGATATCGAGTCCCCCGGTCAATCATTCGCCATCGCATCCCTCTCTTCCCTCACGCTGCTCCACGTCCCGCACAATGTCTTCACCATGATCGCCTCTTCGGCGTACATGCCCGATCTTCAGCATCTCCGCCGCGTAGAAATCGAGGAGTCGTACGTGCCGCGCTTCCGGGAGCTCACGCAGAACGCGCCGAATATAACCTCCCTATGGGTTGGAGTGCACCACAATCGCACTCGGGCGGTCCTCAGGGCGTTCTTCGGGTGCTTTCCCCGCCTCGAGAAGGTGTACTTCACCGACTCCATATACTATTTTGGCAATGGTGTCGCATTTACCGGCTTCGTGTGTATCTCCTCCCCTCTGCCGGCTACGTCTGTGCTAACATTTTTTCTGACAGCCACGTGCACAGGACCCCCTGGCGGAGGCGTGCGACGTGCTGAGCATCCTCCCCCGCCTGACGCACTTGTCACATTTTGTCATTCTGTACGCGGACGAAGAGTTCGATGCCCTTGTGGACCCCGTCGTGCACCGGCTTGCCACAGTACTCCCGCGGCTCACGTTCCTCGAAGTCATCGTCGTGGACTTCAACCGCCAGCCCACTGTCACGCAGGATGTCCTCGTACGGGGCAGCAACTGGCTGACCATTCGGCGCGACGAAACGGGTGTGTGTACGGGATGGAGTGTGGTTGCGGAGACACAGCAGTTGGAGCTGCACCATACACGTTGGGGATCCTTGAATTGGTTGTTGGGGGAAAACAAACGAATAGTGTAGGGATTTGGATGTGGGCTGAAGACATGGAGATTCTGAGACATCTCGAGAATCCATTGACCTTTCCTATTTAGTTAATAGTATGAATACTTCTTTACCGGTTGTTGCTTCGTGTCGGTCTTCCGTTAAAGAGTGTAACCATATTCTTTTTTTGTAGCACTTGGAATCGTTCTCGTACCATCGTGGCAATGTTATGGATACAGATTCAGGCGTACTTTTCTACTTTGTTCTCACCAAAGAAGTGTCGTTTTCCCGCAAGAGCTCCTTTCAACGGCAACCAAATCTATCATCAAGCGGATACTTCCGGGACTAGGCTCGAATCCAGCCTGTCTATGAAAGCAAGCTTGTCGATAGACAGGCTTGCCTCCATAGGCAGACCACGGTTTCTGTGACGAACTCAACCGTCTCCACTTTCACCGCGGCTCGAGTGGATCTGAGCTGCTGACTTGGACTTTGTGAGAGGCCCGAAAGCAATCTACCAGCCATCACAAAAGGTATCTGGTGTATTTCTCATTCAACCAGGATTCAACGAGATAGGGGCCATCTCGGGGATCAACTGAGAATGATATCCGGTGAGCACTGCTTTTCCTTGCTTTAGCCTTCCGTCGACAACAATTTTCTTTTTCTCTGTCTCTACCACTGCGTCCACTGCGTCCACTGGGTGTCTTGGGCATCTTACCCGGTCAATATATACTGGTATGTTCGAGCATGGCGGGAATTATAAGCTCTGACTTTGCCAAGTGGATTGAGACGACTTTTCTGGCCGGTCATCATCATCTGGAGACTTGCTGAAGATTTCGCGTAGTACGCCACGATACAGGCCCGCGAAAACGTCTACGTCGGGCGAGGGAGAATGCAAAGGACGCTCCGCGAGATCAGTCTTGACTTTCCAAAGCCTTTTGCCATGGACGACGCGTACTCCGACCACGGGGCGTATGGGAGACGGGACCTTGCCTGGGGCGCGTCTATTGCGTTTGACGGTCCTGTGCGTATCTGGTCCTGATCTCATACAGTCCACGCTGACACCGTTCCTGGCAGACTCAGGATCCCCTCACAGAAGCTCAGGTCTGAGCATCCTCGCGTGCCTGTCACGCCCTTGTCGTGCTTCATCATAATCCAGGTGCACGAGGCGCCCGACGTGGTGGTGGATGGCTCGCCGCAGTGCTCATGTACCTCGAAGGCATCATCACGGACGTCCAGCCCTCGCCCGTTACCACCCAGGATGTGCTCGTACAGGGCAGTAACTCGCTCGCCCTTCGATGCGATGCGGCGGGTGTGTGTGTGTGTTGGATGGTCCGTAATTACCGACGTGGAGGTGGAGGTGCAACGGCTGGAGCACCAATTCAATCCCCCCAACTCAAGCCTAGACTACATGAGTTCGGGGCGTTGAACTGGGCACCAGCTGACAACGTAGGGATAGCCCGGTTTGGATGATGACTTGAAGAATCCAAGAAACAGAAAGCCATAGTCGCAGTATGTCGCATTCAAAGCTGGTAGAGCCCCAACATTGCGTCGCGGAGGAGATCGATCATCCGAATGTGATGGACGGCTCGTCGATAAGGCCTCAGGGGCCGTCTCTCCTCTTCTCAACCACCATGGCGAACTACTCCTCCTTCGAGGCTCAGCCGACTGAAATCCTTGACCAGATCTTTGACCACATCCCGGACCAGTCAGATCTTCTCGCTCTTTGCTTTGCATCTCCCAATCTCGCGGAGGTCCTTATTCCACGCTACCTCCCGATCTGCTGCATAGACGTGCAGAACACCCCTCTTCTTCAGAAACTCCTTCTCTCCCCGCTGCGTCACCAAATCCCCTCGCTCGAACTGGTATCGAAGGCGGATACTGTGGGAATCATCTTGTGTGGGGAGGAACGTGTATTGTCTCTGCCCAACACCCATGTGATGGAGAATGCGGACGTGGATGGGACACTCCCCGCCTTGCTCCGCGAGATGAACGGGCTCCGCGCGTTTCATTGGATCGTCACAGGTATCCCGCCGTCGACAAATATCTTGGCCGCGCTCCATTCTCGTGCGCTACCACTCGAATCCGTCAAGATCCACAGCTTGCGGCCTAAAGGGCACAACGACGTTCCGGACAGATGGTTTCTTCGCGACTCTCCTGTACGTTCTTATCGTTTATCCTCGAGCGTCTTGGAACTGACTCTCAGCGAATGACTAGCTCTGGATGCTCTCTAACTTGACGAGCTTCTCCTTTGCAGTCTCCTCCCTGACCAACTACTACAACACGGGGCTCTACGTCCAGGAGCTGCTGCAAATGCTCTCTCGCTGTCCCATGCTCGAGGACCTGGAGTTGCTCCTCGCCCATGACCGATCCAGTGACCTGAGCGCACTCTTTCAGCAGAGGTGGCCGCAGCTGAAGCGTCTCGTGATAGGGGGCCCTGAGACGTCTTACTCTGCAACGGTTCCACACCGCTCAAAGAACGACGTCCGGGCTTTCTTCACCGCGCACCCCAAGCTCGAGCGCCTCTATCTGAGCATCAACCTCGAAAGCGGCGTGCGCCCGCTATCGTATCCTTGGAACGATACCAACTCCCCCAACGAATCTTTCGGCATCACCTCCCTCTCGTCATTGAAGCTCCTTCACATCCCGCAGAATATCTTTGCGGTGATCACTTCTGCCGCACACACACCCCATCTCGAGCACCTCCGCTGCTTTGAAGCCGAGATGTCATATCTGCCGCGGTTCCAGGAGCTCACGCAGAATGCGCCGAACATCACCTCCATCTGGCTCAGGCTGCACCGCAAACTCACACTGCCGGCCTTCAAGGCCTTCCTCGCATGCCTCCCCCGCCTCGAAAAGCTCTACCTCACCAACGGCCCTCCGGGCTCGTGGGTGCCCATCGTCCCCATGCCGCACGCGTACTACCAACTCGGGCGCCAGCACCTCGCGACTGGCACGCTCGTTGCATTCGATCCCGTACGTATCCCTTCCGTCCTCACACGAGCCATACTGATACCGCTCTTGGTAGACCGACGACCCCCTCACGGAGGCTTGCGACGCGCTTAGCGTCGTCCCGCACTTAACGCACCTGCCGCACTTTCTCATGTTCCACGCGCACGAGGCGGTCGACGCGCTCGTGGACCCCGTCGTGCGCCGGCTCGCCGAGGTGCTCCCGCGCCTTGCGTGTCTCGAGGTCATCGTCACGGGCGTCCGCGCCCCACCCACCGACACGCACGACGTCCTGCAACAGGGCATCAACTGGCTCGCCATTCGGCGCGACGCGGCGGGGGTGTGTACAGGATGGACGGTGATTGTGGACCTGGAGGAGGAAGCGGGGCGGTTGGAGTTGGACCACCTCAGCTGGGGGTCCTTGAACTGGCCGTTTGACGAATGCCCGTATGACGATCCCAGGGATACGCTTATGCTCTCCCTCTGAAGATTTCGTTATGTATCATGCTTGTCTTTCCAAGATCGTTTTTCGACGTAAAGGACATTTAAATATTCTGCTTTCATCTATTGCTGCTATCGTTAATAAGCGGAAAGCGCCTGGTGGAGCCTCAATAACGATTTCCGCCGTCCGCCTAAATAGGGAGGTGGCCTTCCTTATCGAGCCCGACACAGCCATGGATGCGATCTTCTCCAGCGTTTGGTTCTTCGCTCTGCTCTCCGAGTTTTGCCCGAGTACCGCTGATATGATATCTGACTGCAACATACTTGCGAGGACTGGAACTGGTCTGACGGCTGAGGATCGGATCCAAGCGCTTAAGCGCCACGTCACTTGCGGGCTTGCCACCACTCCTTCGACGAGTCACTTACTGATCCGGCGATGGATCTGGAACCAACGCTTGTTATACGCGCTGTTGAATCCAAAACGCTGGGAGTATTGACGCCCATCCAGCGCTTGTTCTGGGAGGCTTGCTAAGATTTTACTCGCACGATCAAGCACCATGAGGCCGAGAAGACGTGAAGTCGATGCAACTTCACCGGCTACCTTGTGAATGCTCTCCCGGTCCTTCCATGAAGGCAAGGACCAGCGCCAATCGATTTCGATTCACGCAATTTGGTCTTCCGATTTACGTTCTTGGAAACACGCCTAAGCCTTGTTGAAGCTGGCCTTCCTGCTCGTGGTAGGCCGCATGCCCACAAGAACCTTTATATACGCAAAGTGGTGGCTGCGCCTCGTTGTCCCTCTCCATCTCTCACTCAAATATGTTCAGAAGGCTCACCAACAACGGACGAACAAATGGTGCCAGCGGTACAAACGGAAGCAACACGAATAGAAATGGAACTGGTGGCAGAAACGGATTGGGATCCTCGAATAACAGTTACACTCCAGCGGCGGCGGCGACGACTACGACTGCGACGACGACGACGATCTCTTCCAGCGACTATGCACGTCGCTGCAGAGAACTTATGACCTTGGATAAGGATCTTCGTGAACTTGGGCGAGTGCTATCCACGCTTTCACCGATAGCTTTTGACGAGCTTTTCCATCAGCGCAAACATGTTCTTTGACTTGCCCAGTATCACTGTTATCGGTGGCCAATCTGGTATGCCCTTTCTGTTACGCCTTTCTCTCTCTGACACCCCTCTTTCAGCTGGAAAAAGTTCGCTCGTGGAAGCAGTTTCCGAAGTATGTGTGTATATCCGCTCCCTTGTTATATTCACTGCGCTCCAGATTAAAGTTCCCCGGGATAGCGGAACGTGTACCAGGTAAGCTCTGCGTTTCTTCAAATTTGCCAGTAATTCATACAAATGACAGATGCCCGATGGAGTGCACGATGTCGAGCTCCGCCGATACCTGGTCTTGCAGGATTTCTTTGCGACTTGATTATAACTTGGACGGTTCGAAGATGGAGACGGCAGTCACGTATGCCTTTGGGTCGACCATCACAAACAAGAATGCCGTGGAACTCTGGCTTCGCAGGGCACAGGCCGCAATTCTAAGTCCCCACCTGCCGCACGAGGATTTCTGGGGAAAGACTGAGCACGAGTTGCGGAATCCTCCTGCGGATCCCGAACGTTTACCTTTTTCCAAGAACGCTGTCCTTGTGCTTCTATGTGATCCTAAAATTACCGGTAATTTCAGCCTTGATCTGTCATTCTCGTCGTCCGTCACTCACGAGCCTGAGTACAGATCTTTCTTTCGTGGACCTCCCTGGTAAGTAAACGTTCCAGTCACTCAAAGTCTCACTTAAGACAATCTAGGTTTAATCCAGAACGAACGTACGGAGGTCATCGACGTTGTTCGCGATCTCGCTGTATCTCGTATCAAGAGTGAGAATACTCTGATTTTAGTTACTATCCCAATGAGCGGTAAATATTGCACATATAATCCGCCCAGTTTACTGGACACAAACTACTAGATGATCTACAAAACCAACAGGCTGCCCGGTTGGCCAAGGAAGCAGACGACGCCGGAGAGCGCACGATCGGTAAGTCATCACATGTTTCGTCCTTCGACTTTTGCTCACCAATTGGCAATGGAAGCGGTTCTCACCAAGCCGGACCTTTTGGGTGCAGGGGCGTCGGGATCCCGCCAGAAATGGAAAGATATCCTGGAGGGAAAGGAACACCAGCTCAAGCATGGGTACTATTGCGTTCGCCTCCCGGACGACGACGAACGTTCGCGAGGTATCTCTAGAGCGGAATCTGAACAACGCGCTGGGGAATACTTTGGATCCACGCAGCCCTGGCGTGACCTTGATCGCAGTCGCTTCGGGATACCCAATCTCACGAGCTTTTTGAGTCAGCTGCTTGTCGCGCGCATTGAAAACAAGTAAGTTCCATCGTAGCTTGCCAGTAGTGGTTTGGTTAAGATTTTTCTTTGCAGTCTCCCCATACTTAGGTTGAAACTTGACGCACTTCTCGAACAATTCAACCAGGAGCTGTCGCGGCTTCCTCCTCCCCCGACTTGCGAGCCTGCCGCGGAGGTCCTTCTACGAACGTCGGCCTTCTGCCAGGCCTTCCGAGCGGCCATCTTCGGGGAAAAGGACAAGAGCGTCTCCCAGAAGAATCGCCATCGTTATCTCGCATTCAAAGCTGACATTCGCAGCACCACTCCAGACTTTCGTCCTTTCGCAGGGTATTCAAACTACCCGTATCCAAACATTGTGGACCCCGAACCCAAAGATGTGGGCGTCTCCACGACGGGCGCCTGCGTTCTCGAAACCACCCCTGTGGATTTAATTGAAGTCCGTCGAGTAATTGCGGAGTGCGTCCTGTGCTTGATCTAACTGAACTCACGCAAAATGACCAAATGCCTATCAAATCAGTTCGATGGGTTGGGAATTACCGAACCATGTGCCTTTCGAGGCAACACGAAGTCTTGTGCTACGGTTCACCAGCCAGTGGAGGTCGCCTTCCGTGGCTTGCTTCGATGCCGTCGTCGATGCCTCTATCACCTTCCTGGATCGCCTAATGACGACCCATTTCGGACAATTCACCCAGCTGGAAAATCACATTCGGTATTCGGACATGTTCTGCCTCACATCGGTTCGCTGACGCCGTTATAGAGCACTGACTCGCATCGAAGTAGAAACGTGCAAGCAGCAGGCGCTGGAGACTCTGGAGAAAATGCTCGCCCTTGAGACACTGCCGTTGTTCACTCAAAATACCCACCAGTTTCAAACAGAAACCAGAGCTTGGTTGACACGGTATACAGCAGTTCGCAACACGTCCTTGATGAGCCTGAATCCCGACGGATACGGCGAAGAACTGACCCTCATGGCCAACGTTCGGGCCTATTGGCAAATAGCCTATCAGGCACGTTGATTGATTGCCTGCTTTCGACTCACATCTTACCGTCCTCAAACAGCGTATCATAGATTGGGTCCCTTTAATCATTGAACACGAATTCAACCAACGTCTGGCCGGGCGTCTCCAAGAGATGCTTTTTGAAAACCTGCTTGAAGGACCCGAGGCGGGAACCAAGATGCAGGAACTTCTGACGGAAGATCCTGAGATATCCGCCGAACGAGCGCTGCTGGAGGGGCGGATCGGCCGGTTGCTTGAGATCAAACAGAAGTTGGAGGATGTCCTGTAGATGAGGGCCGAACTCTGATAGTTTAAATTCATAGATTCAAGTCAGTAAAGTATGCTGCTATCGACGATAATGTTAATCCCCCGCCTTCCGAGTCCGTTTAACATGCCTGCACTTCTACTGTCATTCGGTGTTTTCAAGCCCAGGGAAACGTGCTGCAGACTAGAGTTCGTTTGTATAGCCCGGGACTGAATTATGTCCATGGCCGCCGATTCGCCACCATACTGGACGTCAAAAAGTCGAAGACAGTTGCGCATAGAAGGTTGGCGGAAAAAGAAGTGGACATCATACCAGCGGTCCGCGACCGCTTTTATGATGGGTATAATGGGGTGGGTTTCCATAGGTTTCTCGCAAACTATGGAGAGCGACAGCGGTCGCGTCCCCGCGCGAAAAATCCATGTACGGAGGAAGACTGCTTGCGATTAGTCTCTTCTAAACAGACACTACAACAATCTGTGCTCGTACCTCGCATGTTGTAGTCTGTCAGTAAGGTCGGTGCTGTGTTCGGTCGCGGCGGTATTAGTAATGATCGGAGTTTCAAATTGTTCCCACGCTCATTCGACGCGTCTTTTCGCGTTTCTCGCACCTTAACCAACCCATACGACGCGTCTGAGGACTCGCGACATACATTAAAATGAGATACATCACGATTAGTGCCCAAATTCCAGTAGTCTTAAGGGTACATGGTTCGATTCTCAGTGCTCACATCGACGTGCAGTGCATGTCCGCCGCCATGTCCAAACAATTCGCCGTAAACATCATTCAAAAACAAAGAAAGTACAGTTGAGGTACAGATACATATGAATAGGTCTAGACCATCTAGCAAAATATTACTGAGCACAAGACAGGCCTGACGCGGCGCCATCCAGTACAGCATCGATGCAAACGGGCACACCGTCTCGAGCACGAGTGCATGCAGCGCCTCGACGCGAGGTCCATGACCTTCCCCGGACTCCGTCGGAGCCGCGAACACGCTCGGGCTGACACCGTCCGAGCCAGCACACACCGACTGCCTCCTCGTAAACAACCAAGAGTCTTCCCGCACGCCGAATCCGGGAATGATATCCACACTGTGTGGGAGGTTGACGATTCGGGCAGCGGGGGAGGCGAACGGCAAACCATGTGGCGAGCCGATTTAACCGAAATGCGCGCGCCATGCCTCGGCGAAGAGTTCGAGCAGCGGCAGAGGTCGAGGCACGAACCCACGGCGGCGGCGCCACACACGTTGCGGACTCTGCGCGACATCCAGGCCCCAGCATGTCATTGGGGCAAGGGAGAGCGCATCTTCATGTGTTCAGGACTGTGCGCTGGCGTGGATCGAAGCGGCGGAGTGTGGACATGCGTGTCGCAGTGCGAGCAGGAATCAATGGGTGAGGAAACAATGTGGCAAAGCGTACGCACCAGCCACCGTGTTTCGCAAGGATCTCCGCCCCAAGATTGGCCCCACAAGGACGGCGCGTGCACGAGTGGAGTGGATGAGCTGTTGTAATGGATTCAGACCAGATAGATGAGAGAAAGCGACGAGGCACGCACCTGATTCCGGCGTCGACTTTATCGCTAAGAAGTGACCTTGCGTAGACCGTAAGCGGGGGTCAATTAGACAGACAGTCAGGAAAATACCGCAGTCGAGGCGGCACGAGCCGCACGGTCGACAATTTCGCCCTTGTGTGCGGACATGTCGAATCGGAATGCGGTGAGGGATGGCTTGTCGCGCAGACGCCCAGGGTCGACATGGATCACATTCGAAGGCGTCCCTCGTGTATTTGGTGCAGCGAATTGCGGCCAGAGATAAAGCATAGTGTCTTGGGCGATTGAGTGTCAAGGACGCTCAAGGAAGGATCTGACAGGTCTTGCTCGTGGTAAGAAGGACCGTCCTTCACGGCGGAACTTGTTCTCGGACAATCTTGGTGGGTTACGTCTCCGTGGGGTCGCGACGGCAAAGTTAGGATGCCATTGTGGCCAAAAGAGAGGAGGAAGGGCGGGGAAAGCAGAAAAGCATGGACGTGGCCGAAAGGAAAGGCCGTGGGAACATGATTGAAACTCCGATGATTACTAATACTGCCGCCACCCTTGCACGGTGGCGCGGTTAACTACAGACTAGCTTGCGATTCAGCGTGCTCTTTCCGCAGATGCATGGAAATGGAGGACCACAGACGGGGCTCTGCCAGGTTCTCTCCACGAATGGCACACCTGAGAAACGAGCTGGGCGCCTTCGAAAGCAAAACGATTGTCCTCGGAATAATTGATTTGGACGAGAATCTCGGACATCAGTTCGAGTGGAAGTTTTGAAAGTTGGGTACAAAGTTGCGGCCAGCTGACCAGTGGGTACGAGTTGTCTTGCTCCTCGTCCGAGTCTGATAGTCCGGAGCCATTATTCATCGAAAACGAATCTGGGATAATGTTTGATCGTTACGGGGACGCGGAAAACACACGAGACTCACCTTCCAAGCTATATCGACTCCGAAGAATGTAAGGAAACGCTGACCGTCGGATTACGCGGGAATCCGTCGGATTACGCGGGAATGTGGTTGGGCAAAGAAGCAAGCGCCTTTTACACTGATCGACAGGGCCAGGAGGAGGAGGAGTCCGACTGCAAGTGTTGGAAAGTAAAAGGTGAAGAAAATCCCGGTGCGTGCGCGTCGTTGCTTCATCACAAATGAATAGAAAAGAAAATGATTGTGAACGTTCCGTAAATACGCCAATAAAATAAGCTATGGTTGAGCCTCGATTTCGCCTTTTAATGTTCCTATCCCTATGCTGAAGTCCCAAATCCCCGCGACACTCGATCAGAGGAGCTTGAGAAGCCCCTCGCCGTAGTAGTTGCAGTTGCATCCCTGCAGGATTAATTAGTGGATTCGCAAGGGAATAAGATGGCACGATGGCGCACCCAGTTCGCGGCAGTGCATTGCAAGTATACGACACCGTCCTCGACAACAGTCTCGGTAGTGCCGTTGGTCTTGGGAAGAATGCGGAGCTTGAAAGTCTTGCTCTCGACAATCTCCTGGAGACCCTCCTGGAGCATGTCATCGTCCTTGAAGCCTAGCGTGCGAACAGTGAGCGGGAAAGCAAAAGGAAATAAATGAGTTGCGAACCTTGGGACTCAAGCTGGTACTGGAGACCCTTGAAGACGCGCAGCGCAGTGCCGCCAATGCTGGCACCCCAGCTCTTGTCGGACAAGTTCGCCGCGGCCAGAGCCTTGTAGTTGTCCTCGAAGTTGGGGTCGAGGGTGAACTCCGCCCCAACGAGCTTGTTGATCGCCTCAAGAGTCTCGTCGATTTCACCCTCGTAGTCGTTCTCGATCGAGTTCTTGGCGGAGAGCGAGAATCCCTCACGGGGTGCCGCCTCGATGGCGGGCAGCATGGTGTCGTCGAGCCAATTCTGGGGAAAGGAAGCGGTCAATATCTGTCAAGAGCGGATAAGCAGAGGCTCGACGCACCTGGTTGCATCCGAGACGGTCGTGGCGGAAGAGGATGCGGTAAACACCGTCCTTGACCTCGGAGTTGATGGTTTCGCCCTTGTCGCCGAGGATGTTCACCTTGTTGTTGAATTAGTATGGAGCGTACGGAATATATCAAAGACTTTACCGCGAGGGTGAGTTCAGACTGGGTGACAGCCTCGTTGAAGAAGGTCTTGCCGTTGTCCTCGTACTTGGTCATGAAGTTCTTGAGCGCCGAGATGAAGCCCTCGACATATCTAAAACAAGCGCAGAAAGATGAGGACAGTTGGAGCAAAATCGCCAAAATACCGCGTACGCAGAGAAGCAATAGCCCGCGGAAGTGTTTCCCTCGTCAGCATACGCCCAGACCTCAGCCGCGTTGATGTTAATAGTGAAATCGCATCCGGTGAGCTCTTTGATGCGGGCTTGGAAATCCTCCTTCTTGGAGTCAAAGTTATCGCGAACTGGGGACACGAATTAGCATTTTGAATGGGGGGATATCAACAAGAACTGACTGTCTTTGCGCACGGCCAGGGGGAGCTTGGCGACAGCGGGCTTGGGAGCGAAAGGGACGGGCTTGGGCATTTTGGGAGTAAGGATAAGTGTCGGTGGATAATGAGAGATGTGCAGCTGTGGGTAGATGTCAAATACTGGGATTCCACCGAGGTTTTATACGTTCTGGATTAGGAACGGCTCCTGTCGGCTCCTAACGAAATCTCAATGAGATTAAATCTGTGTGTATTGTATCAGGGTCCAGGTCAGCATTTCAGGAGGCGCGGAATGGAGGGCACATTTACTGCGTTGAATTAAACATCTTGAACGATAGGGTTGCTGTCTGACATGAAGCGCAACGTGATTGCGTGAGTACCAGATGTATGTCACTGCTCGTAAATGTGCTTCAACTTGGAGGGAGCAAGCTCCAGAGTCTTTTCTGGATACGCAAGGAAGCAGGGGGAATATGCTGATTCGAGCGGTCGAAGGGGAAAGATAAATCGGAACTCCTTTATGCAAGCGGAACAATCCGTGCCAACGTCTCCTGTGATGGAAATCAGATGTAAATTGGTTGAAACATTTCCAGCGCCCAAGGAATTGACCGGAAGAAAAGGTTGAGCTGTAGTCGGTGCGTCTTCTTGCTGTTCTAGTAGATCGTAATATTTCAACATGCGGTGTAACACAACATGCTCTAAATCGACACGTTTTTGTGGTTGGAACTGTCGAGGACATATAATTGAATACGGTTCAGTTGAGGATCGGAACCAAAGAATGTCCAACCTACCTACGAGAAAAGCAAGCAAACGTATTTTTTGAAAGTCGTGAATCACCTCGTGATTGCCTTCAACCGGACTGAGCCCAGCTCGAACTTCTTAAACGTAGGCCAGCCTCGATGAGCTACCGGACAGCCTTCTCCACCGTCCGAAGAGTGGTCGATGTGTAGACGGACAGGACAACCATTGAGCTAAGGGTCGAGAGTTGAGTTGGTTGCGACCAAGTTGCGAGGATGTGCACGTGATGGGATCTCTGATGGCTGATCAAACCCAAGCGGCCGGTTACGGAACACTTAAGTCGCTAACCTGGCCACACTTGGACTTTCTCGACTGGCTAAGCCGAGCGCTGGCTTTAACTCATCCATAGTCTGTGACTCTAGCCACTGGTTGGGTCTCGGTTGGGTCACTGTCCGCCAACTGTCCCCAAAGTTCAAACCAGTGTCCGCTAATTTTCTGCACAACAATCTGACAACAATGCACAACCAATGCACAACTTACATTTAGAGTCTATCTGCTTTGGACATCGACAGACACAACCCGGTCCCCGAAACGTGCACCAGGGATAGCGATTGAGGGCAAGAATTGCGACGATTAGATGAAGTCCTTGGACCTTCTCGAACGGCAAACAAGTTCTGGATCATAAGTACTAGTAACTGATCATAACTGACGGAGAAGGAACCGAGGAGGTGAACAGTGGAACTGTGAATGACACCGACGACACCCGGAATGTGAAGTTCCCGATCTTACCGCATAGTCACTGCGTGGCTAGAAGGGAACGGACGTAGTTTCCTTGACAGGGCGGATGAACGACGGCCATGCAGGTACTACTTAACCGCCTCGCCACGCTAGGAACTCCTCCGCTCTTGTCCGCTGCCACATCATGGCCATTTTACTAGCTCTCTGTCTGGCCACACTCTGCGTGGCAGTGTGGATGAGAAAGGCAGGTGCCCGCGAGAGAGGACTCCCTCCTGGACCGCCAACGCTACCTATTATCGGCAACTTGCACCTCTTCCCAACCGAGTTTACCCATCTCCAGTATTCATTCCCCTTCACTGTCATTTTGATTTCACGAATGAAAACTCTGGCAGATTTACCGAATGGGCACGGACGTACGGCGGCATCTACTCCGTGAAGCCATCCATTTTTCTTATGATTCGGGGACGTAACATTCATTTTGATAGCTGAAATTGGGATCTGGGACGGCGATTGTCCTCACTGATGCGGCAGCAGCCAAAGAGTTACTTGATAAACGAAGCGCGAACACTGGAGACAGGCCGGTGATGTCTGTCGCCGAACTTACGACCGGGGGATTAAACTTTGGAGTTGCTCACTACGGTTGGTTTCCTCACACTGGCGGCGTTGGAATTTTAATGAAGGTCGTTCCTTAGGCGAACTTTGGAAGACTATGCGCAAGACGGCTCATTCCATTCTTTCGCCGACAGCAGCGACCCGGCACCTGCCCATTCAGCGGGCCGAATCGACGCAACTGATGCACGATATTCTTCACTCCCCGCAGGTAAGCTGATCCTGAGACATTGAACCATCCTGGATAACTCATCCTACTCCTCAGTCATTCTATACGCACGTACAGCGCTATGCCGGCTCCGTCATTCTATCGGTTCTCTACGGCAAACGCGCGCCACAATACGAGACGCCCGAAATTACTCAATGGTTCCATCTTGAGGGCGAGTGGAGCCGCCTCCTGGAAGCCGGCGCCACACCACCGGTCGACCTGTTCCCGATCTTGAAGCTAATCCCTGAACGTTGGGCAAAGTGGAGGCGCGATTGTTTGAAGGTCAGAGGACTACAACAGGCACTATATTTTGGCCTCTTGGATGAAACAACGGAGAGGCTGCGTAAGGGCGAGGAGAACGGGTGTTACATGGAGGAGGTGCTGGCCAAGCAAGCGGAATTCGGGATGAGCAGGGAGATGACTGCGTGCGTGCCCATCCTACGACTGATGACCGTCAAAATGGACTAACGTTCACTGCAGCTATTTCGGAGGGACACTCATCGAAGGCGCATCCGCCACAACCGCGTCGTATCTACAATCCTTCATCCTAGCCATGGTCGCCTATCCGGACGCACAAAAGAAGGCACAGGCTGAGATGGATCTCATAGTTGGTGAAGACCGCATGCCGACCTTGGAGGATCTCGAACACATGCCATATATTCGTGCCCTGATTTTGGAGGTGAGGAATTCAGTCACTCGTTCGACGCTTCCTCACCCATATTTCTTCTTTCAGGCTCATCGTTTCCGCCCGACACTTCCCCTCCTGGTACCCCACGCCACAATTGCCCCAGAGGAGGTGCGCATCCACGAGTCATTGCAAATCCGTTATTGATTCCGTACGAAGTTCAATGGGTACATCATTCCCAAGGAGACCACCGTCTTCGTCAATGCCTGCGAGTTTGTGAGAATTTTTTTAGAGGCTTGTTAACCTTGTATCCAGGGGGCATTCTCCATGATCCAGGCACGTCCCGTGTTGTGTTCTATTGTTCCACGTAATGATCTGGCGGCATCTTCAGCGCTTTATGACGACCCCGAGAACTTTATTCCGGACCGCTATATGTTGAACGAGAACGGCACCAAGCCCGGTGTGGATGGCAGCGACGTGAAGCCCAACTTCGTCTTTGGATTCGGTCGCGTCAGTGTGTTTCACTTATACTTATTACCTATATTGATGAAAGTGCATGGCGCAGAGAGTCTGTCCCGGCATTTACCTTGGCCAAAACTCCATAGTACGGTTGAACCTTTCCATTTACGCGCGGTGTAGCTCACATCCTCGGTCAGAACATCAACGTCCTGAATCTTGTGTGGGCATTCGACTTCAAGCCGGCGATTGACGCGGGCGGGAATCCTGTCCAGCCTGATCTCTTCGCGTACGCCAAGGTCAGTCGCACTAGTGTCTCAGAAGAATGCTTGTGTTTGTCACTCATCGCTGAGG
The DNA here is from genome assembly GCA_029449255.1 of Mycena polygramma. Taxonomy (NCBI): domain Eukaryota; kingdom Fungi; phylum Basidiomycota; class Agaricomycetes; order Agaricales; family Mycenaceae; genus Mycena; species Mycena polygramma. The sequence continues at coordinate 132,644 of JARKID010000095.1, read as the reverse complement.
GATAGGGACTTGCGGCCGTGCCGCATCCCTTCAAATGTCGGATCATTCCTCGCACGGCGATGAAGGCCAAGATTATTGAGCGGGAGTTCGTTGAGGCTGGGCCCACGTTCGAAAAGTTCGAGCTGGGGCTCAGTCCTGAGGATAAAGAATTTGTAGCAAAAGCGCGGCCCGGGTTGCACGGCGATTGAAATACGTGTCTATGGCTTGTGCTTCCTTCGGTTGAAATTTTGGGTTTCTAGGATGGTTGAACCGCATGAACAAGTAGGGATGCCTCGAACCCAGCGCATCTCCTTTGCGCTCAACTCAAGCGCTTTTTACGTGGGGCAAACCGCAAGAAGTTTGAAGATCCGCTGTATTCCGAGTAACACGTTGAAATTGCGTATTGAACTGACAAGATCAGGACTCAGCAGCGATGGGCTCGGGAAAGGGCTTGATTGAAGAATGGAATTCTTGCACCTGACAGTGGAGCATTCTCTGATTAATTTGTGGGACACTGGGATAGGGCCCATATTTGGGGGAGCTGGGTTTATCATTGATCGCCGATCGGCAATCAAAGGTTTCTCTCAAACTCGTCTCTCTCTTTCTTTCACGTTGCTTTCAAGCTTTCTTTCGCTTTTTCTGAGCTTTCTCCCCGAGTTTTTTTTGGCTGTCACCAGCCAGCGGCAGCTCAAATTTTGGATCTCAAATCACTCCCGCGAGCCGTCTCTCGCACCTCGAAGATATCGACACGTCCAAGACGCGTTTGTTTCTCATAGTCGATCGCACTCGTTTGAAGAAAGACATCCTGGAGTCGTTAATCAAAGAAAACCCTCTGGCGAGGACCGCACGGGTCGATCATCTTTCTCTCTCTTCGTGCGGACGGTGTGGTGACTTCCTCCTTGAAGCTGTATCCAAGGGAGAAAACGGCCGGTTACGCAGATTTCTGGAGGCGATTCAAACCTGAGTCCCAACCGCTTCACTGCAGACGATCAAGACGGTCTTTCGCCTTTCTAGCCGTGTTATGTGGCCTTTGCGACATTCCGAATGTAATCTATAGCTTCGTGCTCGTCGTTGAGAAACGGAAGTTTTCTTTCCCTGATCAAAATGTGCTGCTAACGACACTCACAGGCACCCATTCGATCCCGTGCCTGCCCCCAAGTCCACCCGTCCCGCCCGCTGGCAGCTGCCTCAGTCCGCCCCCCATTTCCTGTACGTGATCCAGCCCGAACTTCAAGCTTCCGTATGTCTGATGATTTTCTCAAGAAGCGCAGACGCGTCGATCGCGACCATTCCGATTCCCGAATCTCTCGAGGCCGTGCGAAGCTAGTAGCAGACACGGACGGTACTCTTCCAGCCTCGTTACATGCAGGCCGCGATCTAAAACCTCAAGCTGAATCGTGAGTGAGATGTCATTTTTGTTGCGCTTTGCTCAGCCCATTTCCCAGCAGCGGTGACTTTCTCCGCCACGCTCGCTAAGGTTTCCCCTCCCTCAAGTTGGGCTCAAGCGGCTCGTTTTTTCCCCCTGTTTACTATGTAGCCTCGAGCATGAATTCTTCCAACATTCTTCACCGTACGCACAATCCATTTGATCTTCCGTTTCTTTCTCAACGAACCGCGCCCAACAGGTGTTTCTGATGATTTTCAATGATTCGCCAGAGGATTTTCACACATGTAGATCAACTTACCGAAGGCGGTGGCAAAACGGGGGGTTTTCCTAATCGAGATTCCATGTGTGGCCGTGTTTTGCTCGACGCCGCAGTCCCAAATCTGTCTTCTGTACCACGTTCTATGCGCCCGCTCAGCCTCCACACCTCTGCGCTCAACGATGCTGAATACACCCTCTTCACCGAGAATCTGGGCTCTCTTCTTGACTCGGACGGCGACGACCCTGAAGCACAGACGCTGACGATTCGCGAAGTCCGTGCGTGGATGCGCGGGCGCTATCCTGGCATACCAGCACCAACTATCGACCGGGTAGGCTGGGATACTGTACTCTCCCCCCGTCTAATGTCTGCGATCGTCTAGATCCTGGGGCTTTTTCCTTCCAAGGAGGCGATTCACGGTGGAGAGTTCTTTGCAGCCCTTCGCCTCGTGTCACATGTCGAAGCAGGGCAAGATGTGGACAGATCTCTTGCGTTTATTCAGGGTAAGCGTCTCAAAATGCCTTGTCTGGTCTAACTTGGCGTGTAGTACATCCAGGACTGCCAACCTCCGCTCCTGCAGCACCGCAAGAAGCACCAGCACCACAAGTAGATCCGATCCCAACGCCTGACGCCCCGCGCCACAATCCATTCCTGCCCCCAGCGCCAGGTCTCACACGCTCCAAAACCGCTCCCACATCATCTCGCGCGCCTGTCCTCCCTCCACGACGAGCAATGGCGCCCCCATCTGCCCCAATACCACCACCGCGCCATCCACCTCTTCCCCCGCGCTCAGCCAGTCCGCCGAAGCCGCCGACACCCGCGCACATCACCTCCACGCTCATGAAACAGAGTCTGCAGGCGTCCAAAACCGGCCAGTGGCTGAAGCAGGGCCAGGCGCGGCTCGAGCAGGAGCGCGTCCTGCAGGTTCTGCGCAGCACCTCCACCACCCCGCGCCCCTCAGCCGCCCCCGAACCCGACTACATATCCGCATCCGCCTCCTCCGACGGCAGCAGAGGCAGACCCGTCCCCTCCGCCAGCTCGCTCGAACAGGTTGCGCTTGCCTCTGCCCAGCGCGCATTTGATGACGCATACCGAGACCGCGAGCGCGAACCCCCGCCCACGCATCCCGACCGTATAGGCAAATCCGCCCCGTCCTCCGTCGCAGGCCCGCCCTCCGTGTCCTCGTCCTCGGGCGGCTCCTCTTCGCGCTCGCGCCCGCCAGCCCCGCCCTCCCCCGAGCGCAAGCCGCGCCCCCCGCCGAAACCGCGGTCCCTCAACTCCGTCGCGCACACCTCGCCGTTCGCGTCCCCGCCCTCGCCCTTTGCGTCCCCACCCACGACGCACCGCCTCACGCGCTCGACGTCCCTGCGTCCGTCGCCGCCGCCCCCGTCCGCGTCTGGGTCGCACGGGCGTACTGGCCGCGTGCGCCCCGAGAGCGTGCACGCGCTGCTCGGCGGGCTGGGCGCGCTGCGCCTCGCGGAGTCGCCGTTCGGGGACCCCGTGCGCCCGCCGCGCGCACAGGGGGAGGAGCGCGAGGCGCTCGTTCCGCACCACCACCGGCGCACGGCGTCCGAGTCGGACGTGGACTCGGACGACGAGACGGACGCGGATGGGAGCTGGGTGGGCGTGGGGCGGTTTGGGGACTCGGATGTGGATGGGGATGTGGACGGGGAGGAGGGTGTGGGGGAGGAGGGGGAGGAGGGGCGGCGGAGGCGGGAGGGGATTGCGCGCGATTCGCTGAAGTGGCCGGTGGATGTCGAAGGTGAGGGGTGGAGGCCTTTGTAGACCGCGGGTTCGCGGTGGCTCCGGACTATCGCAGTGTACAAAAAGACATACAAGCTGTACTTATTATATCAGACAACGATGTACTCCATACAAATTACAGTACAATATACTTATCGACATCACCGTTCATCTACTACATGCGCAAGTAATACCAGATATACAGGCTTTGTCGAAGCGGGTCTGTATGTACTGCGGGCAGACTGAGTCCTGAGTTCGTGCAGGCGCGACCAGCTCCGTAACCATCGCGCTGAGCCATACATACATTCCTCTTTCCCCCCGCCCGCCCTTCCTCGCCCGGTCGATGAGCGCTGCGAAATACGCCAAGTTCGCGAAGGGTCTCTACCTCAACAAGGCGGAGTCGCGCGCGGCTGTCCTTGGCTGGAGTCTAAACAGCGACGCGCTCAATACTTTTCGATGCGAACACAACGGGAGACACTTACTGCAATCCAGCGTCAAAGGTACCATTATCGAGTAATACATCTTCCTCCCGGGCCGACGTTAGCCTGCGTCGAGGGAATGGATTCGTACGGCGGCGCTGGGTGTGCTAGAATAAAACTGTGAATGCGCGGGAATTCGTAGAGCGGTACCGCAATACCATCGTTGTCGGCCACACGGGCTGCGACGACGCCGCTTGGTGGGTTCTCTTTGCGTATTTACGAGTTTATTCTGGCGCACCCAGCGGTCATCCGTACCGGCGGTGTAGATGAAGGTGTCGATGACGGGGGCGGGGGCGGGGGCGGGGGCGGAGTGCGGTGCTGGCGAACATCAAGTCGCGGCCGTGCACCAATCGCATGACTCCTTTCGACCGGACCCTCTTCATCCAAACCCGCGTCCCTGCTCGTTGTTGATAATTTTGGTCTGTCGGCCCTTGCCCCGGCGGGCCATGCGCGCCTCGGCTTGATTCTGTCGAGTCTCGTTTACTCCCAGATACTATCTCGAATCATAGCAGCGACACGAATACCGCGCACGCGGCGTAGAACTGCGGCAGTGAAAGACGAACAGTTAGAAGCGCACAGAAGGGGACAAGGTGAAGACATACGATTACTATCCCAGATAACCTGACGAAAAAAGGCGGCCTCGGGGGGCACGTCGCGAATGGGAGTACCCGTAGGAGGCTTTCGCAGACGACGAGCTGGATGTAGCCCGCCTACCGACACGGGCGAATAGCGATGTCCGCAGAGCATGGGGTTTTCATTGGAGGGTCTTCAAAGGGTCTTCAATGCTCGTCCACTCGTCGGGGCACAGGAGATGCTCATCGGTCGGGGCTCGAAGAGGATCGATCGCGCAAATTTCCTTGAGGATACGATCACGCAAGAGGGTCCGTCTTTTGAGACGGCGGCAAGGCTGGTGGGCGTTGGGTGAGCAGAGAAGGACGATGGTCATCGGTCGCTTTAGGGAAACATACCCATGGAGCAATGATCCTCCTCTCGTTCTCCCACCGCGCACTTTGTTGCAAACGATTCGGCCCTGTACCACGATTGGCAGCACTTGAGGAGACCGGAGGATACAGATCTTGCTGGGAGAGGAGATGGTCTTTTGGCGGTTGGTGCGTTCGGTTCCACATCGTTTCCTGGTCCTCATCATCGAGCTCAGCTTTCCCAGTCTTCAAGCCCTCTGAGCGACATAATGCTCACCTATGCCCAAAACGCGATACTATCCCTTGACTTCAGTCACTGTCCAGAACGAGTACGGGTCCGATTTTTGCCATTTGGCCTGCCAGATCCTGTCAAGTCGTATAGTATACAGCTAGGTCCAGCCAGGTTGAATTCCTGTTGCTTTTGAAAGCGCAGAGATGACCGGAAAGGAGAAAGAGGACGAAAGAACAGACGACAAGGGAGTTCAAGTCGAAGCCAATTCTCAAGTTCCCGCTTTCGGCAATTACTTCAAATACTTGCTTTCTTTCCGACACTCATGCGACACTTTAAATTCCCCTCCAGCGATGCCCATGCTCCACCTTTCTTTCCATTTGTTGGATTACCACAGGATATAGGCCTAGCGGTGCGTCAGTCTTAAACTGCGGTTATTTGAATGACCGGAAAGGAAGTAGATCATGGAGCGCTGCAGCCCATTCGATATCGTTCAGCTCAGCCTTACAAGTAGAAGTCTACGCTCGTTTATCCATGCCCACCACGGTCTGTGGGACACAGCGCGGTCCAACCTTTGTCGCGGAGCGTGCCCTTGCCTTCCGGGACCGCCAGGCTCGAACATTTCTGAATCCGCATACGCGTCGTTTCTGTTCACCAGAGAACAGTGCACGGTAGGTCTAATGGTATTCACTTGAACCTGAACTTGGACTGAACTGAGCTGCGGCCCGCAAATTCTGTGACCCGCTTCCAAGCCTTCTCGGTGCGTTTATGTACTTACAAGGCAGCCGTATGCGTTTTAATCGTGAGGCTCCGCCAGCTTGAGGCATGGCACACGTTGTACGTTGAGGAGAAGGCTGCAATCCTTCGTGAGAACTTCGAGACGTGCGTATTCCTCCGATTTCTAGTGTGATTGACATTGCTCATATCCGCGCACCCAGCCTGAAACGTTTCGCTGTGCGGGAGAACAAAAAAGTGCAGGGTTTACTGCGCTGCCCCACAGTGGTCGCCCTGTTCCACGCATTCAACCGAGACCTCACGCCCATTACGCACACCGGTAAGCGTACCTATCTTGTGCAATATGGCGCTCACGCACAACTCAGTGTGGATGCAACATCGGAAGCGCGTCCTCGCCGAGCTTACAGCCATGGTCGACGGCGTTTTCCCACCGGGCATAACTGCTCAGCGCAACGATAAAGTCCGCTGTGCGCATTGTCCGCGCCTCCTTCGGCTGTCCGCCATGGGAAGCCATATATCTGAGAAGTACGTGTTGGCGCCATCTTGTTTCTACATGGCGCATTTACCCGGGATGTAAACGGCTAGGCATCAGGGACCCAACGCAAATGAAGTTCCGACTTTACAACCATGCCCAGATTGTGACTCCAAACGCGTGTTCACGAAGCGAGGGCTGGATGATCACCGGCTGAGCAAGTGCGTAAGTTATCCTTACCCGAAGGCGTCCAACTCATCGCTGTCTAGACATTCACATTCATAGCCTCGCTCTTTTCGTTTTGCAAGTGATCTCGATTTGTACCTAGTGGCCTCCCCAAAATTGTATGGTCAAAATTTGAATGTAAAGACCGTTCTGCGAGCAGCGAATCGGATTTGTTAAAGTAGTTTCGGCGTCGACGAATGAATTTGACTCTCCTCAGTGCGGACTGTCTTTTCGTCCAGTGATTCTCTTGGTGAAGTTTCGTAACTACATTTACATGAAGCCAGACGCATTCTCTACTAAAACAAGGCGAGTACCGACTCGGATTTTCAAAGGCGCGAAAATAAATCATTGTCCCCTGTGGCCATCCGTACGGGGCTGGGCAAATGTTCCCGTTTCGGCAGGCCACGCATCTGCGAATCACCATAAGCTTAGACGAGATAGCTAGGGTCCGGGCAACGCACTGGTCGTACGGGCACTTCGGCGCCATTTGTGTTCGGCGGACCATTATTCTGTTGCTGCCAATACTGGCTCATTTGCATGAAAGCGGCTGAAATATCCAATTAAATAAGGATAAATCCAGGGGTTGCGAACTCACGCGGTAGCGCTACGGTCTGTGGTATTCTGTCGTGAAGATGTGAGCAACGAAGCCATATGCCAGCATACAAAGCCGCCGCAATACCTCGCTGCATCGATCTGAACCGCCTTTGCGGTGAGTTCTTCAATGATGTCGTGGAGCTCCTCTGCGACCCAGTCGTGCAGGCTTTGGCTGCCCTTCTGCACCGCGAAATAATACATGGTGACGAAAAACGTTGCATTCAGATCGAACGGGGGACAGGCTTGTAGGTTCGAACCGAGCATCTTAAGGAGTAGAGCTGGCAGATTGTTTCTCACGAGGGTTCCTGTTATTAGCTTTGGGAACAAGCATCAGCATCTCGTCTTGATACCTGACCAACCACGCACACGCAAAGCGAACCCCGAGACTGATAGTTCGCCCAGACGACGCACAACAGCCACGGAGACAGCAAGCTCGAACGATTGGCGGCCATATTGTGCCCACCATGTGCCTAAGGGCGATCCGGGTGTATTTGGCCAACTGGGGTGACCAGCCGCGATGCTCGCAAGGTCAACGGGGCGGGTTATGTAGCGTTTCTGGGTGATGCAGTCTAAAAGCAAGCCAAGAGCATAAGTTTCCATTGTAATCCATTCAGAGGATTCCGGGGCGCCCGGGAAGTAAGAAGGCGCGTTGGTAGGAGGGTTCTGCATGGTGGCGGGAAGCAAGATCGAAATCCCGAAAAGGAACGGCCGTTTCCTAAAAGCGTAATTGGCCTTACTTCTTCTTCTTCCTCCTCCTCCATGGCGTACCTCGCGCGGAAAGAAATTATCGATGCGGTGGGTATTCAATACCTTGCTCTCTTTGTCCCTTACCTGATGCACATCAGGTACTACCTTGGTGTAGCCCGTTCGATCTAGTACAGCTTCGTCGGATGAGCAAGGCAACGCGCCGAGTAATAGAAGAGTCCCCTGGACATTGGATATCCGCTCGCAAGAACCTGGACAATATCCCATCCCCTCCCGTCGTCTCAGCTGCGGGACAATGGTCCGAGGCAGCGTATGCCTCGTTTCTTTTCGGGAAGAGCGCATGCGCGGTGAGCATACGTTGAATTCGTTTCACTCCACGCTGACTCTGCTCTGTACCCAGGTGTGCGCCAGACAAACAGAAGGACTGCCCAGCAGTTTTGCGCTGCGCTTTCGCTGCTGCTCGGTATGTACCTCACTGTCTCTCCACCCCTCTTTCGATCTAACAGGGTCCTTTGGGGCAGGATACTTGCCGTACCAAAATCGAAAGGTTCGTGTTGCTAGTGAAGATCGGCACACTTCGTCTGACGCCGAATGGTATTAGCGGCTTCATGTGCCATTTCAAGCATTGGTCCTTCCTCGCGGCCGCCCAAGCCCAGTCCCATGACGAGTTAGAACTTCGCCAGTGGCTCCCGCCACAGCACCGGACTGGGTTCTTTGTTCCCGAGTCGGCGGTGACGGCGAATGCCGCTGAGTTGGACCAGGCTTTCCGCCTCACGATGGGTATGGCAAAAAGGGGAGATGTGCTGGAGTATGTGGCGAGGACTCGAGATGAACTTAAGAAGGTGCGTTTTTTTGTGTGGCTTCAGTAATAGACTATCAACTTACGGTGCGATCAAGGAGTGGGCTCGACGACACGCATCGTGGCCTCTACTTCTGAAAGTATGTCGTACTGTATCCTAATTCTGGCTAAATTCCGAATTGTTACGGACAGAATCATTCAGAGGTAGTTCAATGGGCTATAGAATATCGCAGTCCGATGGTCGACATCGTTGACCCTGCCGGAAACGTAGTCCGCCAAGAAAGTATACAAGATATCAATGTGGCGAGGTCAGTCTAATGAACGCAGACCTGGCTGGTCTAACCGCTTTATGTAGGGTACGCAAATTCGCTGAGTCCCAGGGCTTATCCCCCGAAGATACAGTGGCAACGCCGACCATCCGAAAGTATTTGAAGTACTTCAGACGCGACAAGACACCGATTTTTGCGTCATGTAACGGATGCTCCAAAGACCATATGTTCAAGCTGCTGATGATGCATCCCGATAGCTCTGCTGCTGCTCAAAGGGTCTGTTTTCACCGACCTCGAGATATTGCGCCTCCATCGAGATTCTTTCTTACCCGTGTCGACCGGTAATTCGACGGCAGGACAAGCCCCTTCAAGGCCACGCACCGTGCAGCAGCAGGCGACGAAAGCTCAGCGCGACGGAAAATCGAGGTTGCTTGGTCCCAAATTTCTTTCTCCGATGTCATCTCAACGATTCCGCAGCCACGCGAGCGAGGTTCAAGTTCATTGCGGGCACAAGGATTGCAGACGAAATAACAAGCGATACGGGGAGAAGGGTCTCAGAGCCCACACTGAGCAAGTGTAAGTGTTTTCCGTCACCACCACGTCGGATATTCACTGAACACACATTAGGCACCGCAACAACTAGGTGTTGTTGAGTAAAACTTTAGCTATGTTGAAAGAGATGAGTACGCGATAGATTAACCTGGCAGTGTAGCGCATGGAGATCCAGTTTCTTGACAATTCCATCGTAGGCCGCACAACTATGAGAGCTAAACTGTGGTTGAGAATATACCCGTTCTCCACCTTGCATGTCGCTCTAGTGGCTTGGTCCGGGACGTATAACGGAGACGCAGCCTCGTGCCGAGGCGGTCGGTAACGGGGCTCTGAGTTGAACCATAGCCGCGCAACTTAATTATGAGAAGGCATTGAAGTAGTTTACAAGGGAATCGTCAGTGGATGATGGGATAATATGAGGCCCAAAATTTGCTGGGGGTGTGGACGGATGTCGACCGCCATGTGCTTGGTGCTCAAAAGAAGCGAAGGTCAGTCAAGACCAAGTCGAGACTAAAAAAGGCATTCCATTATAATGAGAGAATCGGCCTTCGTCTCTGTGGAGCCACGACATTGCCAAAAGCCTTTCGCTACCACACGTTGCATACGATGATATGCCTCGACTTCATATCAATAAATCGAACTTATTGCCATCCAATTCAAGTTGTCACCGATTTCAGGCAAACCACGCGGAGTCAGACCTTTCAATTCGACCGGACTGGCGGTGAACGCAATCGGAAGACACTGAGCAGATTTTATGTTGAATGACGGCGAGTCAGTGACGAGGAGGCTATGTTTTCTTTCTGGAAACGACACCGCCTCCGATTGACCAAATCTCGGCAAATTCGGGACTTGCCGCAATGGTATAAAAGCCAGCCACTCTCTCGGTAAGTGGACATCCTCTTTCTCTTCTTCCCCACCACGTCCAAGGCGAGTCTCCCTCTTTCCCCTCTTCGTTCCCTTGCCACTTGCTGAATCCTTGCTCCTAGACCTCGCCTCTCCCCCCAAGTGCGTGCGCCGTCACCGTCACCGTCTTCTGATATGTTCCCAGTCGCCCCGCCCACGAATCGTCGACCGACCGCAACATGTTGGCTGCCGGGCCCGGTGTATGTATTGGATTGACTGCAATGTGGGTTTCATGCTACCATAACGGCAGAGCTTCTGGCGGGTTCAATTAATTGGCTCCCGTGCCGAATGCATGCGTGGGCCGTTGTTACAATCAACGGCTGCCTTATGGACGTGATAGACAGCCTGCGGAAGCACGAACCTGCATAGGGGCTGCGGCATCGTCTGGGAGTCTCGCGAATACAGTGCGTACCGTTACGCTATTCCTCGTTTTCCTTGGACTTACCTTTTCTTTTCTTTTCAGTACGATCCCTTTCATTAATTACCTTTCTCAAGCCCTCCTTCCACCTTCGTAGATAGTTCCCGCGGGCGGGCTCGCAACCCAGGCACCTCCTTGTCGTTGGACCCCGGGCTTGCGACTCTCATCTGAGAGTTTACCAAGAGTGCCGAATTGTGCGTCTTATGTACATACTGTTTCACAAATGCATTTTTATTTTCGAACTCTTCCGTGTGGCCTCCTCCTCAACTCATCCTACTTTGTTCACTGGCTTGGCGTTCTGGCTTCAAGTTCGACGCGACGCGTTCAGCGCCACCATGTGACCATGTTTCGGAACATCCCGGCTTTACCTTCTTTTCTCCGAAACTCTTACCGGTTGCCTGCGACGTGCTCCTTCTCGGTCCTTTCATCGACTGCTCAGTTTCATTGCGGTTGTTTACTATCGGGCTAGACCGGTTTACCAAATCGACCTCACCAATTTCCCGAATCCCATGCGCAAATTTCAAGTTAGCGCAAATCGGTGTATCAACAAATTTCGATTGGCTTCGAGCGCTGGGTGCTGATACACATGGTCCTACGTGGTGCGTCGTTTCTCCAGGTCCTTGCATTATTCACGGTTAATTTAATCTTAGTGCCATCAAGAATCTTTTCCGCGGCAGAATAGCAAGTCATGGAAGACTGAACGATTCGCAGCATAGGAAATTGTCCGCACAGAACCCGTTCGTACCGCTTCTTTTAGCACACACGAAAGAACACTGAGTTTGCTGACATTGAAGACAGACTTGGGACAACACGTGTGCCATGCGCGCGCTCAGCCACACTGGCGCACATCATAGTCGCTACACAGTGCCTGCGAACGCCAACCCTTGTGTAACGTACTCTGCAAGTGGGATCATCCACCGTGAAGGAATGTGAGTGTGATACGAACCAGCTGCACCAGATGCTGACGGTAAGTCTTGTAGGAAGCTGTGTAGGCTGGCCAGGTCGAGAGCGGGGCTCACTTACTCGTCATCTTCAAGCACTCGGCGTGGAGAGGGGACTTGCCCAGCTTCGAGGCTCAAAGCGGGACATCGATGCGGGAGTGAATGGAAGAACCCGAAGTGTTAAGGCGTCCCAAAAACTATGCCTCTCGGGGCATCCCTTTTCGGCCAAGGATCCATTGAGCGGTTTTCGATCGATTGCATGACCTCCGCTGATTTTTTTCGGTTTCCCTTTTAAAGATCGTCGCGGAGCTTTCCTCCCATTGAAGCATCGAAGACGATAAGATGGCGGCCCGAGGTGCTTGGAGCTGTCGACAGCTGTGTGGAAGTAGGTTTCGCCAACAACGCTCCAATGTAGATTGCCTGAACGCGCCGCACATCAACTCGACGTCGAGAGTAGACTTGGGTATGTGGAATGCCTCGATCCTTGCTCGATCCACTAACTTGGAAGACAGGCACATAGGAAGTATATAGTCAAAGACGCTTCAAGCTCAGGCTGGGGCGACCGAAAGGCAAAGCTCCGTGGCAGTGGTCACTGCGAATATGAAACGAGACGGAGGCGGAAGATTTGGTCGTGGCCGGAGACTGCTCCATAAATAGCAGGCGGTGTGAGCTCAAGACGAAGGAGGTCGACCAGGTCCGTGATCCTGCATAGGTATCGTTTTTCCTACAGACACTGACCTTGCCGCACGGTCTGAGCTGAGGCCAAAGCAAGTCTAGAGTATAGACGATGTCAAGTAAGCATCAGCGTAGCTTTACCTTCGACCGAATCCCCGTTTGACCAGCATGCTAGTGAAGCAAGTACAGCCCTACCGACTTTTCGAGTGGGAGCAAGGAGGGGGGGGAGCCCGGAGAGGTGCGATTCGAGAGCAACGACACGATGAGAAATCTGAAACAGGGGCCTGACTCCGGAAGCTCGGCCAAACGCGTATCAGTGTTCCGGAGATCGTATGTTTTTTTCCCCCATGAAGCTTTCAGTCCGGATGTCGAGCTTTCGACGCTCGTGGCTCTCCCTTGGGTTACCGTTTGTTTTTGGCTCTTGGTTTCAACGAGCCTGTGCTGAGTCTCCGTTACCAGTTCAGCAACATGTTAGCCACCCCGCATTGATTCAATCTCGCCAGGGCTCAGGATTCCGCACGGCAGAAGGTGAAACATGCGTCCCTCTGCCACTGTCTGGGTCGCAAGTGTAGACTGACGATTCTCAGCGCTGTAGACGTTGTGCTGTGCCCTGCAAGTAGTTCGTCGCCGTTGCCAGCAGCACAAACTCATCTGGCGCCGCCGCGATGACTCAAAGTCTCTCCAACCCGATTTCTCTCGGATTTAGGTCTCGGGCGCGCGTTGCCGGATGTCGCGCACACAGGAATGGACCCAACGTACAGTAAGTAGGGGTGTCCAGCCTCATCTCGGCTTGTCGTTACTGAGCATCTCGAAACAGTGCTTGCTGTGGTGCTTGCTGTGCGTCAGAGACGAAACGACTCTGAGCGGCTCTACAGCCTCTGGTCGTCGCACAACTATCTTTAGTCTTAAGGTGCCGCATTTTCCATCCTCTGGTTCGCCATTTCTCATACCCACCGGTGTTGCAGTGCGGATTTCGCTCTCTACCCAAAGATTCATCCTTCGATTCACGCTAATTGGTCTTGTAGCACGTTAGCTGGTCTTGTCAGCCGCAGGAAGCGACTACGGCGCCGCGTCGTTTGGTGGTGAAGCGCGTTAGAAAAGCGGGATCAGGCTGACCGTTAGTTATTTCGATGATATACGAGGGCCCTTACGATTCCCTGCCCAGACTGCCAGAGACAGCCAGAGATGCGCGGCTCGTCTGGACGCGCTGGAGCGACATGACATGGCGAGGATGGCCGACTGTCGGATGATCCTCCATTTAGGCATTCCACCCGCGCGAGCGCCTCCCGCCTGCGGTTCGTAATTCTCTTCCTCTTCCTTCGCCGTTTATTTCCCTATTCTTCCGAGTGCATCTGTACTGAGTGTCCTTTGTTTCAGGCTCCGCCGACTTGCATTCTCCAGCTCGAGCTGCTCGACTGACTCTGAGGGAACAGTCCCAAGAACAAGCCCTCTTTGCGGCCTTCGATATACTGGATCAATCTGCGCCCTAGGCAGCTCGCTGGCTTCTACGCGCGTGGGTCGGTCATTTTCAAATGAGGATGACAGGGCGGCTCCCTAACGTTCTGCCCATTCATCTCCGAAGGATAGGCAGGAGGATGGGCGTGATCCACGTCATTGCGATCTCGTGGCGGCAGATAAGTACGAAGCGCTTTTTCGCGTTCTTGACAGACATTGACATGGCGAATATAGTTAAATCATGAGCGCGCGCTGTCTGTATATCGATGAGGCAAGCGCAGGACTCCCGCAATCCCCGGAGCAAAACCATGGGGCTCTGACCGAACGCTTCAAGCCCTTTCGAAGACTTCATTGCGGGCAGCGGGCTCGATGGCGGAATAGGTAACTCCTGGTGTTCTCACCAATCATATATAGAGCGCATTTGTTTGTGTCCATGCACACTGCAGCGGGGTGCTATACATAATTTCGTACCAGCTAAAGCAGATGTACTCGTTCTCAGAAAAATCAGATATCTCTTTTCTTGATTTTGGTGATTTGGTGATGGCACGTGTGTCTGGTTTTGACGTCCAAGGACTTGCAAACAACCGCCGTCTCTTTCGCCACTCTTGCTCGAGCACCTCCCGCCTGAACCAGCCTCGCCCAGCCTCGCCACCGACTCTCATTCGCTCCGTACCTACCAGTGCTCATCTCAGCTTCAATCTCTCCCTCAAACCCCACCAAGATCCTCCACTGCCAATGAACGCAAAGCACGACCAATGCGTCAAAGCCGCCGAAGCGTGGTTGGCGGCGAACTGCACTATTGTGTCTGCACTACCCTCGTTCCGGAATGTCGCCAATCGCGACGCTACAGTATGCACTTCTCATCTAGTCCGAAGCGGTCTCGAATTCCTGGGCGACAAGAGTCTGTACCAGCTGGTCGGTCTCGCTTTGATGAGGACGATCCCGGACCGAATAGCCCTCTATCCTGTATGTTTCTCGTCAGATTCCGAGCACCCAATTTCTAACACGATGAAAAAGTCAATCCTTACAGCGCTAACATGCAATTCGTTTCTCGGGAACTATATGGCGGCTCAGCACATCCACCGCCGCACTACAGACAAGCCGGGTGGCGATACCTGTGAGACTGTGGTGGGAAGCCTCGTCCGGGACCGGCCTGACGATTATGGGGGTCTTGAAGATTGGGCGGTCGATTTCCTTCGTCCCATCATCTATGCCTGCGTCTGCCCTTGTTCCCAGCAAACGCAAGCATCAGGACGATTTTACCTCAAGTCCTTCGCAAGAGATGGAACAAAGGCCCGCAAAGCGAAGCTGTCAAGAGTCCAGTCCGTCGCCGCCTGCATCTACTGGCCCAAATCCTTCTTCATCAAGCACGAGGCCTCCTTCCCCTCCAGACATCTACAGTGCCCATACCTACACCACCCCCGCGGCCTCGCCAGACCTCGCCCGACTCATGGCGTTCATGACCATCGAGCAAGACCCCGCCCCGCCGAAGTGTCTCGTTGAAGGATCGGAAACACGCAGGCCATTCTCCGAGTAAGCTTCCATGCCCGCACTCAGATATGATTATTCATCCACGCTTTTTAACAGTATCTCGAATATCACTGTTAGCTCTGGCTCTACAGCGACCGGAGGATTCGGCAAGGAGAATCAGTGCTAGTTTGGCCCGGTGACACTCCAGTGTTTCTATATCTCTGCCTCTATCTCTGCCCCAGGTAATCTCTTGCACGATCTGGGATGTACATCAGGTCAGTCGCCTTCGCCATTTCTGCACACCATCTCTAATCTCATATAAATTAGTTCGCCTTTCTATTACGGCCAATCGCGTGCATATAAATTCAGATCTCTATTGCAACACACATCCTTGCTACATCCTATTGCTGCCCACATGGTTATTTCGCTATGTATCTCCACATTACTATGTATCTTTCAATTCAATGTATCTCATCTCAGCGTCTCAGCGACCGAATATATTCTTAATAAAGAATTCAAGAGCGTTACGCATGGGCCTGCCTCCGTAACCCACTGCGTGCTCAGTGGATTATGAAGATCCCCAGTTCACACCGCACACGATTACAAGAGTTTTCCGTGAATTGATATCGTATTGCAGCTAATAGAGTACTACTTAGCGAAACGGCCAAGCCCAGGCCATCATTAAAACAACGTCTCTCGCAAACGAAACGCTGCGTAACGCGTCAGCATGCACATCAAAAAAAGTTTTGATACCCTGACCTCGTTAGAGCTACGTCTGGACGGAGGGTAGGATTTCTCTGCTGAATGACCAGCCGCACGACTCACGTCTAAGCTAGAATGTGAAATCCTGTGGGTTACCGGTCGAGATTGCCGGAGCCGCTGGGTTTTTTGCGCTTCGTCGGTGGCCGGTGCGGCCGACGTAGAGAGGACGGGGTCGTTCGTACGATTAACCACGGACCGTGCTCCGCCTCGCGATGCCGTAGGACTTGAGACAGAATGTGTTCTTGGGGTATGAGCGCAAACGTCCAGGGCGTCGGGGGACACTGGCTGCACGCATCGGGACTGTGAGATAATGCGTAAATGAATCTGAGTCGAGGAAGGGGTGCGGCTGCTCTCCGTGGAAGCACAAGCGCGCGCGAGATGGGGTCCGTCCGTCTTTGAACTTGCAGCGGTGGAGTAGACCGGTGAGTGCTTGTTCTTGACGCAGCGAGACGCCGCCGGGAGCTTCGTTATTTGCTTGTGATAACGCAGTGAAGAGCCTTGCCAGTGCTGAATGCGTGAACTACGCGGTCCTTTTTCGGTGTCGCCATGTAATCCGGAGATAGAACGAGCATCAGAGGCCTCCAATGCGTCGGGGGATGAGGAGGCAGTCGCAATGCCTGACTCGGAGCTTGAGAGATGGGCCACCGGGAACCAGCGTGCGGACGAAATTGGTGGGAATAACGTGCAAAAGGCGGTCGAAACAGTGTTTGAATGGACCGGGAAGAGGGCGAGCGCGTGGTGGACGGGTTGAAGGTAAGCAAAAAGAGAAAAACTTGAGAGGTGCTGTCGTGGAACGGCGAGATGGAGTGACTGCGCAAGAGGCAAAAGCCGCGTCACCATCCACGAGCACGGGAAAGCCAAATAGGACAACACATAGGACGCGTCTCGACGCGTTATATGATCACCTGCCCAGAATGCGCGATCTCGGAGGGTATAACAAAGAAATCCCGAGGCAACCTTGGAGAGTCGATTCAAAGAGAATGTTGATATCAAAGATATATTGTACACTAAGAATACAAATGTTTAACGTGCTTTGGCAGACGAGCGCAAGCGCCCGCCTGGGCCCAAACCCTGCGACAAAGGAGCACGAGGCAATTAGCCTTGTTCGGGAGGTATCTACGACAAAGCCCAGAGCAACATGCGATAGGAAAGAACGGGAAGAATGAGGTGCCGCGGGCGGCGGGCGGGTGGTGGCGGCGATGTCGGGGGTAGCTGGAAGAAGCCAGACGTGAGCGCGGCGTGAAGGCCAGCAAACTTGAAATACGCACCAGGAGAAGTTGTAGACGATGCCACGCCGCCCCAGTGAGGTTACTCTGCCTTCAGAGCCGACTGCCTGTTCCCAAAGGAAGCGGTACGATGGCACGCTGCACTCGGCACAAATTTTGAAATGGAACTCGCCCAAATGTCGGAGGCTCTTCCAATTGGGTAACCAGGTCAGAAAACTCTTCAAGCCGCATTCACCGACAAAAGGTTGAGCGCCGTGGGTCGGTCGACGTTGATGCAATGGCGGCGGGGCTGTGAAAGGACCAGTGCGAGCGAAACGGGGGAGGAGGATGGTCACGCACCTTGAGACGATGAGAGCTGTGAGCGAGGGTCAGGGGCATGGAACCACGAGAATACGGGGAGGACTCGCCTAGAGATGATGGGGGTCAAGAGCAAGAGGGTACAAAATAAGCGAGAGAGTGGCTGGCCTTTTATACCGTCCCCGGCAATTGCCGAAGTTGAATTTCGATCGAGGCGACTTGGAATTCTAGATCTAAAGGCATAGCACCGTCATCATTTCCGTCAAGGCGCGCTCTGCTAAGATACGCGCAGACAACTGGGTTGCCTAGTCCAGTCGCCGCCACCAACTTATATTCAATTTGAACTTGAACTTCGTAGTCTGAATTGTCCGCATACGAATTTCCATGAAAAAATTGAGGTACATCTGGAAGCAGAGGTACGGAGCTTTCACTTCTGTATCCCTGTCCAGTGCTTGGCCCGAACGTTGAGCAGGTAACCTTGGGTAACCCAGGTTGTAAATTTGTCCTTCGAATATTACCATGTATACAACTGTAACCCCACCTAATTGAGGCGTGTCAATGAGAGCAACGTGCTATCTGTGAGTCTTGAGCCAAACGAAGTTCTCAGCGAAACCAGGTAATTTCCAGGTCAAAATTTTGCCATTCGGGCGGCTGTACAAGGCCTCGGCCCGCTGTGTTATGCCGTATTTGATTCCCGGGATATTGGCATCTCCCGCTTTTCACTCGTCTCACTCCATCAGTACAAGTTCGACAACCCAAACTATCTCCATCGAAGAAGTCCAGTGAGATCTTCAGCCAGAATTTCGGTCCTCTGTCTCTCACCCGCGTAGCCACCGTGAATTCACTTCATGTTCGAACTTCGTCGACTCGGCGGTCGGAAACTCAGATATACTTAGAACTTGCTTAGAACACAGTCTACGAGAATCCGAGCCGCACCTCGGTTCTTGTAGCTAGAGCTGCGGGCTTACGCGTGGCAAAGCGACACCAATACTGCCGGCATTTCTCTTAACAGCAAAGGTCGATGGAAACAACGAAATAAACCCAGTCGTACCGGAGCGGCGGTTGAAACGACGCTGCTGGAAGGTGTTCCTCCGTAGATACACGGTGCACGAATGCCTCAAGGTCTCCTCATCCGTGTCCAGGTGAATTTGCCCTTTCGCAATGCTTACCGCCGCACTCATCAAGTTTACCCAGGCGTTTCTTACCAAAGCCCGAGCACCTTGAAGCGCGGTCTCGTTGTGGGGGTCGATGAGAGCTGCATTTCCCCTAGAACTGACTTCAAGCGGCGAATCGACATTCAGTCTTACTTTTCGTTTAACCGCGGTCCACGGATTTCGAAACGACCTGGTGTTGCTGCCTCCGAGGATTGGTGGCGGCGAGCCAGTGATCACAACAGCCAGTCTAGTCGACCTCGGCGCGGTATCACAGCGAATGGACGCGCCTCGGATGACACGATCAGCACAGACGGGATTTATCGTGGCGGGATTTGTCTCGTCCTGGGTAGCGAGAAGAGAGCGCTGTGAGATAGCAGCAAGATGCCTTCCGTCTTGGGCCTGGAGCTGGGAACTCACCTTATTTTCCACTGTCCAAAACAACACCAGTGGACGTCTTGTGCGCCGCACGCCGCTCACCGCCTCGCTCAACGGAATCGAAAACAATGAAATAGCCCACCGCTTCCTCTGCGTCTTTTAAAGAAGCAAGCAAACCTGACCAAATTAGCCCAGCCCATGGTCCCCGGACTTGGGGCCACCCACGCAACGAGGAACGGCAAGGTCGGGACGAAACAAGGGAAACCCACGTCCCCATACTCTGCCGGCGGCCCGTCCAAAAGTCGCAAGCAGCGGCTCAAGAGCGACAGCGGCAAAACTGCCCGGTTGATGACGCAAGTCCGACGCACCTGTTTTATCGAGAATGGTAGTAGTGGTGCGATGCTGCTGGTGCGTTTATATCTTGAATTCAGAATACGTTTGCCATCTGACGTCTTGTAGCCTGACAGGGTGTTTCGCGCCGGGAAGCAGCGCAAGCGTCCGGGGTTTCCGCGTGAGCCCGAAGTGCGCGGAGGAGATGAGCTCGGTGTTGATCCATAGTAAACCAAGGCTGGAGTAAGTGCTAACCTTCAAGTTTGCGGCCCATTTGAAGCTCTTAACTGATGCCACCCTCGACAGATATACCATTTGCCACCGATGGCGCCTTGGCGAGTGCAGGCTCTAGCACGTCTTCATGGCTGAGGGAGTGAAAGGGATGGAAAGGAGAACTTGGAGAAGATGGTGGTTGAGAGTGAGACACGGCAGAAGATCTCCGGTAATCATCATGTTCTGATGCGGTCGTCGGAAGTCTTGGCCATTCCATCTTTCCTCCGCCCCTCCATCCGCGCACGTCGCGCTGTGGGGTTGCCCGGATCTCGGTCCTGTAGAACGGGAGCCTATCCTGGAGCACAAGGATAACCTGCTCACCACCGTGACTCGATGCGCTCTTGGACGGTCAAAGCTCAGTGCCAGCGGATTGTGCCAATGTCGTCATGCACAAGCACTGCGCTGTTTGGGAGAGGGGGTTCATACAAGTAGCAGGGGACCTCGCACGGTCGACTCAGAGCTTACCCAAAGTTTACCATTGGTGAGTCAAGTTGTTCGTCTCTCATACGATTTCAGAAGAACTCATCGATGACAGATATCACAATGTCGGCCCCTCGTATTCGCACAGTGGGACCGGCCGTGTAATCCTACCTACCTACCTACCTACGCGAACGTCTCAGTGAACTTTTTGAAGTCGCGATCAGCCGAGTTTCTGCTGAGGGCCCAAAATCCGGCGACCCTTGTCCCAAGAGTGGCTTTCCAAGTCGGGATTTCCAGATTTCGCCTCGACCCGGCTCGTTCTCCCGTCTGTTCAACGATGTCGGCGAAGCTTGACGAACAGCGACCGCAGGGTTGTTCCAGGCGGTCGAGGAGCTCCAAAAAGTTCCTCCGATAGCCACGGAGCGCGGAAAAAAAATATCCACACCGGCTGCCCCCCTCCGAAAGTGGCTTTTTGAGGCTCAAATCGGCGAAAACGAATGGCTTCATGGTCGCTTCCTCACCACCCTCAAAAGCAGTGTCCCATCTTCGCCGACCAGACAACTCCAAAAAAACGAGAGCATATTCATACGGTCAACCGCAGCAGGCGCAGGTCTTCGACGCTCTCGCCTTCCCTCCCCTCCTCCTACTTCACCGCCTTCACCCTTAGACGGAGCTATGCCCTCCTCCTTCCGTTTCCTCCCCTCCCTCTCCCGTTTTCACCCTCACTGCGCGCATCTCGTGCTTCTCCTCCCATGCCTCAGTATATAGTGGACGTGGACGAGAGGACATCTTCCTCTGGCAGAAAGCCCTGGATCCCCTCGGAGCAAGAGTGAAGCAAAACGGTGTGCTGCAATACAGGACGTCATGGTATGTACAATCCTAGTTGGGGTCTCCGCGCATTACTGACCCCGGCCCTTTTAGCGTCTCAACTACCCCGCTGCTTAACAATCAGATGAGCAAGTCCTCTCCCTTTCAAATATCCCACGCACTTACCTTGTTCTGGTTAGCATCTGAGTTCGCGTCGAGGAGTTGGGCCACAGCGGCGACGTCGCGATTCGAGGACGATGTGGGGAGGAGGAGGAGGTGCAGCAATGCGCACTTCTTTTTGACCGCCCGGCGGGTGAGAATCGACTAGGGTCGGGATCGATTGGGCCGGCGATCGCCTTGGATGCGAGCGGGCGGGTGGCGAGAGAAGCAGACGGAACAGGCTTGGAACGGAAGGTGCGTGTGCGTGGTACCGCGAGACTGCACTGACGCTGACTCACTTGTTTTTCTTCTCGCAGATCTACTGGAAACGGGTCGATTGGCGTGCTCGTTCGGATCTTGCGACTTGGGAATGGGATGGGATAGAAGCGGCACGCGGGGATGCGGAGTCGGCAAGGGATGAGATGGAGATGGAGATGAAAGTGCGCTCGCACTGCACGGCCACGCACAAGCTGACTTTATCTCGTAGATACTCCTCGTGCGGCTTGCGGCTGACTCGGAGCGCGGGGGTTAGCCGTTTCGTTTTGGAGAAGAGGCAAGACAAGCCGATCCTATTTGCGATTTAAAGCACTACTGACCTTCGTTCTGGCTTGTAGTAGAACGCAAACCGGTGCCCGGGGGTGAAGTTGCGGATGGATGGATGGACGTTAGACGAGCGAGCTCGCCAAATGAGATAGCAAGGTTCCCGGGGCTCATGAAAGCCGGGTAACCCGGAACCGGGTGACGCTGTGTATGCTTCATCCTCCCTCCCTCCATTCGCCTTTTTGATCCTCCGCAAAGCGCCACTCAATCGAAACCTCAGCGCCGCAACGGACAGCTACAACTGTAAAGCTTGACGACCAAAAGCGGTGCCCGAAAGGGACCACTTGAAGACATT
Organism: Mycena polygramma; assembly: GCA_029449255.1. Taxonomy (NCBI): domain Eukaryota; kingdom Fungi; phylum Basidiomycota; class Agaricomycetes; order Agaricales; family Mycenaceae; genus Mycena; species Mycena polygramma. The sequence goes on along the minus strand of JARKID010000095.1, from coordinate 110,740 downwards.
TGCACCACCAAGGCTCCGGTGCGTTCCAGGCGGAGTATATGGAGGACTCTTTATCAAAGGACGAAGGTGTGTTATTTCACTATATCACACTAAAATTGGTCTGACGACGCAGATGCAGTGACACCCACCGCACCACCCAGTGAAACATTTATCCAAAGCGCAGGGGTCGCTCTGGGCAGCGCGGAACTGAAATACCCATCGCGCATTCTCGGCGACCGAAAGCTCTTTCCTAGGTCGGTTCTCAATCTCGGGCCGGATCCTTCCATGGCCGATGTCGACGATCCATACCGTTGCACCGACTCTCTATCTAACGCTTGGACCGCGCCCGCAGCGGGCGGACCCTCATGCAGGGCATCACGACCGTCTATTGACCTCATACCCTCCCGTTTGAATATACCAGCAAACCGCACGAGAAATGCCGAAGGACCTACTGATCGTCCCGATCCTCACTCCTGGCATCCCCCGCCCGGTACGTGCCCGGGATTGGTCCCTCCGTCCTTTCTCAGTCCTCTTTTGAAGGTTGAGACCCCTTGGACGCCTCAACCGCAAGAAACGAAAGATCAAGATTAATTAGACGAAGAGCCGGACAATCTAAATGCTCTCCGCACCGCCGACGCTGTTGGTGGTCGGCTCATTTTGGTGACGGGCAGAGTACTACAACACTCTCTTCTGTATCACCTTCGCCATCCCCAAGTATTCGCATTCTTCTCCGCGTCGCTCAGCTTCTGATCCTCGCCGTGGTCAGGACGTCGACTGCTGTGCATCGCAGCACTCCTGAGCTGTATCAGAATCCGCCGCGCCTTCGTCGGGCTGTCCAGTCCTCTGATACCCTCCAAGACTGCTTCGGCCTCATCCTCACTCCTTTTCCAAAGACCCGCCCTTTCGCTCTGCGTCGCTAGTGCGCCTCTGGACAGAGCGTAGACGTTCGTCGGCGGCCCCGACATCCGAAGAACACGTTCTGTATATCTCTTGCCCGCCCGCCACTGCTTCTTCAGTCGCCGGGTCAACGCCAGGTACTATGTCTATAACTTCCGTCGACTGCAATCACCGAATTCAATGTCAAATACACCGTCCGTCTACGAAGATTGTACCATGTCACTTTACTACATGATGACCAAGTTGATAGCGACCAGCGCGCCGCCCATGTACACTCAATGCCTGTAATCTACTAAGCATGCAATGACTGACCGAGTTCCGAAATACTCACTTCTCCTTTATGTGGGCAACGAGCCCGCGCGGAACAAAATTTCTTGTTCCGGGGGGACAAAGAGGACATCTCACACGTTGGTTATTGTGCCTAGAAGCAATTGAGATAAGGCGGAACTGTTCAAGACCAGACAAACCTCTCAATGCAATGAGTGTCGAAGTATTGGATCTTGATTGCGACCGAGCATACTGGACATGCGATGTCGCGGGTCGCCGGTGCGTACGACGCCTGCTCGCTGTCCAATAGCGCTAGCTCCTGCCGAACGCGTTGTTCAATCAGGGTGAGGCCTTCAATTTTTCGTCAGCGGATAATTTTAACTAGGCAGCGCCGAAGACAGTACTCATCGCGTCGATGGGAGTACGATCCCGATTGAATATCTGGACGTGACGCGCGACTGTGGGACACAGTAGTAAAGTTTTGGGATCCCGACCAAGTCCACGGGCGAACTTAGCCAGCCTGCAACAACATCAATACGACAAGGACCAGGTAGAATTTAGTGGTCTGTTGCACTCACCGGTCGCCGTTGACATCCTGGATTAACCCCTTGCTCTCGTGCAGTTCCAAGACCTTACCGGTGGCAATCGGAAATGAGGACGATAAGCGCTGGCGCTCCATGGCGTAGTTGTCGATGAGAGCGATGGGGGTAGATTTGCATCTACCCATCCATTCCATTAGCGCAGAATGGTTCTAAAGAAAAGGTCGAGCCCAGATGAGGAGCAAACTAGCGCGGCTCACGTTAACCAATGCTGGCCACGAATCCAGACGCCTAACCCACTCCTTGATAGAATACATCAGCGACTCTGCATTCACCGCAATAAAACGCGCATACCTCTTTTAGTTCCTGCTGCGTCCGCCGAACGAACTTGAGCGGATTGGGATCGTGTACCATCTCGATCCTCCGGGCTTGGGCTAACTCGGCGAAATTGGATTCCACCGCGCTCGGAAGGACATAGTCGCCGTCGCGATGATCCAGCGGAAGCCATGGCATAAATCCGATTGCCTCGTAGGATTTGGCGTGCGCAGCCGCGAAGGAGGTCCAATGATGAATATCCAGACCCGTGGATCCTGGCCTGACATTCTTTGAAGCTAAATCGTCGGTCGCTCGACTGAGAACGTACTGTAGAATTTTGTTCTTGCAGGTCTCCTACCGCAGTCGTTGAAAAGACGCTCGAGCACAAGGCAATGTTGTACGCACCCCACAGACACGAAAGACGACGGCGAAGCTATGCGGAAATCCGCTGCACACGCGGCCGCACACCTTGGAAATTTGTTGATTACATGTTCTGCGGCTGGATAATAGATGCTCACAACACAGGGACTTGACCCAAATAACATATGCGCGTATGCCTCCTCCCCCCAATAGCCCTGCGCCGTTGGGGTTGGTGGAGCTGGCAGTCCTAAAACGTTGTCCCTGACTGTCGTCCACAGGCTCGGGGTAATCAATTCCCTGGTACGTCTGTTGAGACGCCCCATGTTGAGGAGGTCTCCTGGGCTGCACCACAGTAAGATCTGCAGAGGTAAGAGAGCGCCCCAATACGGAGCGGAATGATATCAACCTCTTGCACCAGACTTTCATACCTTCCTGCCGTCTTGAAGAGAGACAGAAACGTAGGTTTTGCCTTGAAGGGCATGTTCTGTGAGCACCATGAGCATCGGAGGTCTCGCTCTTGAGGAATACCTACAACAACGTGGGATCAAGTTTGGATGGAGTCTCCTGTTAAGGCGCGACTCGCGACGCGGCCAAAATGATGGGAATCAAAGTCTGATCCCGACGGCCATCCTCGAATCTAACTCCACCATGAGCGACCCCACACCTCATTCCACAGACAGTGTAGTCTTGGGAGAGCGCATTATCACGTTTTTGCTCGATGACGTTGCCCTGCATCGGAACGTGGAACCGCCAGTCGACCTCGGGCCCATCGCCGGGACACCGACTTGGCCAAAGACTATGGATTCCAGGGCGGGTTGGTGGGTCAACAACGGCAAGCAAGTTTTCGAAGCCGCTATAATGATTTTCCTCCACGAGTCCTTGGACTTCACGCACATCTCTGGTCTTTCGTCGACAGTGAGCTCAAACACTTCTGCTCATTAGGACCGAGTCATTCAATGCGCAACTGTTTCCAGCTTTTCATTGCAAATATAACGAAGCCGATGGTCATTGTAACACTACTCAAGCTAATGGACCGGCTACACGCCATGGCTCCCTTTACTCTCGAAGGAACCTTCTACGTTGCCCTCCACCACCTTGCCCTCAGAAATGACACCGCGGTCCTCGAATGGCTGGGTCCCGCGTTCGGTGAGATCATCCGGGACACATTTCTCAAGGCACATGAGCTTGTGTCTGCTGGGTAGGAAAGCTTCTCCCTTCATTTCTTGGGTACTCACGTTGTCCGCAGGGGTTTGTCCACGACGAAACACGCGAATCTCCCCAGTGAGCCCAGATATGATTTGTGTCACCCTGTTCTAAAGTCCGACATTCCAGCACCGTTTGTTCAACTCAAGGAATACTATGCAAAGGAGAGCGGTCCGGGTTCAAGCGCGGGTGAGAATGGTGGCAACGAAAATGACAAAACAATCCGTCCGGTGCGTTCACTTCAGTCCTATTCAAGGTCGATACCGATTCTCGGAAATAGATCCGCCCAATACCTCACAGAAATTCACGGAGATGAGAGTCAAGAAATTGATTGTAAATTGTCTAGAAACAGTCGCATATGTGTAGACCCCCGTGTCGTAAAGACTCCTACCGCTATTTAATAACGCGCCAGAAAGATGCCTGAAATTCCAGTTAGCCGTGATATGAATGGCATGCCAACACCGCAGAATAAGAGACGCACCCATGCGTACTGAATCCGAATTACTGTCACCGATCGGCGATAAAGGCGAGGCGTTGGAGGACATTGGGCTGGATCTTGTCTTCCCCTTTGGTCGCGTATCTCCCAAACGTGCGCTGGCGGATTAATGTGTTGTTCGCCGGGGTAGCGCGCGCGCTGAAGCTCGCAATCAGTGAAAGGCGCACACGGGCACATGAAAGTAACGAAACATACCAAGGGTTTCTGCTTGCCCGTGTTACTTCCTCGATCGATCGGCCACTCGCCAAGAAGAGAGCGACGACGGCGACAGTATTCAGGCAGGTGGGTATCACGACCGCAACCACCGCACCACTGTCCATGAGCACATTCTATGGCGTTGACTTTAGTCGAGGACGCTGGAAACTTGCCGCATCCGGGCCAGAGCACACTCTTGAAAAGCGATAAGGTAAACCTGAATAGATTGCAGTAAGTACTGCGAAGGTAAGGACTGCTCGAAGCCTTCCTCCTGACCTCCGTAGTTCACTGGGCGAAGGCAAATCTGGCCGGTCAGAGTAACTCTGACAGCAGATCCTGAGCGATAACTTGGACTCGACAAAACAGGGCAAGTAGCTCACGACTCACCGGTGGTCGATCTTGCATGATGGGTCCACGAAGCAGAGAAGGTTAGGAATTTTCGTACGGCCATGCGGGCTATCTGTGTATACAGGTTCAGCAGGTATCAATATAACGGAGATACACGCACAAAGGCATTGGCCGTGAGGCTGTAGTGCCTCCGCATTGCGACTGGATCGAGAGCCTCCGGCATATTCGTCGCCACTGAGGTCGTCAAGATCTTCCTTGAACGCTGTCCATCTAGGCAAGGGATAAAAACATGAATAAGAAAGCGAAAATATTGATGCTCACCCCATCGAGTGATAAGCAAAAGAGATTCGTGTAGCGGCCTGCGTAGTGAATTATGCGGAGTTCGATATGATCCTCACCGCTCTCTAGGAAAAGATGATGAATCAGTGGGCGTTTTGGAATACGAAGCGACAAATTGAATACTTCGCACGCGAAGGTCATGGCATGAGAGACGCTGCAACGCTTTATCGGCCCTGGCACAGCCTGAGGTCGAGATTTACACATCTGAGGACTCCAAGACTCAAAACATGGCAATCTTGGTAATTGGGACCGGCGGGGATGACATTCATCTTCCATGGGAGGCGTAAGCTAGCAGCATACAGTAGGGATCAGTCCTGTACGCACCACGGAAACAAAGGACAAGCTTAAAGTGAGGCTCGATGTGATTCTCGCCTCTGGGAAAAAATAATGGAATCAGTGCGCGTTTTGGAATACAGAGTGAGAAAGTGAATACTTCAAGGAGACTGCGAGCACGCGAAGGTCGCGGCATAGGCCAGGTTGCGAAGTACTCGGTGGGGCCAACAGGTCGCCTTTCACGCCCAGGGACTGCAGAATCAAAGTAAAATTTGTCGTCCCCACCGGTCGCAGACTCGCAAATCAATACTGATATGCCTGAACCTGAAATCCGATGGGCATAAGCTAGTACCGCACACCCTAGAGTGTTCCTGTACGCACCGTGGAAGCAAAGCACAAACTTGAAGTGCGGCCCTCCAAGTCCGAATCGTCTCCAGCGGCTCAGCCCGAATCAGCGTGTCAGCGGGGACGTCCGGGCGAATGGAGCGAGTGCCGCGCTACTACACGTGCGTCGGCCGTCCTTGCTGCCAGAGTTATTAAATGAATGAATAAAACTTGAAGCTGGAGAGAAAATGAGCAGATACGCACCTACTTAGTACTCCGGCTCCATGCTTCACTCAGGGACTCTGGACATCGGGGAAGGCCAAAACAACGTCTGTGCGTATCGGTATCGGTATCGAGCTGGTCTTTCGGTGGATTCAGAGGACGTCGCCGCCTGCATAGTGCAATGTCGTGGTCGTGGGCAACGTCGCGGTCACGAGTCTGAGTCACGACTCGCGTTGTTGATGATCACTGATTGCTTCTGAAGCAGTCCAACGACTTCAAACCACTGCCAGTGTCGGACGCGGGAACGATGCATACAAGACCAAGAAGACACACCAGTACTTGATTGAAAGTGTTATGAATCCAAGAAATGAACAGAAAAAAATCAGAAAAAATAGATTGCAGCAATTGAGAGGATATACTACGCGTGCTTTGGTGAGCGAGCGCAAGCGCTCGTCCAGACCCCACCGCCGCGATAAGGCAGCACGCAGGGTGGGGAAGTATCTACAACAGACGCCCTCGTCGACATAAAATCAAGCTACATCTACGAAACATCCCGCGGCACCACAGAACTCGGAGCGTTGGTTTAGTCGACGAAGAGGCTGACGAGCGGGGATCAGTAGAACCCTTATAGAAAGCCTGATGGACGTACCGTGCATGTCGGATGCTCGAGAGCGTCTGAAGCGCGTTCGTACTGAGAGATTGGCCGTGAGCGACTGGGAGATCAAAGGAGAGGAACAGACACGAACCTGAACGAGCAGCAGACGCGCAGCTGCGGCCTTCTTGCGTGGGCTACCAGAGGTTCGGATCTGTGTTGCTCGACCTCCTACGGGGAGCGGAACAAGGCGCTCGGCACGGGAACCACAGGGAACCCGCCGGAGGCTCTCCCACGTAGGTACTGTGTTGCGGATCTTAGCCCCCTCACGGGACACCCTTGGCCGCAGCAGATGATCTAAGGCGAGGTTAATAAAGACAGCGGGGATGAAATGGAAAGGATGCGCACGGAGACTGAGGTGGTCGAGAGCAAGAGGCGGACATCGTGTGACAGCCTGGTCACACGAATTTATATGGGAATTTCAAACTCCGCCGGCAGTTGCCGTGATGCCGAATCTTATGTTCGATTTGTTCAAATTCAAACCATTCCCAGTTTACGTCGTTAAAAGCCGGAAAGAGGGGGAGGGCTGAGAAATGAGGACGCTCTGTGGAACTACTGTACATACTTACAGTATCTGCCATTATTTCCACTGTAACGTTTCTGTTCAAATTTGAGTAAGTACGACATACACACCACTGTTTGAGCAAGATACAAAATTCTCGCTGAGCTGCATAGCGCGCCTGTAGCCAGTCCCCAGCACATGCCCTTGAAACGAGAAGTATCGACGAAGTGGTTGACCCAATTTCGGAAGAACCAGTTTGAAGTACTTATTAACCTTGATATGTTGACAACGACGGTGGTACTACTGCAATTCTTCACAAGGAAATATGCGGATTTGAGGCTGCTTGTGAGCCGCGCGCGCGCTCCTTATAACTTGGCCGAGGGAAAAAGAAGGAAATGTAATCCGGGCCAAAAGCCGACGTTGTCTCTTTTCGGCCGAATCCCAAGTTCCAGGCTTGCGGGTTCCTCTCGTCCTCCACAGCGCAACCTCTTCCTCGCCTTTTTTCTTGCTCTCGTTCCCGCGTTTCCCTCATACACTCTTTCAACCCCAGCGCTGCCAAGATCTTTGCACCACACTCATTACATTTACGACGACAATGCCCTCCCACTCGACTCATACCCATAACTCCCAAGAAACCGATAAGTTCCAGAAGATGGCGAAGGCCGCACAGGACTGGATCGGTACACACGACACCCCACCATTTCCGGACTTTCTCGATCCCAAAATCAAGGCGCTGGTCGTGTCCGACTCCCACCTCGTGCGCGGCGGGCTGGAATACCTCGGAGATCGAGTCTTGTACCCGATGGTAGGCGCGGCTCTCATGAGGACTATCCCCAACCGTCCCCATCTGTTCGCGGTGAGCATTCTTCGTCTAACGCTCATCAATATCCTAATGCAGCACTCAGAGCATGCTATCGGCCTTGACATGCAACGCTACGCTGGGCGAGTACATGGTCGCCCACCGCATGCACGCCAGGACCTCGAACAAGGGCGGCGGAGACACGTTCGAAACTGTGTTCGGGGCGCTGGTCAAGGACAGGAAACGCCTCGGTTACGGAGAACTCCAAGAGTTCATTCACCAGTTCGTCGCTCCCATTATCTTGACCTGCGTCGCCGCGGTCGAGTGTGGCAAACGGAAGCACGAAGACGATGGTGTGGATCTGCGGAGCGTGGCACCAATTAGCGATCTGCCCCGCGCCAAGCGCCAGCGTCCTGACGCCCGTGAGGAAGAGATGCCGGTATGTAGACGTCTTTTCCAACGAGATACGCTCTACTACTAATTCCCTGTCAAGGCGTTCATTCCCAGTCTACATCAGGCGATATCCTTCACCCCTCGTCCGATCCCATCTTACGATCTGCACACGTCCGACTCTTCTTCTTCCCAGCTCTGCGAGCTCATGAACTTCCTTGCTATCGGGTCTCCATCTCATCCCCTGACCGCGAAACCCCCTGCTGCATCCGACACGAAAACCACACGTCTTCCTTTCTCTACGTGCGCACACCGCTTTGCAATTATTCCTCGACTTATATCCCTTCGCAGTCTCACGAACCGGATCTAAGTCATCCCAAGAACTTTCTTTCTCGCTCAATGCTCGCGCGGCTTTAAGAGTAGGTATCTCCAGTCCCAATGCTCCTCCCGTACTCATCTCTCTTCGTAGCCGCTTCCACTCTCCTTCGTTTTCGTGGATTTCAATAATAAATAAGAAGCGGAATAGTTTTGTATATGTATGAGACTGGAGCACACGTCTACCTCTGTAACCGTACTGCGAGCGTAAAGCTCCCCGAAAGCCAATGTATCATGTTTGTATTCTCTTTTTGAGTATCTTTATAAGCAATGCAATGAGGAATCGAGGCTTTCGAGTGCGTCCGAAGATAAGCAAATTGACTGTGAAGTCTACTCCCAGGTCGACGTTTTGGACTTGAGCCCTGTAGAGTGATATGGCACCCACGCCACTGCCGTGTCTTTCTGCTTCGTCCACCCACGGACTCAGATCAGAAAAAATCCGCCCACAGACACGAAGAGAAGCTTGTGTCCGGCTGCCTCTTAGGTCGGTGTCCACCAATGAAGACCGACTAAAGGAGGACGTGCTGTTCCCGGGGCGGAGAATTGAAGTCATATCGACCGTGCGCTATAATACAGAGCGACCCGTAGTAGTAAAAGCGTGCATGCCCTAGAAATCGCGAGTCAGCTAAGTCGAAGAGATAAGTACACGCTACAGACGCACCTATTCCGCGGAGGATCCTTCAGTTTACGCGCAGTGAGCTTCCGCGTGAAAGCGAAACAACTCAGGCCTGCTTGAATCGCATATGCGTCCAGATGCGGGGGATCTGAGCGATCAAGTCTGCATGCCGAGCAGCGTTAGAAATATGCATAAATAAGATGCTAGACGCGTACCTGTCTTCAAGATGGTCGGTCGACTCGCTGGATACTGAACAGTACGCGGCGAATACTTTCGTCTTGTGCAGCCAAACCTACATTGCGGATTAACTTATAAGACCGACTCAATTCGGAAAGGCAAAGCGGCTCACTGGTGTATGTGTAGATTTTGGAGATTGTGGGCTTGACAATCATGACGTCAGGCCCAAGAGGTGCTTCATTGGAGTTCAAGAGCGGGTGATGTCGTGTTCCAAGAGCGGCTTGGAAGTAGGAGAGGCCGTCTTTGAAATTGGGGATTAATTTATAAGACCGACCCAGTCCGAAAAGGCAAAGCGGCTCACTGGTGTATGTCCTAACACACCGCCGTCGTCGGGCCGGAGCTCAGCGCTGCACAGAGGGTCCGTCGACAGTATGGGCCGTACCGCGACGAAACGGTCGACCGAGCGCGCGCAGTATCCGCGGAGGCTTGCGGACAGCCACCTCGCCTCTTGGATTCCTTACGCATTCCAAATCGCAAATGCTATTTGCGTGCGCCGCACCTGCGGCGTGTCCAGCCGAAAAAACACGAGCTGCAACGGACAGTGAGAAAGAAAGTCAAATAAGGAGGAAATAGCGTACTTTGGCACGAGGCGCGCAAGAGCAACACGTCCTTGGCCACAAGATCCGTGACGACGGCGTAGCGCACAGTGCCGTTCTCTCATTTCGCTCGCGATTAAACGGATGCAGAATGCTTAGAGGCGCAAGGACAAGAAGGCGGAGTACCCAAGAGCACAGAGAGCACATTCGCGCTGCCAGCGCTGGGTACTCAAGCACTCCATTCGACGCGGTCGGCGCTTTGCCGTGGTGAGAGTAAACGGCATCATGACAATCGGGCCATAATTGAATATTAATTGCTCGAAGACGACCGCAAGTGTGCCAGACTGGGAGAAGCTCGGTGGTACGGCAAGCGTCGACTGACGAGAATATGCGGGGCGGGGGCGGGGGCGGGGGCGGACAGGGATATTGGAGCTGCGATGGATGGGGCGCGCGCGAGCTGGTGGTGTGTCGGCCGTGGCGGCTCGAAAATGGCGATGGTGGCAAGATTTGGGCGTGGCGATCTTTCCGGCGACCGCATGATGCGGTCGCGCATCAACACCTGATCGAGATCGCCGAAACTCTCTCCATCCTCTCCTCCAGGCCCTCCGCGTGCGCTGCGCCTTCAATGACTTGAGGTGGCACACCAAGAGCGCGAGCGCAATACTGTTCTGATCCCATCCGTCGCCAACGGCCAACAGGGGAGGACGTCATGGTTTCAGAAAACATCTGAGGCACGTCTCAGAGACCGTTTCACCAGCTTCAGATCTCTGCAGATACACACCAATCTAACGCCATCACTCTTCACCCGCCGTCGATAGTCTCGTACGTGCTCAAGCACGAACATCTACTCGCCGAGGTCAGCCCCTGTAGAAAAGGAAGACTATCTGTACGCGCCTGGTGAGTGCTTTGTGGGCCTCGCCTCCGTCTTTCTTTTCTTGACGGAGCCTAGTCGGAAACACACATTCCACTTGGTACACCCAACGTCTTCCTCCTGTGCGTCGTCAAAACTCCATCCAAAAAAGCGTGTCTTGTTGGGACGGTATGATTGGGATTAGTACGCCTTTGCTGCACGCACGCCGAGACTGCTCTATCTTCGCCCCTTGCTCTTCCGTTCCCTGGATGGTGGTACACGGTATCTGTCGATCGTTCGGTGCAAGTCATACGATGGAGAGGGTGTTCTGACTCGGGGTCATCTTTCTCGGGGTCGTCTTCGACCTGCGGATCCCGGGCCCAGTCTCTGCGAGCGGTTCGTTTCACACACGGTGCACGACGTGTTCCGCGCGGGCGCGCCACACGCTGCTACCTCATGATCATTCGGCGCGCGGTCGACCAGGTGGGCAAGCGGCGGGGACGATGGGACGAGCCGCGGGCGGACCTGCGGCTGCTCGTCGTCAAGCGCGGGCTGATGTGGAGCGTGTCCATCGTGCTGTTTCTCGGTGTGGTGGTACCGACGCTGATTGCGCGTGTGGTGGATGTACATCGTGCTCCCGATTCCACTCTCGCTGAATTCGGCGCTTGTACTGCGGCTACGGATCCTGGATGAGTGGGCGACGGGCCTGCTTCACGCAATCGGGACTGATGTGCTCCAGCGCGGATTTCTACGTGTCTTCGATCGCCAGATGGAAGAGGAGGCCGTAAGCACGGTTGTATAGGTGAGTGCTTCGTCTACGGCGTCTTCCCGCTCATGACGGAAACTGATCGCTAAATCCACTTGAAGCCTTCATCGCCCTTGACTGAGTACATCATCGGTGCGGGCTCGTTGGTGTGTACACCGCACAACGGTACGATTGGTTTGCAATCGCTGCTCGTCGAGCTGCTGCGCGGAACATGCGGTCAGCCCGCGCCAAGAATGGAAAAGAGGAGGTGAGTACTTCGCGGTCCTCCCTTCCCTCTTCCCGCCCTTGCCGGATCTGGGTCGCAAAAGTTTACGCTTCACGTGTAAGCTTGACGTCTTCCTCTCGCCTTCGACAGTGGAGGACTTGTGCTGTACGGGACGCAACGCCAGGATCACCGCTGCTATCTGAGGCTGCGCGGTCCAAGACGCGTTACAGGGCACCGTATCGCGGCTTCAAGGCCGCTTCTAGCCTTCACAGAGATTTTTTAGTCTTCCAGAGAAGCACATCAAGCTTTGAAGACGTCAGCTTTTTGAAGCGGGGCGCAAGACGAAACCGCACTTGCCACGAATGCATCCTGCCCCCACCTCTGCACCTCTGCCAGCCGCTCGCTCTACTGGTAAGATATGTTTGATTCCTCTGCCCGGGCTGACCGCTCGCTCGCAAGATAAGCCATCAACGAGATGATGGTCGCAGTGGAACCCGTCAAGAGAAATGAGCACCGGTCGCTGGTACGGAGGCGGACCCGAGAAAGTGCACCCGTTGTCTGTGCAGCGGGTGAAGTGTTCGCGCCTTTTTTTGACCGGTGATTGTAAGGCCTCCCTCCTTTTCAAAACGCCAAGGTCCACCCCAAGAAGAGAACAAGCAACAATTTCAACCTCCGTAACACAGAAAGTGAGGAGACGAGAATTGCAAAAAATCGGGGCTTCGAGGCGCCCCGTATTTTCGGGCATCCCGTTCGCATTGGTGGGCTGCACGCCTGCGCCAAGGGCGCTGCGCAAATGGACTCGGGGACATGCGCGCTCGTGTCAAAGAGCACCGGGCACCCAGAGAGACCGCATGTAAAAGCGCGCTATGGTGTCCTCCTTGACTTTGACGTGATCAGGTTGCTTGGGCGCGCCGGCCCACATCGCGGTGAAGAGCGGTTCGACAAATGCCCGGGCCATGGTTGAGAGTTGGAATTAACGGTGTTCATGCGGACGTCGGCCTGCGACGCTTGCTGTAAGTAGCCCTTCGGGGTTTGGTGGCTATCCTCAAAGAACAGACGGAACATTATGTCTGCACACGATCGTCAGTGTCAGTGGAAGTCGCGCAAGGTAGAAATAAAGGTTCACATTGTGGTACCGGCGCATACTTTTCTGCAGCCCATGACGAGTGCACCGACTGGCATGTACCAACGGAAGGGCATGGTAGTGGGCTGTGGCTGGCGCGAACTTTTTGATCTGGAATTGGTCGAATCGTTAAGGAGAGTAGGCCTCGGAGAGCAGGCCTCAGACCTTCCGAGCGGGATTGGTGAGACTCTTGCGAGGCTCCCAGTGGGCTCTCCGCTCGACTTTGGCTCGAGTTGGGCTTGGGGAACGCTTGGGTTGTTTTCGTTGAAGGAAGCATGGCCGCGGTTTTTCAGACTACACAGAGTCTCAGACAAGCCTCATCTTGTGGAACGCGCACGGAGCTGAGACAAAGCTTTCGGTCGGCGTAAAAGAATAATTAACCTCGAGGCTCACGCCGATGGCCCGGGAATCAAATACGGCACAACAAAGTCACAATTCACCCCGATTTCCGCCCTCTTCCTCGCAACGCAATATGTTGGAAAGCAGTCTACGATGTCTATCTCTCGCTACTTTGGCATAAAACGATCTCCGCAGCGCCTCATCTGCGTTTCCTACGCTCAGATCAAGTTGGAACCACGCGATGTCACACGGTTCAAATGAAGTTGACTGTTTAGGCGCAAGTTGCACATCTTCTGCTGAACGGATTCAGTACAAGGCTTCTCTTTATGCGCCATAAAAACGACAATAAATTGAATCCTATGTGTTTCCATCCTCCTGCACTGGTGCACTGCCTTACCGATCGAAATTCAACTTCGGGAGTTGCCGCGGAGGGTATAAAATGCCAGCCACTCTCTCGCTTAATCTTCACGCTCTTGTCTCTTGACTCCCACCATCTCCGGTGCGCGCTCTCACTCACTTGCCTTTCTTTCCTTCACTGACTTTTCCATTAGGCTGCATGTGGCTCCTAGGCGCGTCACAGTCCTTCTGTTCTACTCACCCCCTCCTTTGTAGGGCTTGCTCGTCCTCGACATCCGACCAGTCCCGTCACTTGGGCGCGGGCACTGACGCCATGGGGAAATCGCGCCGACTCATGACCCGGGTACTGGTTGGGGAGAGCGTCCTGGCGTCTGTGTCTAACCGCCCGACGTCGAGTACGGCCTTGGAATGCTCCCCGCCAGAACGGTGATCTTTTGACGAAAACGTTGCTGTGTACCCGACCGACTTGGCAAGGCTTCGCAAAGTCCCTCCTCCTGAACGGTGCGTCTATTGTTTCGCATGTGCGATCATTCTTGTCTGACATTGAGCTGTTCCTCAGTTCTACTACTCCGGTTTCGCGACGGCGCATGGTCCCGGATGGGCGCTTTTTTTAAATTACATTTCTCCAGCCCCATTTTTGATTTTGTAGTTAGTTTCCTGGTGACGGGCTCGCAACCCATTGCACCTCCTTGCCGCGGACACCAGGCTTGCGGTCCTCTCTCTCGAGGGCTTACCAAGTGTGCGAAAATTTGCTTGTTGTAGAAATAGTAGAAATAATATCTTCCTGCATTTGGACTGGTTATTTGGCAAGAGAAGCTCTTCAGCGGGATTTCCTGTGCTCGAGACATATTTTGGATACGCAGGACGCGTTGGTGCAGGATACGTAACGCGTTAGGGTCAACTGTTTGGCAGGAACGTTGATCCCTTTGCTTGATCTCGTCAATCTTGAGTCAATCGAAGAATCGGCTCACCAATCGCTCCCTCCAGCTCACTTCTAGCGGCCTCCAGCATGTAGGCTTGTATCACATAGAGCCCACATACACACTCCCTCATCGATTCGTAGGTTGCCAGGTCAGGTTGGGCTTCAATCTTGCTTCAATCCGTGCGCGAAAAGCGAAAAGAAATTGGAAAAACTCACCCAGTCTGCGGTCTGCGCCTGAGCGGGCCCACGCATCCGCCCACTAGGTGGGTGTCCAATTCCTTTGTATCTCCTCCACCCTCGCCGACCGAAATCTCATCCTTCAGCCTTTGCACCGTCGCACGGTCGCGACACTCTCGATTCACCTTTCCGACTCGTCGCCCTCCTTTCCGACTCGTGCATCCGCCTCGTCACCCCGGCCGATTTCTTTGTCCCGCAATCGGACGCCTGCTACCATTTACCTCGTCGACTTCAATCCCCTCCAGTCGGCGATCGATAAGCAGTCACGGCCTGCTCGAATCGTTTCAAAGCTTTATAAAAACTCGGTCAGTATCCCGCAAAATGAACGCGAATCATCACAGGACTGACCCTGACTTGTAGCTCGTGCAGCGAGTATGCCATATCACTCCATATCGTGCATCATGTACCGTCCTCACGCCACGCCCGCTCCAGCCGGCTCGTCACCATAGGACGGCGATGGTCCATGGACAGGTCTCACTGTCTCGCACCTCGCACCTCGCTCGTCCAACGTCCATCCGTCCGTGTCTTCACCCCCGAACGCCGAATCACTGTACAAGCCATACAAGATCAGTACTGCGTCCATCGCGAATAGGATCGCATCCACCTGCCTCGTCTCCAAACGAAACGGCTGTCCCCGCGCTCTGGGTCCCTCAAAGTCGCAAACCGCACAAGGAGGATCTCCCAAATCAAGTCAGTTCATGCGCGGCCGTGCAATGCAAGCGCACCTTCATTCTCACCTCCATCTCCACCTCGTCCTTGCCCTCGCTCGCTGCTTCCACCTCCCTCTCATCCCTGTCGTCGCTCCCTGCTTCCACATCCCGGGTCCCAAAATCTGTTCCAAAAGCAAAATCGCAAGATAATCCCCCGAGAACGCCAATCGACCGACGTCCAAAAGGTCTGCGAGAAAAGAGCCAAGCAAGTCATCGTCGGTGCAACGCGGTACCACGCACACGTACCACCCTTCCAAAGCCGTTCCCCCTCCTTTTTGCGCCTCCCGCTCGCTCGCATCCAAGCTGACCGCCGGCCCAATCGATCCAGACCCTATTCGGCTCCCACGTCCCGTCAAAAAGGAGGAGCAAAGGAACGTGCTGCACCTCTCCTCCTCCTCCTCCTTCCAGCATCATCCTCGAATCGCGACGTTAACGGTGCCGCACAACTCGACCTCCGGTCGACGTGAATTCCTACCAATCAGAAGAAGAACGAGGTCCGTTCGTACTATCTTTGAAAGGCAGAAGACTTACTGATTCGATTCTCAAGCAGCGGGGTAGCCGGGATGCGAAGAGGAACGGGCTAGCAAGGCGCGGAGTCGGTGTAATTAGGGCCGTACGTATCGTCCTGCCATATCGTAAAATGCACTGCCGTTCTCCTTCATCGTGCCGGGAATTTCACAATCTTGTGGATGAGATCTGCCGCTTTGCGAGAGAGCGAATCCGCGCCTTTCTGCCGGAGGATGTCGATGCAAGGTTAGAGTGCCGAATCAATCAGGATACCGATAACCAGATTATATTGACAACTAATGAGGATACAGTAGAAATAATATTTAACGTGCTTTGGCAGACGAGCGCAAGCGCTCGCCTGGACCTGGACCCTACGATAAAGGAGCACGAGGCATATGAGCCTTGTCCAGGAAGTATCTACGACAAAACCCAGGACAACATGCATATGCAATAGAGAAAGAGAAACGAAAACATCGGGTGTGGCGGGGCGGGCGGCGATGTCGGGGCTGAGAGGAACGTCAGCAAAGGGTGGGAAAGAAGACAAGAGGCTCACCTGGGTTCGTCGTCGAAACGCCACGCCGCTAACCAATGCACTCTTGACGGGTACTCGGGCCTTCGGCCAGTCTGCGCAGATCCCGGTGGAAGCGGTACAGAAGCACTCGGCACAAGACGCACTAGGTACGCAATGTCGGAGGCTCTTCCAACCGGGTAGCCTGACGCACCGTTACCTCGCCCCTTTAACCGGCATGGTAGTTGGGCGCATTTGTGTCGTGGAGTCGGTGGTGAAGCTTCTGTAAGGAAAGTGCAAGGGAACTTGGGGAGTACGACTGCGACACACCGGCGGGACCTGATGCAGGGACTCAGCAGATACAGAGAAGGGGAAAGGGAGGGACTCGCCTGAAGATGTCAATGATGGGTTTAAGAGCAAGAGGGTGAAGACTAGGCGAGAGAGTGGCTGGCCTTTTATACCGCCTCCGGCAACTGCCGGAGTTCAATTCGAGGGGACAAAATTTCAGAAGAAAAAACATAGCCCCTTCATCTATTATAATCAGGTGGAGATACAGCGAGGATGTGTTGCCTCGTCTTGACTCATTTGTCCTTGTCTGTGCGACAAGATCCGTATTTTCGAAGAAATATATAGCACTATTAAAGACATGTAATGTTACGGAGGCCCTGGACTACGCGTTCAATACAATCCACGCTTGGGCAGGTTTTTGACCTGGGCTGTGTAAGTGCTTTTCGAAAGAAATGAGTAACGATAACTCACGGGTCTCTCGGGATGCTGCGAGGGGTGGCCTGTACCACCTCCACCGGCCGCCGTCTGCTCCGACCATCAGGTGAAAACAGCTAAGTTTACCAAGGTCGTAAATCGTTAGATGGGGTGTTCTGTGGCTTGGGATGCAACCTACTTGGAAGTTTGACGTTTTTAGCAGGACGTTAACAGAGAAGGGAGTTGCGCACGAACCTCGACGTATATATCTTGTGGGCATCGAGAAAAACACCCTCGAGTAGCTTAGACATGTGGTTCTCCACTCATCGGTTTACCGCCGTGTCGTGGGTCTTGTCCAGATGGTTTATCATCATAAGGAATGTGTCGGTGGCGGAAGTTGGGGGCGGAGGCTCATAGCCAGTGAGCTGCAAGAGTAGCCCGGGGACGGGTTTCTTGCCGAGCGTGTCTGTAATTAACTGGCCAAAGGAAAAAAACAATCAATGCTTTGACAATTACGAGGTACAAGGACGTACAGTGGACTCGAACCCTGACAGCATCGAGACTCCGTCAAAACGCTTCCGTATTACCAGGAGAATGGCGACCTCCGGGCAGAAGCGGCCGTGCACAACCCACTCCTTACCAACGGCCACGGATGGTGGTGTCGGCGGGCCCTCGAATGGCACCGGGAGACGTATACGCGCCTCAGCTGCGTCCAACAAACGTCTCCGCACACGCCCGCAAACGAGCCGACAAATGTGAGGAATGCAAGCGCACGGGCGTTCTGCGACACAGGCAGCGGCGCTTGCACTGGGAACATCGTCGTCGAGTATTCGAATCTGCGTCCTGATTAGTTGCAGGCGATCTCAGCCGAAAAGACATCACGCACCCAAGTCCGACACCGGTGACGGCGCCAAAGAACACCGTGCGGCCGATGGGTGTGTCTTGGCGCACGGTGCTGAGCAGCGCGAGCCCAAGGATGGTGATGCACCACCCAGCCCACATCTGCGGACGGTACCGCTGCGTCTTGCTGACCAGCACACCGGCGACGATTGCCGCGGGCGCCAGTGCCGCCACCCCGAGCCCCAAGAGCGCCGAATGGATCGCCGATGCGTCTTTGCAGCCTTGAAAGTAGACGGGCAGGAAGTCTGTTATGAGAGATAAGTTAGTGTTGGCGGCCTGAACGGACAAAAAACACTTGCAGACGACGCGGACGGTGACGAGTCCAACGACGAAAGATTGGACGTAACTGCGGCGATTATCAGTGAACGAGGAACGGAAGTACCAGATGCCTACCCGCTCAAGCTCGTCCGATTACACATAAGAACAACGGGGACCTGAGTTTAAGATAAGAGAAGACCGGGTGGCCGGCAGGGAGACGCACTAGAGGGTGCGCTGCGACGGTCGCTTCGTAGAGTAGGAAGAACGCGAGCCCGAGAAGGCCGCACCACAGAGGGACAAGAACCCGCAGGGACATCCACGCCGCAGTGGCCCCGCCCCACGGCAGCGCAAGCGTACAGCACGTCGTGCTCGCGATGACGATGAAGTTTCCTCTAGAAAACGAGTGAGCAGATGTTACGGATGGACGAAATGGCATACATCAAGTCCAGCCGCCCCATCTTCTCGCGGAATGTGCCAGGCGGGATCGGGAGCCTGAGAAAGACGCAGACGAAGATGGCTGCGACGCCGGAGATGGGGAGATTGAGGTCTAGTTGCGCGTCAAAAAGGGCGAACGATCTAAGGAAGTATGTTCTTACAAAATAACCATCGCCAGGCTCCCTGCGCCGCGAGGCTGCCACCGATGATGGGACCAACGACACACGCGATGCTCCAGGTTCTGCAGAATCGTCAGCTCGACCTAAAAGCCGCGCGGAGGTAAAACCTACAATCCAGTCAAGATACCGTAAATCCCTCGCTCTTCCTGGGTCACCAGATCGGCGAGGATGATCACTGCGAGCGAGCGAATCCCCCCGCCACACAAGCCTTGCACGGCGCGGCCGCCAATGAGCACGTATTGGTTGGTAGCCGCCCCGCACAGCGCACTTCCAAGCGCGAAAAGTATGATGGAGAGCAGCATTGCGTGTTGACGTCCGAAGATCTCTGCGAGCCGACCGCTCATGGGCAGGAATGCGGTGCTCGCGAGCGCGTACGCGGTGCCACCCACACAAATTCGGTGACGCGCAAGTCGGCGGCAATGACAGGCAGCGGGGTCGACACGGTCGTGAGCTCGAGCGCGGATACAAAGAGCGAGATGCAGATGGAGGCAAAGATGAGCCAGAAAGTCGGGCCCTTGTGGGACATTGACGAGGGATCTGGCATTGTAGAGGCGAAGAAGAAATTTTGCAGCGATGAGAGCTAGTAAACCGCATGTTGGCCGGTCAGGCTACCGAAAAGGACCGGTGGTATCCGCCAGGAGGGGCTTCTGGGACGTATCATGACGACGGGTAATGGCCCGAGCAGGTTCGCAAATTCTTGAAGAGTGGAAAGGAAAGAATCGTTCTGCAAACACGTTTCATCGAGATCTGACACTAGCCGCTCCAGACCGGGAATGAGAGATGCCTTGAGAGCCAGGCATTAGGTGCTTTCCGCCGAGGTAAGTAACAGAATTCACCGCCCAAGTGTTGACAAGCCCCTTCCTGACTTCCGAAAGCTCCTGTCGAGAAGTTCAGGCGATTTGCAAAGCGATCGAGATTCGGGATGAGAGCAGCGTACGAGTGTCAGTGTTCGCAGTGGAAGATGGATAACCTTCATCATCTTGAAGTTGTACGCCGGCGAGTGTGAGGATGGCCTTCGATGAAATTGAGATATCCCGGTTTTCGGAGGGCACCACCTCGCTCTACTCCTCCCTTCACCCGTTTCCCGCGCTTACAACGCGCGCGGTCGGCGGCAGTCCAACCAGGAGGGTGGACGTGGTGGTGCCAGTTCGGTGGTAGGGGTGGTGGTAAGAATCGATGGTCGCGATCGGCAGTGCGCATCACTGATGCCGCCGATCCTGCGATGCGACCATCGGCAAGTACTCCTTGTCCTCCATCTTCCCCATCTTCCCCTCCCATCCCCATCCCCTCCTCCCTTCACTCTCTCATCCACGCAAAACAGTGAAGACCTGCGAAAACCTGCAGCTCCGTCGAAGCGCCGCCGGTGGCAAATGCTCTCCGAGTCTGGCGAGGGTGGTATCAGCTAAATGCGCCGCAAAGGTTACGGTCAGTACACTTACAAGTTTCTTCCGCCTCGGTCTCAATCTATAGACCAACCCCAAGCTCATCTCCTCCGCGCACTTCGGGCTCACGCGGCGGAGGAGCGCGGAAGCTTGAAGCTTGAGCAATACCACAAGCGCGAAGGCCCCTATGAAGTTACAAGACGTCAGAAGGCAAACGTATTCAAGATTCTATAAACGTACCAGCAGCATCGCACCACCGCCATTCTCGATACATAAAGCAGGTGCGTCGGACTTGTGCCATTCGTCTTCAGTCATGTGGTTCGGCCCCCGCTGTCGCTATGCCGCTGCTTGCGACTTTTGGACGGGACGCCGGCGGAGTACGGGGACCATTTCCTCGAGGGTAGGTACATTCTATTGCCTTGTTTCGTCCCGACCTTGCCGCCCCTCCTGAGTTGTTGCGCGGGTGGGCCCCAAATTCCAAGTCGGGGACCGTGGGCGGGTCGGGTTTGCTTCTCCAAAAGACCAAAAGACAGACGAAGAGGAAGGGGTGGGCTATTTCATCGTTTCCGATTCCGTGGAGCGAGGCGGTGAGCGGCGTGCGTGGAGAGTCAAAAATAAGGCAAGGGCCGGCGTCTTGCTTGCGATCGAAGAAGCTCCAAGCCCAAGACCAAAGAAGGCATTTTCTGCTTCCTTCTCGCTACACAGGACCAGACAAGTCCCGCCACCGACTGTGCCGATCGTGTCGTGAGCGAGGGGTGTCCAGTCGCTGTGATACCGCGCCGAGGACGACTCGACTTGACTGGCTGTTGTGATCGATATTGGTTCCTAGTCGCCGCCACCGGCAGCAACACCAGCACGTTTCGATCTCCGCAAACCCGGTTCGAGGAAAAGCAAGACCGAATGTCAATTTTGGCCACTTGGAAGTCGGTTCTCGACGCAATGCAAAACCACGCGTGCTTCGAGGTGCTTGGGCTTTGGTAAGCAGCACCTGGGTAAAGTTGCTATTAAGCGCGGGGTAAAGATTGCGGGAGGGCGAATTTACCTGGACCCAACGATGGGCTTGGATGCGGAGTCCTTGGGGTACTCGTGCGCCGCGCATGTACGGAGGAACACCGTCCAGCAACGTCGTGCGTCCATTCCCTGTGATACTGCGCTGAGGACGACTGAACTCGACTGGCTGTTGTGATTAACACTGGCTCGTCGACGTCTTGACACCCAGTTCGAGGAGAAATCAGAAGTCAGATAGAGCTCGGTCGCTTGAGGCCTGCGGAAGACGACGCTAGCGGGACGGCGCTGGGGTATTCGGGGGGCACGCGCAATTCGTGAGTGTCGGGGGTAGGCGATGGTGCGGCTACCGGATACTGGAGGGCGGGGCCGCAAAAGCTGCGGTGGGACGGCGATCGACCGGGGAACGCGAGTGCTCTTTCCCATTCGTGACAGAATACGAGCGCGCGTCGTGCGGAGGATGCAGTCGACGAGGAGGAGGTGCTGAGAGTCGGGAAGGCGCTGACAGTAAAGGTTGTCGATGGGTGAGCGCGGGACGAAGGTGTATGGGGAACGCATGATGTCTGAGTGGTGTTGACGACGGTCAAGGCCACCGGCGTGGCGATCGGGTAGTTGGGCGGGAGAACGCGAGCAAGCGGGGAGGCGGGAGGTGGAGGGTGTTACACCCGTGGTGGGGACGGCGGCGGCGATGAACAGTTGCAGCCTGCGTAAATGCGCGGCGCCCGGGCTTGCGAAAGAGCGTCCTATAGATGCCGTAGTAGCGTACGCGGTCGCGAGGGAATATTGAGGTTTAGAGGCCTTTGAAGAGAAGGAATGGGAATGAGTTTCGCAATGGCGAAAAGAAGTTATTACCTGGAGGCTCGAGCAGGAGCGCGCCTGCCTGTATACGCCAAGGGCTACAGCTTCGGACGGCGCGCAAGAGACTCCAAGTGCGCAGCGGCAAGCCGTAGCGTGATTCGAGCTCGTACATTCACGGTGTCGTCGAGTAGCATGCGCATATTTGCAGTATTGCCTGAGAAGTCCAGCGGCAGGCGCAGGGAACGGGCCTCGGATTCGTTATATCAGTGGTAACTATCGCATTTGGTCTGTAATGGCTGTGCTCGTCGGCTTGCATTGTTGCACAAGGACCGTCGGGGTCAAGTCGTGGTTTTTGTGTGGAAGCGGTCGGCTTCGTCCGGTGGATTGATCGCCGGTCCTCGGGATCAAGGTGCTGGTTCAACGTTCAACGTTGGAGTTGTTCCTTGTTTCTCGTCCAGTGGTAAACTACCTGACCTCTTTGGGATCAGAGTATGATTTTTGTTGCCTCAAGACAAGCGGACGACACGGTTCCCTTTAATTTATTGACATGGCTCGGTCAGGTTTGAACGCGGCCAAGGTCAAATGTACTACACTCAAGAGTCGACCTGGGTTACGTGCCCAACGTTCATGAGACACCCGAGAGAACTCTCCGGACCTCTGCTTCAAAATAGACCCCAACTTCTCCATGGAATTTCCTGGGAATTCGTATGCGGACAATTCACTGTTCAAACCACCACGCTTGAGGTTCAACTTGAATATTGGCGGCGGCTGGACCAGTCAACCCAATTCTCTGCGCATATCTGAACAGAGCACGCCTTGACGGGGTAAACGAAAATGAGGCTATGTTTTTTCTTTGTTCCGGAATTCCAAACCGCCTCGATCGAGATTCGACTTCGGCAGTTGCCGGGCGGCGGGGACAGTTATAAAATGCCAGCCACCCTCTCGCTTATTGTTCACCCTTTTGCTCTTGACCCCCACCATCTCCAGGTGAGTCCCTCCTTTTCCCCTTGACTGTATCCGCTAACTTCTAAGGCCCTGCACCAGCTCCCGTGCGCCGTCGGTGTGTCGCAGTCCTCCTCCCCCACTTCCTAGACTTGCACTTCCCTCACAGAACTCGCTTCACCTATCACCATTTCGACTCGACGACCCAGACGCGCTTCAAGACTACCATGCCGGTTAAAGGGGCGAGGTATCGGTGCGTCAGGCTACCCAGCCGGAGGAGCCTCCGACATTGCGCACCTACTCGTAGGGCGTCTTGTGCCGAGTGCCTCTGTACCGCTTCCACTGGGACCTGCGCAGACTGGCCGAAGGCCCGAGTACCCGCCAAGAAGGCATTGGTTAGCGGCGTGGATTTTATTCCATGAATTTGGGTGGGTTTCGGTTTTATTCGCGTGTTCCT
Organism: Mycena polygramma; assembly: GCA_029449255.1. Lineage (NCBI taxonomy): Eukaryota > Fungi > Basidiomycota > Agaricomycetes > Agaricales > Mycenaceae > Mycena > Mycena polygramma. The sequence continues at coordinate 87,294 of JARKID010000095.1, read as the reverse complement.
CGCTGACATTCCTCTTAGCCCGATATCAGCGTCTCGCCATCTTCGCGCTGGGCCTGCTTTTTCCCTTTTCCTCTATCGCATGTTGTCCAGGGTTTTGTAGTAGATACCTCCCGGACAGGGCTACGTGCCTCGTGCTCCTTTGACGTAGGGTCCGGGCACAGACAAGCGTCTGCCAAAGCACGTTAAATCATTTACCATTCGAGTTGTATTCCCAGTTGCCAGTATAGTATACGATCTCAGTTGCCGATATATTTGATATTCTGTCTTCTCTGACTTTTAGTATCCCTGAACTTGTATGATAATGAAATCGAGCAGAATCCCTGTTCACAGCGCGTGCGAAGACGCGTAACGCGTCGACCGGGTGCACTTTGTGTTGCTTCATTTGGCCTTCCAGTGATTGACAGATGACTCTCTCTCCACTCCCGAGTCGTCGCGAAGCCACAAGAGAAAAAAAAAATCAAGGTCACCAGTGCAGCTCCGGCGCTCGGTTCACTCAATCCTCAGCAGCGGCCAAGGAGCAGCGAAACGGATCTGATCTGAAATACGGGCAGATAAGGTTCATGTTGGTCGTGCTTCGTGAACGGATTCAACTTGAGCGACGTTGGAACGGGTCATGTCGCCGGTATTCTCAAGGCCCTTACTTGGCTTCCTCTACGGCGTGAGGTCTGGAGGTCCGGAGCCAAAGCTCCGAGCATGACCAGTTCCCTGGCCCAGAAGCTGTCAAAACGCATCGCAAATTAGCTCTACCATTCTGGTTAAGAGCGAGGGCAAAACCCAACCTGGTGCCACTATAAAACACTATGGTGAGGTTTCGCATTTGGCACCACGTCGAATTTTGCCACCGCTGGTAACAGACTCCAGAGCGGAGAAAAAGAGAGGCTTGCCGGGATTCCGGAGGTTTGTTGGGGTTTTTTTGGACGGCCAACGTGGTGGTACGATGTGAGGAGAAAATAAGCGAGTTACGTTTGAGTCATGTCCATCTCGATGTCCGAAACTCGTGGGGCCTTGAGCCGGTGATGATCGAGACGGCTACCCCAAGAGCACAGATCAGTATTCATCGTTCTGTATGTATGTACGATATCTCCTCAAGAAAGACAAGCAATGCGGTTGAACCTAGTTAAACATCATCCAAAAACGGGCGAGCTTGGAAAATTTATCAACCCGCTGGTCATAAAGTTATAAGCTTACTTGTCGTTGAAATTCCTGCCTTCAAGAGATGGTGAGGTTTTTCAATCTCTGCAAAGCACGGCAGAGGCGACCCGCGGAAACATACGGTACATCATTACCTTCGTGGGTCCTCATCGCCAGTGCCTGGGTGCCGCATTCATCAGGAAGACTGGGCTGCCCTGAATTAGATGGGATATGGCCTCACCATAACGGGTATCATCGCGTTGAAAAGACGCTGACAGCCAAAGGCCGTCGCAACCAAGTTGCGGGAAGCCAAGGGGAAGTGAGATTCGAAGTGCATTGATAGCAAGAGTCCACTGGAATTTGAGTCCGTCGTGAGGCGAGTCCGTTGAGTGCGAAATACGCCAGCGGAAGAACGGTTCAACTAAGGTTCAACGTTCAACGTAAACCCAACGGCGATCATGATGCATTGATGCCCGCCGGGTACTGCCGGTTGTCCGTATTCTCGACAGTAAGTATCCTCATGTTCACCTTTCTCAGCATTGTCCCATGCCCTGCATCCGGTGGGTGCAGGAATCATTCGGCGTTGGCTTTCTGAACGATTGCCGTTGGATGAGTTACGCTGCGTCCGGGCCGCAATTATCATGCCATGTGGTCGACATCCAGCATTCTTCGACTCTCCCAACACTCAACCAACGCTCGGTTCGTCCTTCCAGGCGCCAGAAACTTTCTACTCTATATTCCCTGGATACCTGGAGTCTCCAACTATGATAAATTTGAATTGACTGGCGCCATGCGTCGCGCACCGTAATCCCCGCCTCGTTCCATCAACGGCGACCATTCTGTCTTGACTTTGGACCTACGGTGACCGGTCACAATCAGCCTTCCAGCAGGACATATAAAGCGGGCTCTCTCTGTCTGGCCCCACCACGCAATCGATCATGGCACCCGCACCTCCCCAGAATCCATACTACAGGTAAGACGTTCAAACATTCTGTTGGGAGCGCAAATTGACTGTGTCTGCGCAGAGAACCCGATTTTGAGACACTGCAGCTGCATGCTGGCCAGGTGGTGGATCCGACAACAAATGCGCGCGCGGTCCCTATCTACCAGACCACTAGTTTTGTTTTTGACGATGTCGAGGTATGCACCAACAAATGAAACATATTCAACGATGTGCTGACCCTCGTCAACAGCATTCGCAAAACCTGTTCGGTCTTCGGTGTGTATAACCTTCAGGTTCAGCCAAAAATTCCGCACGACACTGAGCGAACCCTTTAGGGCTCAAGGCAATCTATACTCCCGAGTTGCAAACCCGACAGTGGTGCGTGATTATCCAGCCAACTGCAGTCCCCGCATTTATTCTTTGCATATCAGGATGTGTTTGAAAAGCGGTCCTAACTGTCTCAGCCTTCAGACATTGTATTTATTAATCGTCTCGCAGGATGGCTGCGCTGGAGGGCGGGATGGCAGCGGTGGCCACCGCCTCAGGCCAGGCCGCCACAGCCTTGACCGTCACCTCTCTAGCCGGCGTTGGGGATAATATCATTTCTTCGTGAGTAAATTTGTATGGTATTGAGGTACCTTTTCAGCGATTCCACAGGTCTCGGTTGTACGGAGGGGTAAGTCCTGCACCGGCACACAGTGATTAACATGCTGAACTACAAAACCTCCCAGACGTACAATCAATTCAAGAGTCGGTGATTTCAAGCAGACGCAATTCCATTCTGACAATTTCTTCGTTTCAGTAACGTTCAAGAGATATGGCGTTGAGACCAAATTTGTGACCAGCAACGATCCGAAGGATTATGCGGCCGTCATCGACGAGAAAACAAAGGCGATCTATGTCGAGTCAATTTCCAATTCTGACACCGTTCTGGCCGACATCGCTGGTCTGGCAAAGGTTCGGGCCTTTCCCGTCTAGTTCGTGCGATGCTAAATATTGTCCAGGTTGCACACGATCACGGAATCCCCCTCGTTGGTAGATAATCTCCTTCAACTGCCACAAATATCCATTGACAACCTACCAGTGGACAACACGCTTGGAATGGGAGGTACATTTTTTGATCCCGAATTAGTTCACCGCTCATTCGAGACAGGTTATATGCTCAAACCTATCTCCCTTGGAGCGGATATTGTCGGTGAGTGTTATGTTCTATCGTCAAAGTAGGAACTCACGATGGCTGGTCTCAGTTCACAGCGCAACCAAATGGATCGGTGGGCACGGTACCACCTTGGCCGGCGTCATTATTGACTCGGGTGGGTTCATTCATTTTTGCCTCCGTACCTTGACTGACGGCGGATTTCTCAAGGACGATTCGACTGGAGAAAATCAGACAAGTTCCCTATGATTACTGGGCCTTGTGAAGCTTACGGCGGAGCACCCCTCGCCGATATATTCTTCCCGGTCGGTTTCGCACTGCAGGTCCGGATCGTGGTGAGCAAAAGTTCCGATCCCACGTTCCGTCCTGGGTTGACGCCAATGTTGTACACCAGAACTTGCGTGATCTGGGTCCGTGCCTTAGCGCCATGTCGGCGTTCAGTGTTCTCCAAGGTGTCGAGACCTTGAGCTTACGCGCCCAGCGTCACTGCGAGAACGCTCTCGCTCTTGCCAAGTAGGTTGACAATTTATTTTACCCCGAACCACCCTGATATGATTTCCATCATTTGCCAAGATTTCTTGAGGGCCATCCCCGCGTCAAATCGGTGACTTATCTCGGTCTTCCTAGCCACCAGTCCCACGAGCTGGCTGTCAAGACTCTGCGGCCCAACAGTTTCGGGGGAATGCTCACATTCCGCGTGGAGGGAGGGTTCGAGAAGGTGAAAAAGGTAATCGGGAACCTCAAGTTGGCCTCCCACCTTGCGAATCTTGGTAAGTCCTAATTGGTGAACAAGATATAGGTCTCATCCTAGTCTCATTCAGGTGACGCAAAGACATTGGTCATAGCCCCGTTCGCGACGGTTCAGTCTCAGCTCAGCGCTGAGGAACGTGAAGCTACCGGCGTCACGGAAGATGTCATCCGCGTGAGCTCGATTTCTTTTCCCCCCCTTTGAGCCTGAGCTGATAAACAAACCAAGTACTCCGTTGGAATCGAAAGTGCGGCAGATATCATCGCAGACCTAGACGGAGCATTGAAGGCTGCCTATGCTTGATCAGTGTGAATCAGAAATTTTGTACAAATCTTGTGACGAATGGTCTCGACTTACTGCAGTATTGTCGGATTCGAATTGAATTTGGCTGCGGCAAATGGCGTCCGACTCTCATCGCGAGACACATAGCCTCACAATAAGTTTACAATCGAACGATGCAAACTAACAGAGGACAGTCGACTACCACATTAAAAAATTAGAGGGACTACCACTGAACTGCAGAATTGAGATGAAGCCAGGAAAATTGGGTTGAAGCAGACGCTTGCAGCCGAATCCCAAAATGATGCCTCGTCTTCCGATCACACAACGAAAATGTGGTCGTCCCAACTCCCAACATGTTCCTCCACCATCCAACGCTGCGATAGAAGAGTCCTTTGGCGTCGCATTCCCTGCGGAGAAGCACATCACCCACTCAGAAAATTTACTAGCGCAATGCTGGCTCTGTCGTTACAATATCGTCAAGATCGTCAGTCACGTCCAAGATTGAGCAAAGATCTCTCTGGCATCGAGCTTGGAGAGCTTATCGCTTGCATCTCGGAGATTCTCGATCTCTCCGGGGGCGGATATCGATTTGTGGAACGGTCAGCGTCTCTTGCAGGTTGCACTGTCCATCGCGAAACCTGGTCAGGGTCCAACTTATATTATACTTGGGCTTTAGGCCACTGCGTGCGCATGGCAGAACGAGTCCTCGCGCCGCTCCGCGGCCTTTGATCTTGCTATTGATCTCGTGGCAGACGTAGCTCGGTAATTCGAAACACGATAAGTGCGCTCCATCACAACTACTATCTGCTAACGTGCTGGCTCGTCTAAGCTAAGCGAGTTTGGATAAACGAGCTACAAAATTCAAGGATATCCTGGATGATATTGCAACACAAACGATTCAGCATAAAGAAGTTGGTCAGTCTCGTAGGTCGTATGATAGGTCTACTACTCCTCCGTCTGCTCTGTCTGGGGAACCATACTTGTAGAACAGATACGCCCATTGAATTTGATGGGATTTCGAAGACATTCCGAAGCTGCCTCCTGCGTCGTAAAAATCAGAATGACCGAGAAGTCGGACGAATTGCCGCCAACTGTGTCATCCCAACCGAGCGCGACTAGATCGTTCCGAATGCCATTCGATTTTTTGAAATCAACCAAGGTTTTCACGTCGCCCGGAGTAAACCGGCCTCTACATCCTTCGCACTTCACGCGGAATACTGAGCTATGGAAGGTAATGCGACTCCCGTGGCGCTGACCCAACCCGAGCAGTCGAGCAAACGGGCTGAAAGTGACGGTCGTGTCGCGTAAGATTTCGAACACGACTTCCCTCATCCGATGCGGATCATCTCGTACGTATCCGTCCAACACCCGTTTCGCAAGCACTTCATAGCAAGCGGTTCGATCCCAGTGGTTGGAGCTGACCAAGAAATGGGTCAACGTCGGGCATTTATCGAGAGTCTCGATGAGCTCCGTAGTCGGGATGGGATTCGCTAGGAGGTCCAAGAGAGTCAGGCCTGTGGAAGCGCCTTTGAACAGCGCCGCGAACATTTCATACATGAACGCGAGACGCTTATCGTGGACAACCAGCTCTTTCAATCCAGGGACGTCGACAGCGGGAAAGGGGGCCAATGAGTCCATCTCCAAACGATAGAGAGAGGGCAAGAGCACGGAATGAGTACCATGGTTTCCAGGCCTGTTGCCTTTGCCCCAAACCAGAGTGCGGAGGTTCGGGCATCGGATGAGGATGGGGTACCAATCGGACGCGTCTTGATTAAGGACGTCCACGGAGGTAAGCAATGGACAGCGTCCATCGGTTAAGGGCAGGGAAGCAGGCGTGACCTGCGGCAGCATTGGGACGTGTGAAACAAGGCTTTGTATACCAGCTACGTCGATCGGAAGTGCTACGCTGTGGTTTCCCGGGCAAGAGAACAATCTTCGTGTGGTCTTGAAGGTAACGGACGTCATCACGGAAAATCGCGCGAGGTCCGCTTCCAACAGCAAGGAACGGAGGCACACCTGGGACGGGTTACATCGATACGGTGCAGACACATGCAATACGTCCCATCTTCCATGATGGGAAAGTATCGTCCTCCATATCTTCACTGCTTCAGAATCGTGGTCGATGGATACTGGGAGATCGAACGCGATGCGCAGTGGGCAACCGCGTCCAGCAGCAAGAAGCATGTCGATCCTCGCCTGAGTGACCGGCCGAAAGGGGGACCCACAGCTATACAATAACGCCGGGATATTGGCCCACACAGTCTTTTCCGCCACACATACTGCACGCAAGTGCTTGCAGGCCAGAATCACGCTGACGATATCGGCAGCAGCCGAGGCGATCGACGAAGGAGAAGCGTCGTTATCCAATGCTACCGAGACCACCACCATGCCGAGGAGCTCGTCGAACACTTTGATTGTGGGGTAAGTTAAGAGCTGCGTTAAGGAGAGTGAACTGCCACGGTGGACGTACAAATTGGAACCCGCTGGTTGAAACCAGATACGGCACTTCTCGCACACAACCCGTCGACTGCTTGAGATGGCTGTATTTCGCTCATCAAACGGTTTGAACCGGTCTGGTTGAAAGCCATGGGTAACACGTAAGGCACCAAGACGGTGAGTTAAAGACCAGATTGTTTAGATATACACCTCAACAAACAAAACGTATAGCCTCTGATTTCGGGATTCACCGCGCAATCACCGCGGTCCTTCGAAGCGCCCTGAGCGCTTCCCCCACACCTTCTTCTTGCCTTCTTCCTTCTCAATCTGACAACGTCTGAATTTCGCGATCACACTCTGGCGTAAATAACCGCGACGGCGCGATTGTTTGCACAAGTGCCCAGATTACCGAAGTCCCGAAGATCACCTTCACTTCGGCACCGACGCCCCGTTGAAATCCCGTCGTGGAACCATGCCGTCCCGTCTGCTGCGAAATATCTGCAGGTAAAGTGTCCGTGCCCACCATAGATGACGCCTCTGAGCCGCAGACAAGTTCGTGCCCCTTCTTGGTCAAAATTGAGTACGGGATCGAACAGCAACTGTGGATGCTCTATAGAAATCACCATTAGAGATGGAACGTTAACCATCGTCGGGATCATGGCCATCCGAGATGCAACACCCTGGCGTTGATAAGCCGGGTTTTGGGTTACTGCATGTTTCGTGCATTATTAACCCTTTTGGGCCATAATACCGGTATATCTAGAGTCTAGATTGAACTCACCTGAAGGGACATCTCACAAGTCCTCCACGGGTCACTTACAGGAAACACACATACCTGTCAAGGACCATTCGATGGATTGCAACATCACCAGAGGCTATATTCTATGGTTTTGTGCTACTTCAGAGCCCACTTACACTAGGATAAAAGAGTAACATTGTGTCGGACTGGAATTGTGAGGCTACTACATCATTGTGGCCACTATCGACAATCCTTGAAGACATGTTCAGCCATATGATCACATTGTGGGACTCGGATTCCGAATAAGTCCGATCACGGACTTGAACGGACTTCAATCAGACTTGATCTTGATGTTCTGAATAAGGAATTCCAAGTTCAACTCGGATTGTCGAGCCAACCAGGAACTCTACCATGGAGTTCTGGGTATCCACAGAATGCTAACGAGTCGTAGAGCTCGATTCTGAACGCCTGACTCGAGGGAGAAGCCTACAGCTTGCACTAGCAAGCTGGAGATCTCTACACATAGGAGCATCAAGCTCAAGAACTTCATTTCGAGTTTTTGAGTCAACTAACAGGCTGCACCCTGGACTTCTTAGTATCTGCAGGAAGCTATGAAGCCCTAGGAGTCAGTTCTGGATGTCCTGCTCGAGGAAGAGTCCCGCAGCATCCACTAGGAAGGCTGTGATCTCTGCAAACAGGAGAAACAGGAGTTTCAGATCCATCAACTTGACTTTGAGTTTTTGGGTCAACCAAAAGCCTATACTATGGACTTCCTGGTATCGAAATGATGCTATGAAGCCCTAGTACTCGAATACGAGCACTCTGCTCGAGGGAGAGGGCCTCACTTCACACTGGATCTGACTTTTAGAGCCAGGAGTCATCTAGGAGCTCAAATCAAATATCCAGGGCAACATCTTGGACAGGTGTCAACCTGACATGCTACTGACTCGTTCTGACTCGAATTCAATACATATTAATCATGTGAAAGTCTCCTTACCTTACCAAGATTCCTTAGCCCTCATAATAGCAATAGTGTAAGCAGCTTCTGTACAGTATATAAGGGGGAAAGATCTGAGAAGAACAGCACTGAACCCACCCCCCCAGTTAGTGGATGGACTCGGTCCAATGCGAATTGGTTCGCATTGGATCGTCTCTATTCACGCTTGAAAGGGGTTGGGGGCATGCTTGTCATTTTGGGTGCAGAATCCGTGATACAAGTTCAAGTTGGAGATACACAATATAAATAAACCTCGCACACTTTTGAAGTGATACCTTTGGCTCTTGACTCGGATGTGGGCTTGGTTTCTGAATGGGATTTGTTAAACGGCTTGTGGTATGGCCTGAACTTGGACTACGGCTTGTTGTATGGCCTGAACTTGGAATTCGGCTTGTTGTATGGCCTGAACTTGGAATGGCTTGTGGTATAGCCCCTGGAAATGGAATGGCTTGTGGTATAGCCCCTGGAAATGGAATGGCTTGTTGTATAGCCTTGGGACATTCTGAATAGTTGTGAAACTCTAAATCTAATTCAGAATGTTGTGAATCCAAAAGTTCAGCTGAACGTTGCAGCCTTTGCGTTCACACCATTCAACATACACAGTCACAGAGGGCTCTCAGTTCTAAGGGCCTTCGCACTAGCAGCTTCATTCCTAAGCCAATCCTCGAAACTACGAGGAAACGGACTCAGCGGTAGTAAATGGCCTGTACACAAAAGGGGTCTGCATCGAAGGAAGGTTGTCTGTTGTGGGATTCAGCGCTCAGTCTCACTCGTTTGAGGTCGGAGCATTGGTTCTGCATTCAGCCCGCCGTCCACTAGGTGTCTCAGGCAGCCTGGCCATAGAACCCGTCTCAAACCTTTCATCTGGCGCCCACCACGAGGGTTGGTTTTGAATGTTGCTGCTTTGTGTTGACACAACTTGTGTATTGTGACGTACTTGGTCTAAACCTAAGCGAACACAAAGATAGGTTGTCTGTCCGCAAAAACAGACACTGGATAGGTTCTCTGCCCGTAAAAGCAGATACCGTTACTGAGGTGCCACCCTTGCACGGCCCTCTTTAACATGTTGCCCCTTGCTCTATAAAAAAAAAAAAAAAAATTGCAATCCGAATAGGCCCTCTGTCCGCAAAAACAGAGATTCCGAATAGGCCCTCTGTCCGTGAAAACAGATACCCGATAGGCCCTCTGTCCGTGAAAACAGATACCCGATAGGCCCTCTGTCCGTAAAAACAGATACCCAAGATAATAACAGACTCGCGATTTGATGTTGAGATTACATTCGGAATCTCAACACCCAATACAATCAACTCTGTTTCTGCATGGAGAATGGGGGATGTAAATTTGGGATGAACGTTCAGACCCTTCCAGGAATCTGAGCATGTATCACAACAAAACCGGGGGAGTCCGACGGAAAAATAGCGGAACAGCTATTCGGAAAAAACGGAGTTCAGGGTTGAATATCAGGCTCTGATTGAGCCTGTTTACCAAGCCAGAACTGCCCTATCCGAAAAGACAAAGCGAGAGGTTGAATTGTTGTTCGCAAAAAAAACAGAGTTCATGATTGTCCTGGGAATCTGCTTAGATCTGAGTGGCAATCTTGTAGCAATCTTGAACTCCCTTGAAAATGGCCCCTTTGGAACTGCGGGAAATTTCTGAATTGCTATTGGGGTTCTCTGTGAATCTGGAGGAAGATGTGGCCGGGATGGCAGAAAGAAGGGAGCCTTGGTTTAAAGGAGACGAGTCAGGATACCCTTGAGCGACCTTATTTGGATTGTGGAGGCAATGTCCGAGAAATGGACTGACTCTTCTACATCTAAATATAATTGTTCGGGATCTTATCTTGAATCTACCGAAGGAAAGCCCACTTTGAAGAAGAGCTTGAAGGACCCGAGTTGACTTGCGGAAAGATGGCATGGGACATGCGGAAAAGTCGAGTTGTGTTTGCCTTCAGCTTCGGATTGAATCTGAGGAACAAGCCCACTTCAACTGTTTCTGAATAGTGAGGGATGTCAGGACTACTTGGATTATTGCTTACACCGGTACAAATGCAAAGCATGCACTTATCCACAAAGTTTTATCCTGAACCCATCCTGCAAAAGTCTCGGAATCTAAACAACTCTACTTGGAGTGGTTATTCAGAATCTTTTTGTCAGCCTGGAAACCACAGAAGGAGACAGTTTTCCCCGAACCCAATCTACATTCCACCCCAACATGCAGGAAAACAATTTCAGTAGGATGAAAAGTTTCCGATTAGAGGGCTAAAATTGAGAAGCTTGGATCTAATTGTAAAACTTTGAATTCTGAACAAAATTGGTAGCTGCTGGCAACTGAGGACAGTTGAGGTTTGAAAAATTGGGGAGGAAGGGATACAAGAATTCGCGAAATTTGTTTATTCACACGGGCCATGAAGCCTTTGGGTCCAAATCTGAACTGGCAGTTCGCAAGAACCTCGAATGAGATCTGCGAACTCCAGGTATAAACGAGCCACACCCAGACAGTTAGAAGTCAGCTCAGAGTTGAAAGGTACTGTTCTGACAGATGAGATGTTCTGTCCTCTTGAGACTGCATGCTAGAGGGAGAAAGACTGAAATATGATGCATTGGATTTCTGAATGCCGATCATTACATTACAGTCTTTCCGGATAACGGGACTATGCAATATTCCCTGAAACACCCTTATTGCTACATAGTCTTATGAAGTGCAGGAATCTTCTCTTGGCAAGGGACTCAAGTTCAGTTGAATGGTTGGGAAAGGTTCTGCAGAGCCCGTGCAAAAATTCACGAAGTCAAGACATCATCTTGTTTGGATGAAATTTTGGGATCAGAGAGAGAGCTACAAGTTGGCAATATATGTGAAGGGCTTTGCTCAGTTGGCAATGAGAGTCAAGCAGTCTTCAAATGGGAAGTGCATGCTGCTAAGACAGGATGAACTTCAAATTTGTGTACTTGCTCAAAATGGCGGGAGAAACAGTATTGCTGTTGCTTCGCATGTCAGACCAAGGATGGGAGCAAAGGGCTACAACTTCGTAATTCAGAATCAGACATGATGGTGCCATTCTGAACCTAGACGAAATGGTTGATCGGGGACGATCAATTAGAAAAATGGGGGAGATGATAAGCCGGGTTTTGGGTTACTGCATGTTTCGTGCATTATTAACCCTTTTGGGCCATAATACCGGTATATCTAGAGTCTAGATTGAACTCACCTGAAGGGACATCTCACAAGTCCTCCACGGGTCACTTACAGGAAACACACATACCTGTCAAGGACCATGGATTGCAACATCACCAGAGGCTATATTCTATGGTTTTGTGCTACTTCAGAGCCCACTTACACTAGGATAAAAGAGTAACATTGTGTCGGACTGGAATTGTGAGGCTACTACATCATTGTGGCCACTATCGACAATCCTTGAAGACATGTTCAGCCATATGATCACATTGTGGGACTCGGATTCCGAATAAGTCCGATCACGGACTTGAACGGACTTCAATCAGACTTGATCTTGATGTTCTGAATAAGGAATTCCAAGTTCAACTCGGATTGTCGAGCCAACCAGGAACTCTACCATGGAGTTCTGGGTATCCACAGAATGCTAACGAGTCGTAGAGCTCGATTCTGAACGCCTGACTCGAGGGAGAAGCCTACAGCTTGCACTAGCAAGCTGGAGATCTCTACACATAGGAGCATCAAGCTCAAGAACTTCATTTCGAGTTTTTGAGTCAACTAACAGGCTGCACCCTGGACTTCTTAGTATCTGCAGGAAGCTATGAAGCCCTAGGAGTCAGTTCTGGATGTCTTGCTCGAGGAAGAGTCCCGCAGCATCCACTAGGAAGGCTGTGATCTCTGCAAACAGGAGAAACAGGAGTTTCAGATCCATCAACTTGACTTTGAGTTTTTGGGTCAACCAAAAGCCTATACTATGGACTTCCTGGTATCGAAATGATGCTATGAAGCCCTAGTACTCGAATACGAGCACTCCGCTCGAGGGAGAGGGCCTCACTTCACACTGGATCTGACTTTTAGAGCCAGGAGTCATCTAGGAGCTCAAATCAAATATCCAGGGCAACATCTTGGACAGGTGTCAACCTGACATGCTACTGACTCGTTCTGACTCGAATTCAATACATATTAATCATGTGAAAGTCTCCTTACCTTACCAAGATTCCTTAGCCCTCATAATAGCAATAGTGTAAGCAGCTTCTGTACAGTATATAAGGGGGAAAGATCTGAGAAGAACAGCACTGAACCCACCCCCCCAGTTAGTGGATGGACTCGGTCCAATGCGAATTGGTTCGCATTGGATCGTCTCTATTCACGCTTGAAAGGGGTTGGGGGCATGCTTGTCATTTTGGGTGCAGAATCCGTGATACAAGTTCAAGTTGGAGATACACAATATAAATAAACCTCGCACACTTTTGAAGTGATACCTTTGGCTCTTGACTCGGATGTGGGCTTGGTTTCTGAATGGGATTTGTTAAACGGCTTGTGGTATGGCCTGAACTTGGACTACGGCTTGTTGTATGGCCTGAACTTGGAATTCGGCTTGTTGTATGGCCTGAACTTGGAATGGCTTGTGGTATAGCCCCTGGAAATGGAATGGCTTGTGGTATAGCCCCTGGAAATGGAATGGCTTGTTGTATAGCCTTGGGACATTCTGAATAGTTGTGAAACTCTAAATCTAATTCAGAATGTTGTGAATCCAAAAGTTCAGCTGAACGTTGCAGCCTTTGCGTTCACACCATTCAACATACACAGTCACAGAGGGCTCTCAGTTCTAAGGGCCTTCGCACTAGCAGCTTCATTCCTAAGCCAATCCTCGAAACTACGAGGAAACGGACTCAGCGGTAGTAAATGGCCTGTACACAAAAGGGGTCTGCATCGAAGGAAGGTTGTCTGTTGTGGGATTCAGCGCTCAGTCTCACTCGTTTGAGGTCGGAGCATTGGTTCTGCATTCAGCCCGCCGTCCACTAGGTGTCTCAGGCAGCCTGGCCATAGAACCCGTCTCAAACCTTTCACCGTGAAGCATGATCAAAGGAACCGCATCTTCCTTCTTGCTGAACAAAGCCAGGAAATGGATGTCATGAATATACTCTTTCCCCTCTACTTGCACCGGAACTTCAGCCATGAACTGAGGGAAAGAATTGATCGTCTTCTCTTGAGCTCGCCTGAATCGAATGGATCACTCGCGTCTCAAAAGTTGTCAGTGCTGTGTGGCAGCTCACCAGTCGAAACTCGTCTCCCAAACCTGTTTGGCGGACTTCAACCACTCCTGGGATATACCCAAGGCGTGGTCGGAAGGGTTGCTATTGGTGGGAGTCAAAGGGCCGAGGCGAGAAGCCTTCAGCAGCGACTTGAGCTCCGCAACGTCTGCATCAGAGACACCGACAGCGAACGGCTTGATGTTGAGCTTTGGAGGGTTAGGGAAAGCGCTGAAAAGCGACATGACAGTAGCAGGAATGAGTCGACTAAGAGGTGCGCTTCGTCAGCGAAAGACGTGATCAGTTAAATTTGGCAAGTGATCGGGGCGGCACTCGGAACGTCTTCTCCGGGCCGGCGAGCCGGAATACTTGGTTGTGTAAGGGAGCAGGACCCCGGTTTATCCCTTTGGAGGCCAGGTCACAAATGTTTCGGCAGCATTGGAGCCAAGGAGAAGCATTGCCCTCAAAGGCTGTGTGTATACAAGGTATCAGCCTCATCTAAATTCGGCGCCAATGTTCAGCAGCGGGAGCACTTACCCTTTGGGTAACAGCACCCGCACCCGCGATGTTGAATTTTTCGAAGAAATTCCCTGTAATTATTTGGGCGCTACATGCCTTCCGGATCTTGCGTGAATCTCATTCACAAGCGTTTTGTGTCAAGTCAGGAAGTCCACAGTAGATGCAACTCCAATTTTTCCCAAGTGTACACCTTTCGTCATCCCGCGCAGACTTGCCGTAGTGGACAGCCGGCCAGTTATTTATACGAATCCGATGGTGTCGCCAAGTCAGTTTGGGAGTACGACGTCAGAGCATACCTATAATAGCTGGGCGTATACAAGTGCGCGAGAAATCCTGACCCCCACCCCACCCCCCCACCTCCGAGATCCCATTCCCTGAGCCCCATTTTTTAATCATGAGACTTCCATTTGTATCTCTCCAATTCGCGATTGAGTTCTTTTTCGCTGACTTACCGACCTCAGGACTACTCATTAACCAAGCCTTTTCCGCAAAAATATTCCTACTTACTGCTCGTCTTCGGCATATTGAGTGCCGCAGTATTTGTGGTTACCAACGTTTTCCTCGCGGGTAAGCCCTCTGATCCTTGAAGCCTGCCTCTCCTGACCATTGCGTCGCAACAGGCTACAATGTGATCAGCATCACCGCAAACCATCTCGACTTCACACCTGGATCAAGACTCCCAATGTGGCAGTGGCGCTCGGGAAGTGACCAGTTCGGTTGCCGTCCATATCAGTTCCACCTCGGCGACATCTTCCGCACGAATATATCGGCGTTTTCCTACTCCATCTTCGATGTGAAAAGCCCTGCCTCTGGTAACGGACCCATCCATGGAGGATTCTTATACGCCAATCAGGAGCTTAGCTCTTGCGACGTCGAGCAATACCAGATTTCAGTCAAGCCCGGAGATCGCCTGATCGCTTGCAGTGTATGTACATCTGTTCAATGCCTGTGGAAATCCGATCGTTCAAACCTCCGCTCATATATACAGGCCAGCATTTATTGCCAGTCTCTTGGCTTCCGCGCTGTTACCTCGTGGAGGTATGTGAAATTTTCAACGGATGGGTTGATAGTTCATGTGCCTTGATTCAGCTACTCAAACCATGCCCTGGTCGGGAGCTTGCCGGCAGAGACATTCCCTCCGAAGAGTCTGGCTCGGGCAATAACCGATGGGATGAGGAACATCTCTGGTACTTCCCTTCTTGCTGTGGTTGCCCTTCGTGGGGATAATCTGACATGCTCCATAGAGGAGGCCTACCAGGACATCTACAACAAGCTGTATGTAACCCTCACAGACCCGCCTCAATATGTCTACAAGGTCATAGCGGAGGGGCCCATCTGCGACACACCCTCTTTGTGTGTCAGTCCAACATTCCCCACCTACAATGCTATCGGCAACACAGACCTAAATGTCTCTCCAACCCCCTCCAGCATCGCCGCCGATGAGGGAAATCTTCTCAACGTGGTCGCTATATTCTACTCTGCCGTGAGACTCGACTTGGGCCACTGGACTGGGGATAATGTAGGTCTCGGCGCGTCACTGCGGACCTGTTCGATCTGATTTGTCTATCGAGGTCTTCACCAACACCACATCCTTTAAACAGTTGATTCGGAACACAGACGCAGTAAACACGACCTTCCGGGCGGTAGCCACGTCTAAAGGAATGGCATACGCAAATTTACCTGCCCCACGGTCCGCAAATGTATCCACCTCGCCCGCCGTGATCCAGATTCCATACACATGCAATATCACACAAAGAAAACCCATCGGCAGCTTCATTGTCAGTGTCGTATCGGCGACATTGTCGATGTTCCTCGGTACATGGGCCGTAGTGATTGCGATCCTATCCATCGTTGTGCGTAGGAGTCCAGGAGGTGAGTGTTAAACTAGTCCGATACGCAAGGGTGCTGACTTCAGTATGTACTTTCAGCCAATGAGTGCCAGCATAAACATGAATCGGACAACGGGAACGATGCGAAGTCGAACCCCTCACAGTACATACCTCTCAGTAAAGTAGATACCCGCTATAGCTGCTGAATTAATTTCTCTCCTTGTCGGAGTTTGCCTGGCCTCAGCTGGGAACAAAAAATACATTTCGAATGGGCGGGGACCGCAATTCCAGTCAAACTATGTAAAAGACCAGCCGGACATACCATGCTGATTCCGACAGATGTGCAGCGTCTGTTACCGCGTCGATAGTTGTTGCCCTGAATGTACATACCCTGAATGAATTGCCGCCAAATCCGAGCCGAGCCAAAGGGAATTCTGAAGTAAATTTCGGCTGCGTGAGCCGTCCCGGCCATCGGCCAAGATGTTTCAATATCAGAGCTCATGGCATCAGTAAATAGTAAGTACGCATTTGGCTGGGCCTGACCAGTATGACGTTCGGAATGTTGCATAAATATAATCCAGATAAGTTTTGTGATTTCCAGAAAGTTTTTTGGCCCAGGTCTCAGATTCCAGCTCTACTGTGTCCTTGCCTGCTCTGTACGCATATTTTCGAAGGGATCGGCCTGTAAGACGCCAGATAGCCAGCCAATCAGTGATATCGAACAGAATTGATGCTACCCGGGATTGGCCGGTGCACGCACAGCACAAGCGAGGCATGGAGGAGGATGATTGCTGTTCAAGTCGGCTCTGAGAAGTGAACAAAGGTTTGGATGCTGTCGGTCAAAATCGCGGCAATGGTGCCGGCCTTCCAACTTCGGAAAGTTCCGGATGTGCAAAGAATTGCAAAAAATATCTTGTGATCTACGGAAAGAGATGCAAGTCAGAGTTTGACTGACACTCTGGGACCCTCTTTGGTTAGCTAAAACTCCACCCAAACCCTCGCTTTCAATTCTTTTGCATGCATCGGAAAATCCCGGCCCCCATCAAATGACTCTGATGTGGCTGGTTGTGTTGCTTTTTACCCTGTTCAAGGCCTACTCCTTGCAGAATAAGCACATAGAGACTAAATACTATCCATGTATGCAATATAGCACTAATCTGACATCTGAGCAAAAAAAAAAAACTCAGCGCTGACAAAAGTGCTTAGTTATCTCACAGGGGGCATTGCCCTCCGCTTATTCACAAACAGAACTTTAGTTCTTTTGTGCTTAGAGTACCAAAAATGTCCGGGGATTTGGCTTATATAATCGCTCGATGACGAGGTCTGCACATGACTCGGTATGAACGGCCCGGGTTCAACTACAAATAGCGACGTCGTAGGTGTATGAGAATTGACGGGAAAATATTGAACTGGTGGGTGCTAAAACCCTCTTCTGCTGTGCTCGTCCTGACCGGTCTTCCTCAACTTGAAGCCTTCTGTCACCATCTGCATTCAACTTTTACCACGTTCGACTTCCCCGCTTGGTCCGTCTCGGTTCAAAACTTGGAATCTCTCGCTGGTTTGCGTACTATAATGAGGCAGGACTTGTAGGCTCTTCAAATTCGATACGCCTCAAGAATCACCGTCAAATTAAATCACACTGATATTCACTGGCAGGCGAGGATCTTGGAATATATGACGTACCAAACGTTGCGCATGGGAAATGCAAACAAAACACTTTGGGTCACGAAAACTTTTTCCTCAGTACCCTTGTATCCTCTCCATACTGCATCTAGGCATGCTGCCTATGTCTGTTGTGCATATTCTAGGAGCAATAGCTCTGGATTTGCTGTCGGAACGACGCCGAGCGGGTTTGTTTGGCCTGCAATCGCGCCCAGCCGGGTGTATGCCATGCGCTTGCCACGTCTTCCTTTCACCCAACGTCTTGGCCTCGCATCTCTCTGACAAGGTCAAGCAGAGATCGTACAAGAGCTATAGAGTACCACTCCAAAAAGGCCTTTAACCCAAGAAGTACGCAGGGCCCACCCAGAAGCGCAAGACCTCTTGTGATTGCCCCTTCCTCTCCATCCCTCCTCCTCTCTCTTCATCCCCCCTGCCCCTGTCCTCGCCCTGCCCCCCCTTCTTGTCCTCCACCATACTGATTTCCTCCTCTCAGGCGCCTCGGCATGGCGGGCGGCAACCTCACCGTGTACCCCGGCAACATCCACCCCGAGACGAGCATGGAGGACCTGTGCAATGCGATCCGTGGAGGCGTGCTGCAGAGCGTTAGGTACATGGAGGATAAGCACATTGCTGTGAGTTTCCGTTCTTGCTAGCCGCCGATATACCCTGACACCCTTTCAAGTTCATCACCTTCATCGACCCCTCCGTCGCCTTCACCTTCTTCCAGGTGTAGTCTTACCAGAGGCCCAGCCTCACGCTCAACAACCACCGCCTCAAGATCGGCTGGGGCAAGAACCCGGGCCCGCTCCCCACTCTCGCGCTCGCCGTCCACGCTGGCGCCACCCGCAACGTGTACATCGGAAACGTCGAGGACTTGGAGGTGTTCAGCAAGGAGCGGCTCAAGGCCGACTTTGGTGGGACCTTGAGCTTGTTAATTTTTTGAAGGAGAAGTGAGTGCCTCGCCTGCGATGTGAGGAGACAACGTGCTGACGGCGGCTAGGAACTGCACATTCGTCAACTTTACGAACAACTCTAACGCAATCAAGGCGATCGAGGCGATCAAGAACCGGCCGAGAACGCGAACCTGCCTATCGCACACGGACACACGGAAAGGATGGGTGTGCGAACCCACCGCGCACGGGGCCGCAGGGCTCCGGTGCGCGCCGCAGTGCGAGCGGGAATGGACCCGCGTCTGCGGAGCCCGTGAGCGCGAACGAGGGGGAGATGGACTTTGACGTCGAGGCCGCGCAGGTGGAGGCTAAGATGCGCAGACACCGGCGGGGGCTCAAACAATCTGTGTGCCACGGATCTCGTTCTCGATGTCACTTTCACTTTATTCAGCGTTCGCGTACTGTATGCTTAGACCATGTCACTCCATCATCTGTCTTAGTCTAGATACATATGTCTCTCTATCCAATTCCTTGTTCACCAATACTATGCATTAACAAAATGTGCCATTACATTCAAAGCCTGAACCCAAAGCCCGGCGCGCTGAGCCCATATCGGATGCGCAAGTGAAACTCGAATCTTCTTCATCAGCCTACCCGCTTCCAAGATCTCCACGTCTGGGTAACCTTCGTCATCCCATTCCTCACGCAACATCCCGTAACCCACAGGGATGATTTCTTGTTCGACCACCTCCGAAAGAACTGCCCAAAACTTCTGTTCCGCCGCAGGATTGTCCGAGAACGGGTTTCTATGGTCCGGCACCTCAATTGCCTCATGACGGATTTGAGGACCTTGCTCGACTCCGATGCGATCCACTATATCCGTTTGTTCATCATCACCCTCATCAGGAGGGTTTCCAGCACCGGGTGGACCACCTCTCTCGACGCCCAAGACACCATAATACTTTTGAATGGTATCAGGGTGCAAGCCTTCACAGTCGTCAGTATAGACGCCTAGCTGTGCCTGCCCAATAAGGCGCATATCCTGTTCAATCTGTTATCTATCTGAGGTTGAATAAATAGCAATAAAATCCTTACGTTCGGGCTTTTGCCAAAAGTTTCACGGCCAGCCATCGGATGGGCATTCCAGTTGGTTTGGAATTCCGCACAATCCTCGTTTATTGCATCTAAAAACAAGGCGTGAAGCAGCCAGAGATGTTCTGGTTTGGCTACATCAAGATGATGAAGACGCTCTAGCCGATTGAAAAAACCTCGCCAGCGGTGGACAAACTGAGTGCCGACTTCGACCCATAAACGTTCTATACGAACATTTCGGGTGGATCTGGAAATTGTGAGCATAGATTATCGTGAGATGATATATACTTACGAGCCCCACATGAAGCTTGAACGGTTAGGACCGTTGCGCATAACCATGTAGATTGCGCAAGCAATATTCTCCCCACCTCGATCTCCACGTAATCTGGAGGGAAAGCCATTCTCCAGCGCTGCGTCAAGGAGTACGTCCAGAACAGTCTCAGATCTGTTGTTGTTACTGGCGCGAATACCTGTAACCTATACTTCCGTAGGCTGTGATAACTGCATAGACATGGATCGGACTTACTGTTCGACAAAATCCATCAACAAAGCCATGCACAACAATCCCCCAACGAATCAGCTTATGATGACCGTCTAGATGCCAGAGTGCGTTGGGGCGTTTTACATGGTAAACCCTGCGTTTGATGGTCTTGCTACGGCGCAAAACCCTCCCGAGATTGTCAACGCGGTGCAAAGAATTAATCACTCGGCGTTTCTGCACCCGGAGGCCGCGCGACCGTATGAATCCTATAAGGTAGCGAAGGCCGGACTCCGGCCGGTTGCGCTTGAAGGTCTTGACCAAAGTATCCAGGTCGCCGTTTGAGAGGATGGAATATCCGCGAGATACACCGTGTTTCTTCATGAACCGATACAGAGTTACTCTATGAACTCCGAAAAGATCGGCGAGCTCATTGAGCTTGATCTGGCGCCCATTGCTGATTGCTTCTTTGAGGAAGGCAAGATCTATTGCTTTGGGACGCTGGCCGCTCTTTCCTGTGACTGTTTGCGCCAAGACCGGAATTCTGACTTGTACATCCTCCCTGCGGTAACAAATGTCAGTTCCGACCAAGAAACAAGCATCGAGAGGAAACTCACTTTCCCTTCGCTATTTCACCTACATGCCTCAAAACAACAATGGTGTTTCCTAGTAATCTTGCAGCCTCATGGATCCACGCTTCGGCCACTGGGGTTTCGTCAGAGTCATCTGAGCCCTCGAGAGCAACTAAAATTGAAACAGCAGTTGTAATGGTGTCGATATAAAACGCGGCTCGCAGAGGATCGACATCCTCCTGGTTCACAAGATCAAAGGCATGGTGGTAAATGTCGCTGAGGGTGCGATGGCTTTCCAAAACATTGGGAGACCATCCTTGTCCGACTGGGAGATCTGGAAGGGAAGGAAAAGCAGTTGGCAATGTTGACCCCATTGAAGTTCGGTTGTGAGAGTTCCCGTCAACAAAGAGTTCCCGTCAACAATCCTTAACAAGGCGCAAATATTGTGACAGGTTCAACGTTGTTGTCTCCTTCTACGTCCTCCAGCATGGCAGCCCCCCTTCAGCGTAGCGTCCGTTTCTACAGCGATAGACCAGACTATCATGTAATCCAAGTGAGTCTGATTCATGATAAACAGAGGCTGGACTGATGCCGCGGATGATTAGGTTGGCACCACTCTTTACAAGCTTGACCCGACTGCCCTTGCGCGCAGCTCCGATTTTTTGAAGGATTTGTTCTTGGCGCCAGGCCCAGGAGGTGCCATTCAAGCGTCGTCTGACCAGAACCCCATCGCCATGGTACCATCGGTGAAAGAGGCCGAGTTCGAGGCATTTGTATTGTTAGCCTACGGCAGGTGGATACTCACTGTTCAAAACTCACGAATTGGACCCTCTGACGATATTACAACAGGCCAATGACTCCAGCGCAGTACCCCAAAGGTGCACTGGCTGTGCCAATGCTCATGGCGTTGCTGGAACTCGGACACTACCTGCTGTCACACCCGACTCGTGAACACGCCTTGAGCATCATAAAGGAGTATCGATTCAGCTTCCCACCGGCATTGCTTATCCACATCTGCTTCAAATACGGCACCAAAATGTTTTTCGACACGGCTTTCCACAAATTGGCGACGGGGTCCCTCCGTGACCTTACACCACAAGATGTCGAATGGCTGGATTTGTCGGTGTATTCTGCTCTTGCCAGACTCATGGAAGGAATGCAGGAGCACCGCTGCATTCTCGCCGCAGAGCCCCCCGAGTTCGATAAGAAGGGCATTGTAGGTCCGCCTCACAAGTCGGATTGCAAGGATAATGCGAGGTGTGCAGAGGACTGGGGCCGCACCTGGTGGAACGGAATGGCCCGGTTCCTCCTCGATGGCAAGAACCCTCTTACCTATACCGAGAGCATGGACCAGTTCAAGCGCATGAATTTTGGCGATATGAATGCGGGCTGCCGGTACGCCATGTTCGACTTCGTCGACTCAGAGGTGGGGAACAAGCACGGGTACACGATGATGTCGAAGGTGACGGCAGAGCTGATGAAGAGGATTCGAGTGGTCGAGCCGGATGACGCGCCAGTTTTTGATTGAAGTATACATTGCCAGTAGTTGCTAGTCTCCCTTAGAAATAGAGAAACCGTCTTGTGTGTTGCGTCTGACTGGGATCATCATTCAATGATAATACAGACAAGCAGTACGATCAAAACTGAGCAAAAGACAAGCTATCCGCAGGCCAGCGTTCATGAGAGGGCTTGAAGCTTGACGGCGAGAACGAACAAGGTGGAAGAAGAAGAGAGAAGAGCCCAAAATGGCAACTGCAGGCCAATTTAGTCGGTATTCAAGTATCTAGCGCAAATCTAGGGCACAATCTACCTATTGCATTTATTCAAAGACCATATGACTAATATATCCCCCCCATCCTCTACAATCACGAGCCCACTCATCTCCTTGACGGTCCGAGTGAAGAACGAGGGTTCCTCGTTTCCCGCTAAAATGCATATTGAAATGTGTTATATCACAAGACGGAAAAATCAAAACGTCTCCCATCCGAAGGTCGAACTTGAATCCCAGCTCGTACAAACACAATTGGCCTCCAACGTATCGGCCAAAGGGAATGACGACGCAAAGTGTCTTGTCGCCGTGGTCTCGGTGACCCCAAGTGGAAGCGCGGAGGTTGAGCACAAACCCACCAAAGGGATAGGCAGGGCTAGATGCGTTCATGGGAAGAACATCGGCGAAAATGCGCAGGCCTTCGTATTCATCTGGTGATCGTTCTTGAAGCTGTTACTCGGAAGTAGTCATTGCAAGAAGTCATTGCAAGAAAACCGACTCACCACGATACGGATGTAATCAAAGATGTCGCTGTATGCGTCTGCCAGGATAGCAAACTCCGGGAGGTTGTCCAGCATCTCCCTGGACTCGTGTGGTATTCTGCCGCCAAAATTGACACGCGCTCCATCATCCCTTTGAACGTTATTCATGTGATCTGCATCCTGTGGGGCATCGTGGCCCTGCATATATTCAGCTACAATCACTTTTCTGAAGGGGAAAAGAACTACCTTCTCGCCGAATCGTGCATACCATGTATAGTGGCAAGATAGGTAGCTGTACAGCTCCCTCAAAGATGTGTCGTCCTTCCATTCGCCAGGCATTGCTGCTTGGATGAGGGCTATCGCATCCTCCAACCTCTGGCGAAGCTCGGGTGGCAGGGTAAAAAGCTCATTCAAGAGCTTGTGTTCTGGATCTTCAATTCGGAGCACGGTAGTCCTAAATCAAATCAGAATATGTACCTTGTTCATGAGCTGTACTCACGAGTCCACGATAGAGCCTTTAATTTCAATATAAGGGGGGACGTCTTCGGTGTAACGATTCTCGTCAAGGATCTGCAAGATAGTGTTCAATGAGAATACATTCAGGCCAATAGGCGCACCGTCTTTTCCAGATCTTGAAGGCTCTGGACAACCTCAGCTCCTTCAGCCAGAAGCCGCTGGGCAGTGGTAAATACTTCCGTGGTTTTGCTGTTAACAGGGCTCGGGGTTTTGTCGAAGATGTACAGAGTCACAATTTTGTAAACGTTGGGCAAAGTAAAGTCCAACGGATCGGTGAAAATGCTCCATACTGCTACGGGTTTGAACCAGCATGGAGACCGTGGTGGCAGCTTGGGGAAACTGGTGCTTTCATGAGCATGATGAAGATGTGGAATAAAGGCTTACTTTGTGACGATGTCTTTGAAGAGTGCATCAGTCTTATCAAGGCAATTGAACGGGACGCGCTGGATGACGGGAAGGGATCCCTTCGGCTGGGGGACGTTATAAAAAAAGTCAATACTGTCGAGGAAGGACGCTTTTGAGCGAATGTATTCAAGGGGAATTCGCAAACGTGCAACAAGAGTCCCCCATTTCTCATCTAGGGCAACAATCAGACTCCATTCAAGTGTAAAAGAAGTAGACGTACGTGAAATCTCTCGCAGAGCAACAGCCATAGCCATGATATCGTCGTTGGAGGTTTTCCCCCGCAATATGATATCGTCTTGTTTCCTCAAGACGGCGATGATAACCAGAATGTAAGGAGTACCTGAAGCAAGGTTATGCACATACGGGGAACGAAATGAAAATACCTCACTAGCAGCGCATAGGGACAGCAGACGTGTTCCCTCTTCGATGCGTCTCTGGAAAGTGGATCTCGAGGTGCCACCATATTTCTGCGCAATGGCCCGCATTCCGGGGACACGCTCACCCTTCGCCTTGAGGTCCTTCTTTAGACTGCAAAGCACGTCAGTCATAATCCTTAGGCTACGAAGTCGGCTTACCTGTCCACGTGAAGCACCAACTGGACAAGAGATAGCATGTACCAGAAAGAAGCTATCTGACCCGCACGATCGAAGAACTCAAGTCTCTTCACAATGCCAAGCATATCGTGACCCCCATCGTAGTCCAATTTCTCTTCTCCGCGTCCCAGACTCTCCAGAAAGGTGTCCAGCTCTGTGCGCTTCTCTCGCAGAAAGATGCCGCATGCCAGGGCTCCCAAGAGTTCCCCAGCACTCTTCGTCAAAGGCGGGCCCCCGTCCGGCTGCACTTTGAAACTCTTTTTCTTCGCTGGAGTTTTCTTCGCTTTTGCAGCGGCGGACTTCTTCTTCACCGCCGGTCCCTCCCCTTCCGAGTCCACTGGACCATCACTACCCACTTCTGTCTCCCCGGGGTCTGAATCACCGTCACCCTCCCCTGCCCGAGCACCTGCCCCGGCCCCACCTGCCCCTGCCCCAGCATTGGCAGCGGCGTGAGCGCAGTTGTTCCCGCAGACAGGACAGTCACCGTCCCCGTCTATATTGCCGATATCGTCGTCGCCGCCAATACGCCCACCGTCACCCTTGCGGGGGCATTTATTGGCGTTGCCATTCCCACCTCCTCCAGCACCGCCGACACCGCCAGCTCCAGCCTCTTTTTGGGACGCGCTACGCAATGTGGCTTTTTTCGCTGGTGGCGCGTCAGGCAGAGGGTTTCCGGGCCGTTTACCGTTGAGGTTCACGGTGAGTTCGGTAGTGCGGTCCGTGGTGCGTTCCGTGGTGGTTGGCAAAGGTGAGTGGTTAGCTGCACACAGTGTCGAAGACTCGGACAAAGGAGAACTGGGTGGCATTGGTTCTTCAGGGATACATGACGTGGTAGAGGTATATGGTCTCCACACGTTGTCGTCTGCAGTACATAATCAGTGTTTGCTCATACAGAAACAGCCGTTCAATAGCTTACCCAGGATAATGTCCTCTCCCAGCGGTGGCAAGCTGTGGGACCTTCCGAGACGTGTCAGACGCGTCGGACGCGTTTGGCGCGGCGTGATGAATACTTGGGTTACTTGGGGCGTGGCCTCGGTCGGTGGAGACGAGAATCCGGTTAAGTGAGGGCCGGATGTCCTTTGAGTCCGCGAGGAAGGAGCAGGGGATGAATTGCCAAAGAATTGCTCAGTTTGAGCAGCGCCAGCGCGGTTGGCATCGAGAAGCGACGCTCGGAGGGTAGAGATAGATTGGTGGCCTGCAGCAGGCAGCTGCTCTAGGAGTTGTGCGATGAGGTCGTCGTCGAGCACGAGAGTTTTGGGCATGTCGCAGGGTGGTTGATTGGTCAGCGAGGAGAGTCGAAGGTGCCCAAGCTTGGGCACCGCGTCAGGTCACAGACAGACTGGCTTGCTGTGACGAGTGACGACGCGTACGCGGGCCAGACGCGTACGCGAAACGCGCGGTGAGAGGAAGCAGGTAAAGGTTTTGGCAAACAAGAGCCAAACAAGCTCTTGCTTCCTTCCTCCATACACCGAAACGCGATCCTCTCGCCGCCTCCAGCTCATCCGCCCCCCCGCTCGTATGTCGCGAAGCACGTCCTTGTCGGATTTCACCTTGCTTGCGACAGTTTTCGCAGCGAATCCCCTACCACGAAGAAAACCACACGCGGAGGACTTTGTGCCTGAGTACGCCGGTTCCAGCCATACACGAGCAATGCAGGGGTGTGCCGCGAAAGAGAGAGCAGTATTCGCGACTCTGGATTCACGCCAAGTGTGTCTTTTTTGTTTCATTTTTGGTCTGGTCTCAATTCTCTTCCCAAGAACAAGGCTTATTCACTCCGATTGCCCGCGTGATACAAAGGTACGTACACGCAAACCTACCTACTCCTAACTTCGATGCAGCTTCTTAGTTTAGTTTGAGATTCGGACCCTGTGAACCTCCGACTCCGCAAACCTCTCCCTCGCCCGTGCTGACACTCGGCGCGAGGTCAAAATGTGGCCGCCGCGGCCACTTGGGACAGCACCTTCGCGCCGCCAGCTCGCGCCAGAAAACGCCCAGACATAAAAAATCGGGCGCGAACTCTGCGCCGGCGGCGCGGAACCCAGCAACCGAACATGTACCGCATCCACGGCGTACGCTGCACGCCGCGACTCGCGTTGTCCCCGGTCCCCGCTCGCCGTCTGCTCACATTGGTCTTGACACCGCGCGCGAAAGCGCCACAAACACAGAACACAAACACAGAACTCGGCGCAGCCGCGTCCCGCGTTCGATGCAGCGCGCAGCGCGCCTCACGCGGAAGACAGACTGGGACGCAGCCACAAGTCGCGCCGCGGACCTACGAGGCGCTGGGTGCGCCAGACTGACTGCCGCGCGGGGTGCTCGATACACGGGGGCGCGGTGCAACTGGGGTTCCCGCTCTCCGCTGCCTCGCGCGCGCGCGAGTTGATTCGCCCCTTCTGCACACCCGGCTGTCTTGTTCCCGCGCGAAAACGAGCCGCAGGCGCAAGATGCGGGGGGCGCTCGATACACCAGGGCGCCGGCGCGGCGGAACGGCGGAACAAACGCGCGCGCGCCGTTCCCGTTCTGGGCGGTCCACTGCCTCGCACTCGCAACCCGCAGCGCTGCGCCGCGCGTCTGCGCATCCGGCTCGATACACAACGGCGTGCGCAACGGACTCGCAAAACACGCGCGTCTCCTGCGCATCCGGCTCGTGCCCGTGTGAGAACGCGCCAGACGCGCACTCGGCGCACGGGGATCCCGTGCCCGCTGGCAGTCCCGCGACTCGGACCGCGTTTGTCCTGCGGGTTCGGCTGTCCCATACGCGCGCGGGGAGGGGGGAGGAAGAAGAAGGCCTCCTCGATTCGGCGCGGATGGCGCGGGATGACGGGGCGCGCTATCTCCAAGACCACTGCGGCGAGTTGAGAAGGGAGAAACGGGAACAAGAGGGCGGAGGGCGTACCTCGTTCGTCCGCTTCCTTCCTCATCACACCGAAACCCGACGCCGACTAGTACGTCCTTGTCCTTTTTCATCCACGCGCGTACCGCACGAGTCATGCAGGGCAACGTGCTGGGCGACGTGCTCTTCATCATAGATTCGTTTGCCCTCCCCTCCACGGCACCGAGACGCGCGTCCAACGCAGCAAGGCGAAAGAGTACATGGTCGAGCACATCGGAAAATCCAAAAATGGCCGGCCGCCTCGAGAATGCCATCGGCTGGTACCACTCCCAGAAGCTCCAGGACCCCTTCGTCGCCGTCGTTGTTGACCGAACTGCACCGTTTCGGCAGACAAGGTCGACATCGGGGTCTTCAGTACCTTGCCCGAGAACAACACCCCGCCCAGTGCCGCTGGTGCCGCCGCCGAGTACCAGAGCATCCCGTTGAGCAAGATCGAGGATTTTGGTGTGCACGCAGGGCAGTACTATCCCCTAGAGGTCGAGATCTTCAAGTCAAGTCTGGACACGGAATTGCTCGGCATGCTGTGGAACAAGTACTGGGTCAACACGCTCAGCCAGAGCCCGCTTATTTCCGTGAGGGCGTCTTGCTATCTCACTGCTCGCGGCACCTAACTCGTCGCAGAACCGCGCATACGCCATCTCGCAGCCGTCAGATCTGCACCAGAAGCTCTTTAAGGCGCAATCAGCCGTCACGTCCACGCGCGCCGCCGTCCCCGTCCTCCCCGAAAGCCAGAACTTTGCCGCAAAGCAGGAAAAAGAAGACAAGAAGGAGGACAACCCGCTCGCAAAGAGTGTCCGTATGCCACGAGCGGACGGTCTCCGATGCAGGGCTCAATGATTCCCTCCGGGTATGTACGCATTATTTTATTCATTCAGCTGTACTGACAACCTTCTCTAGATCTTCCCTAATCAAATTCGACGAACCAGATTCTTGCAAGTCTCTTTGCAAATTCTGAGTTTGCTACCGCAAAGCCCTCCCCCGCATTTGAATCGCCGCCATCATCTCCCTCCGTGTCCCCGGGCTCGACACTTCGAAAGCCCACACCCATCGAGAACGAGGCGAGCTCAGTGTGAAGCCCCGGGTGGGCAAGATGCAACCTCTGCGACCACCGCGATCAGCCGTTTTTCGTCCACCGCTACCGCTATCACGATCTCGACTGGTAATCCGCACGCACTGCGCATCGACTCCGCGCTACATGCAGTCAGGTCAGGATGGGCTCGAAGGCTCATCGAGTGCATTCAGGATCCCCTGAGCAGCAGTGCCTCATCTTCGCGGGAAGCAGCTCGTGGATGGCGCAC
Source organism: Mycena polygramma (assembly GCA_029449255.1). NCBI lineage: Eukaryota > Fungi > Basidiomycota > Agaricomycetes > Agaricales > Mycenaceae > Mycena > Mycena polygramma. Next base: position 58,664 of record JARKID010000095.1, on the reverse strand, counting down.
CTCTCTGACTACAACATTTAGAAGGAGTATCGGTGAGTGTCCACTTGCTTTGTGAGGTGTATATCCTGACTGTGTTCCTGAAGTGCTCCGTCAAGGGAGTTTGACTATGACTAGTTGAGATACGATGTAATACGATAAGATGTGCTGTATGTACACGAAGGAATGAATGATGTTATGTGAACTGGACACGAAAGAGCTGTAAACGGAACTCGGAGGAGGCGTGCACGCAGACTTATTCCACGCTTTGTTTACAATGAACGAATAGTGTTATTATGCAAAAGTATTGAATGAGAGTGTATGTAGTATGTATGTATTACGGTCCGTAATTGGCCTGAGTGAGTTACGCAGTATGGTAAGGAGCGGGTCGTTAAATGAGGGACTGGAAGGTGCGGGTATATGTGTACGGGTATATATAGATGGGAATGAGCGAGTAATGAGAGATCAAGTAGGGGATGGAAAAGAGGGACTGGTAATGCGGGGTAGCGAGCGACATGGAATAATGCAAGAGTCCGGGTATATGTGTACGGGTATATAGATGGGAATGAGCGAGTGTTGAGAGATCAAGTAGGGGATGGAAAAGAGGGACTGGTAATGCGGGGTAGCGAGCGACATGGAATAATGCAAGAATCCGGGAAAGATTGGATGAATGAGGGGAAGGAGTGCGTGTCAAGGACGAATGGACTGGTGGTGAAGGACTGGTGGTGAAGGATTGTGGTGGAGGATGAGGGACTTAATAGTCCGGGTGTACATACTTCGGGTGCCAGGGGTTGACGTGGGTAGACTGTCGGCGAAGTATTTCTTCTTCATCCCATGGGTACTCTAGTCTGGCCACCACTGTCTTGGGCGGTGCCGAGACGAGTCTGCGGCAGCTAGTGCATTCCTCCTTCTTTGATTCGTCCTTGGTCGCCGGGCTCTCGGACACCACTTCTGGCGGGTTCGTAGATGGAGCTTTGGGCAGCAACAGTGAGACTCTTGGTCGCCGTTGGGTAAAGGGAGGCTGCGACGAGGGCCCAGCAATTGGAGCAATGTGCAAGGGCCCAGCAATCGACGCTGGTTGAAAGATGCTTGGGGACCATTCCGGGTCGGAATCCGCTGTCAAAAACACTGCAGAACCGTCGGTTAGCTCGGCTGCACTCCTCCAAACCACCTTGTCACTCACAGCCATCGCGCTGTTTTCCCGAAGAACCTCCAGCGGTTGGACGGTGCTTACCGCAATCTGGAAGCGAGGTCAGATACAACCTGAAAAAGCTAATGGAGCTTACCAAGTTTCTGCTTCTTGAAAGGCTTCTCCTCGACTTCGGACTCCAAAAAAGTGGCATTGCGAAGGCTCTCGAGTTTGCGTTTGGAAGAGCTGGGGTTTGGGCGCATCTCGTAGGGCATCCCGTAGGCTGAAGAATTGTTAGCTAAAGGAGACTCTGAGCCATGTGAGACGACTCAACGGTTTGGATCCAAGTCCATCTCCTCCTCGTTCGAGCTGTCCACGTGGGCGTCGCTGGCTGTGGATGATTCGTCAGAAATGGTGATGGACCCTTCTTCGTCATCCGAGCTGGGCTCCTGGCTCGGCGGACCAGTGTACCATGATTTGAAAACCCTCTTTGGGACGGTTTTGGCCAGGGCTAGCTCATGCCAATCAGTGGCCAGCACGGTTGGGGCCTTGAAAGCAAATGCTCACCAATATAGATCATATTACCGTGTTTGGTGCTCACTTTGTTCTCGAGAACGTCTACGCCTGTGGGAGGCCCATCGGTCGTTGGTACCACCCGCAGTTGTTGGTACTCTTTTGCGACAGGGCTCCACTCCACCTCAGCAGCGTCACTGTTCACCTCCTTCACCTCCGCCCAAGCCTTTGGAAACATCTTGGCGAAATGCTTCGAGCAATCACGGTGCGACCACTCCCGGTCAATCCTGACATCTTTGACGACACATTGAAATTGTTGCCTGTGGCGAACGTCGACAGAGCTCAGAGCCTTGGTCGAGCCTTTGAGCTTCCCATTCTGGACCGTAAAAGGTGAGAAAGAGATAAACTGACCTAAAAAGATGAGCTGACCTTTATGCCTTCCGTGAGGAGCACAACTTTGACCGGTGTGCCCTTCGCTTTCTGCTCCGCCTTTCCTTTCTGAATAGTCCAAGTGAGTGAACGGATAGTACGGTAGAACAGCGAGCTTACTCCTTTCTTGCTGGACTTCTTGTTGGTCGAGGCTTCAGGTTCCGGTCGGAACCCTTTGAGCGCGTCACTTCGTGCCGTGCTATAATCCGCAAGGGGCTTGAGGTCCTTGAGACCCTTGGCAGAGTGCGCCGCAAAGATCTCTTTTACGGTGCCCTTTACCGGTGCGGTCTCGCCATTGCCTTCTGGGGGAGGTTTGTGTAAACTCTTGCCGTGCTCACATTCCCTACAGATGGAACGCGCCATTGGATCCTGCGGTGGGTCGTAGTCCTCACAGGTGCAGCGTCCATCTTCAGTAACCTGGCGGCACCGCATGGTAGACGGAAGAAGAAAAGAGAGAAAGAAACCAGCCCTGACCGTCTGTTTATAGCCCATCAAAAACGTTCGGGTTCTCATGCACCACTGCGTTTCGGTTCGCTACCGTGTGAGCTGCAGGCGTGCACACAAATGGATGCGGTTTCTTCCCTCTTTTTGTGTATACGCTGAAAATCAATGTGTCAATTTGCGACTAATACTAATGGTCTACTTATGCGGTACGCTAAGATTCCGAAGGTGAATGAGCAATCAATGAGGGGAGAAAGTGTACTCGACAACACGGCTTGCCACCTCCACTACACGGCTTGCCACAGAGTAATCAAGATACGTGGCCCTGTCTTCTAAATGCAAGCGACGATTGTCAGCCAATATTGTGTCCAAACCGCCATCCCATTCTCGATTAGCGCGAGGTTGCTCCTCGATGAAGATCATATGCAGGGTCCCTCCTGGCTTCAAAGCGATGGAGGTGAAGATCTGGGTAAGCCATGTAGCCCACATCGCTGGCGTATTATGCAGGGCCGGCTCGTGAAAGAAAGTGAGGTTGATGGTCGGAAGGTGTAAAAAGGGGCGGAGGCTGAGGAGCGGCGGCGAGAACCAAGGATCGACTGGAAGGGAAAAGCAGGTTACTACCCACATATGGTCTGAACATTGGTACCACTCACCTGCCTCAAATACAATGTTCAGTGTTTGACTAACCAACAACGAGAACTGCGGCGAAACAGTCCCACGAGGGTGCCGCCATGTGAATGCCTTTGTATGTGGATGATACTGAGAGAAAATGTCCAGGCCTTCGCAACGACAAAGCTCAAGCAACGAAAGCTCATTGCTGAAGGCAGCAATAGGTGACGGCATTATCGGTGCTCTGAATTCGCACTCGAAGAATCGCAGAGTCGTCAGCTCCCCATTGGCCACAAAACAGCAGGGCCCTGATGGATCACAGAAACTCCACTGAGAGAAGGCTAGCTCTCGGACCGACAGCGAGCGAAGTGCATGGGCAATACGAGGCTGCACTTGGAAGGTGTGGATGTTCTGCGGTCCGCACGAAAACAGCCCCAAGGACTCCAGGCGGAACAGGGAGGGCAGAAATTCGACGACACAATCTTCAATTGCCTGCCAGGAGGCAGGGGAGAGCACCGCGTGATATTTCCCAAGTTCTGAAGGCAAAACGGGAAGCCCCAAGTTAAGCGTATGGATATACTGTGTTAGATGAGGAGATCTTCGGACTAGATCACGAAACGCTTCAAAATGATCGTGCTCTTCTTCATCGGCAAGAGGAGGTATCTCGACGAGGCCATTGGCAAAACCATTCTGTAAGCCAACACCCAACGATATGGTGCGGAAGAGGTGAGACTGTGTTCGTGGCAACCAGGAATGTGAGACCAAGGCGCACTGAAACAGGTCGGTTTGATCTGTAACCTGGTCAATGACAGCATCCACCAGCTCCTGGGGGATCTCAGGCATCGAGCAGCTGGGCGGCGAGCGTGAGGTCGAGTTCGGATTCAAGTTGGTGTAGCCAAACATGCGGCTGTGCACCGGCACGGTAAGAGCGAACGTTCAAGTGCGCCTTGTTGTACCGGTCAATTGGCCTTAACCCATCATTGGAATACATACAACAGAGGTAGACAGCATGCCTAGATGCAGTATGGGGGGATACAAGGGTACCGAGGAAAAAGTTTTCGTGACCCAAAGTTTTTTGTTGCATTTCCCATGCGCAACGTTTGGTACGTCATAGGAATAGGTTGGACACAATACAGAGTTGAAACCCGGAAGCGAAAAATAATGTTTGTCGAGAGCTTCCCGCTGTCATTACGGACTGCAGCTCTTTGAAACTTGTCCAAGGAGGGGACCATATGTTGAGCTCTACATGTAAATATTTTCAGCCTTTTTCGCTACGTCGATGTGAAGCATGAGCCTTATCACTTTGGGAGCTTATTTTGGTGGTGGACCCAGAAGCGAAAAATCGGGTTGTGTACACATCCCGACTGTATCCCCCAATCAAACTAAACGTTCTAGGGGGTAGAGGCATTGCCAAAGCTATCTCATGCACAATATTGGGTCCAGGAAATGTTGTACGGACTCACAAGAGCAATTCTCCGCCGGCGACTTTTTGGCACAACCGCAAATTTCTATTTTTGGCACGTTTCGGATTTTCTGTGCCGGTAGGCGATTCATATCGGGGATTTTAACGCTGTACGATGGTTCAATACATGCATAAGAGTACTACCAAAAATATTGAGTCCAATCGGATCGACGCCGCGCCTATAACGTGAGATTTTTCGCATCCCGGTCTTTTTCGGATCCGGGTATCAACTCTGTACATAAGATATACATGTATGGCCCGGGCTCGAAACGTCATAAGAACTCGTTCACGGTTTCCGGTACATACCAGACGGGTATGGCATTCCCTAGCATCACACACTCATTGAAGTCCCACTTGTGACGGTCCGTTTCGTGAGAAGTTCTCTATGTTAGTTCTGTCGTATCGTTCGGGCGGCAGGATGGTTGTAGCATACATTTAGGGCTTGATGTATGTCGGTACAACAGCCGTACGTTCCTTATAGGGACCACCGTGGTTAATTTACTCCTCCTCCTCCTCCTCCTCCTCCGAGCTGTTTGTGACCCGCCGCTTGCCGGCCTACCCAAATCATGAATTCATAAGCGACAGTGGTTTGTGTCAAGCTTATGTTGCGCTTACGCCCCGTTGGTACCACGTGTCGCCCAAGTTTGGCAGCAAATCAGGCACGGGGTGCAACCAACCTGTCATAAGCGAGGCAACAGCAGGACCGAAACCACTGTCGCTTATGGATTCATAAGCGGAGGGCAATGCCCCTTGTGTCTGGGTTTGATTTTTGCAACGTTCCGAACTTGTTCCGAACGTCATAGACCAGGGTGATCCAATTGCAAAATACTTATGACAAGTTGCAAATCGGACAACGAATGTTCTCCTTCGTTCTGGGACGGCCATCGAAGGGAACATGACGCATTGAACCAACAGCCGAGTTCAACACGTCCACTTTTTCAACCGGAAATCACCGCATGCAAACACACGTGACCATAGGACAGCGCGTGACTCTAGGACAACCGCCCATGTCTGAGTGTGCCCTTCCGGAATCCCATGGCGGGCGCAGACCTGTTCGCCACCCTCGATGGCCCTTGGCTTCACAGCGTCGCCACCGCTCTGACGGAGGACGAGGCTGCCCCCGTTGTGCAGCGCGGCGCCGCGGATGGCCTTCTCAGTGCTGCCACTATCAAGCTTGTGCTGCAGAGTGTCACCTCGCACCGCATCTCCGCCATTGACTCTTGGTGCAAGAGGCGAAACCCCGTGGATGGCAAGCTTCTTCACACGATTCTAGGGCGATCCAACGCGTTAAACCCGACTGACGAGATCCGCGTCTTTGTCGAGCAAAGCATCACAGCCATGGTTGTGGATGACAGGATTCTCCACACAATTGACCCGGGGGGCGTGGCACCCGAGGTCTCTAACGCATACGCAGACCCGCCACCAATCGGAAACAAAGTCGTCGACGCGGTGCGCCAGTGTCTGAGTGTCGCCTATCTCTCCGTCTCAAACCCATGCCTGCAGGCTTTGAGTGTGCCGTTGTACAAAGTTCTGGAGGAGGCGCATGACTGCGCCAAGCGATACAGACGCGAGCTTGAATCGCCGCTCGACAACGCATCAAAGTATCTCGAGGCACTGACGTCGGGGTGCAGCCAGAAATGCAGCGGTCATCGCGCGATTGCTGCTATCCGCCAGGCCGCACATGTCGTCGGCTACTGCCTCAGTGTGAGTGCATTCAGGGAATCACAAGTGCCACAGTGACTGACAGGCGTTCAGGGTGGCAAGGACTTTGGCCCGGACTTTGTCGCGTTTACCGTGCAGTAGGTCACCGTATCACTCCATCTGCGTCCGTCGGCTCACGTTCGGCGCGCTCCAGGGAAGCCGCACATCTTGGCCTTTCGGCCCCCCACGAAACTGTCGCTGCCCACTTCAAAACCGGCGCCCACTTCAAGCAGTTTCTCGGCCCCATCTGGTATGCCCTCGGCCACTCGGTCCTCTCCCTCCTCTCCGACAGGCACTCGCCGTCCTCGAGGTACCTCGCTCACCCGTATGGCCTGTTCACGGTACCCACCGTTCCATAGCGCCCATCCGTTTTTCCCATGCTGATGTTCCGGTGCAGAGGTGGAAGGCGTCTGGCAACGCCCGCATCAAAGACGCCCGCGATCCCCTAACGCGTGCCGAAGACGTTCTCTGGCGGCTCCTCATCCGCACTGCCCTGCATGAGATCGAGCCGGCGGAAGCGTATACGGAGTTTTTCAAGCACGACCACGTCATTGCCGCGCTGGGCCTTCTTAGAACCGACAGAGACAGTGTCGGTGAGCCTTTCCGCCTTTTCGCTATGTACGCCCTTGTTCTCCGTCACTCACCCGCTGCGGTTGTCAGAACCCCACGCCACAACTGATCGCCCAGTACCGGTGACGTCTCGAGCAAAACCAAATCTACACGCATCCTCAAGTACGAAAGAGCTCCCTCCGTCCATAGCACCAGGCTCAGAGCCCCCGCCTGTCTCCTATGCGAACGAAGTAGCGTTGAACCGAGAAGGGCTGTCCCAACTCAGCAACACTGTCTTGGGTTACGACGTGCTTATCAAGTACGATACAATGGCGGCTGAGAATCAGACCCTTCGGGATGCTTCGGCGTCCCTGCAGACGCACATCAACAGCTGGACCAAGATCAGGGCAGCGCTGGACAGTGAAATCGTGGAATTGAACCAGTTCGCGGCAACGAGGAACAGGGAAATCGTGCAGTTGACGGCGGACTTGGAAGCGAGGTGCCGGGAAGTTGGGCAGTTGGAGGCGGAGTTGTACCTGTTCAAAGCGACCGGAGATGGAGAGATTGCCAAGTTAAAGGAGGAGATCAGGGACCTCCGGGAGGACCTGAAGTATTATACAGATGGACCCCCATCCAAGCGCCGGCGGCTCGGAGAAACCTCTGCTGACAGTGACGTCTAGGCTTTTCGAATCCTGCAATTTCATGCGTAAAATCTGGCGTGCACAACTACATCTGGACAACGACACGTATCTGCGAGCCTTTATGGCAGACTATACACGCGTGTATCCGTGACCCACCCTCCGTTGGTACCTCGATATTTTCGCTGAAACTGAAAGGATCTTTCGATGTGCAATCTCATGGATAGTGTGCTGAATTGAGCAGGCGCGCTTTCTCCGGAGGATGAATTGCGCCGAGATTCAGACCCATGTCACCAATGCTTCCAAATGCTTTAGCTTACCGATCTCATTAAGCGTGAACAGGTCTGTGCTGGGCATGAGAAGGTTGGTGCATTTTTAGCCGTTTTTCAGTGGTCACCTGTAATGCGGGGATTTCCGGATGAAAGTGATCTGGAGTGTTGAATTCGCTTGGTGGGTTAATACCTTCGCCGATGTGTTGAATCTAAGCTGGTTGAAGAATGCGAGGCGTAGCATGCAATAGTTAGGTGGAACAAATGTTTATTTGCTGGGCGGAAGCTAAGAATTGTGTGTTTTTCGTGAAGTAAACCGTTCAGACGCTGCTTCCAAATGCTCTAGCTTACCGATCGATTATTCAGCTTGAACGTCAATTCAATGACTGTCGCGCCGGATACCCGACTTGCTACGTCCATCACAGAGCCGTATATCCGACTTCATTACCAAGACCGTAAACACTAGAGGTCAGGAGAGTTGGTCAGAGTCCTCAGCCCAACACTCCAGAACACTGCCCAATTTCCTGATACGATACCCGCTATAAGCGAAATATACTTAACGCCTGTCTGCTGCAATTCACTTACCACCCGACTCGCAACTGCCCACTCCCATGGCGCCGCAAACCAATGCTCGTGTGCTCTTCAACTCCGTTCCCACCGGTCCGTGTTCCTTCAAGCTAGTGCCTCGATCCCGTGGTCGATGACAGTGCTTTCAGGGTATCCTGTGCCTGGGGAGACAACGGTGTACGACACCTCGCAGACGATCGACGTCGCGACGCACCCGCTTGCCGGCGGGCTCCTTGTGAAGACACTGGTCCTTTCCGTGGACCCCTACATGCGGGGGAGGATGAATCGAGCCAAGTCCTACGTCGTACGTGCGCGATCGATGCCCAATAAGTTACCAAGCTGATTTGCATTGCACATACAGGCCGGATACGTGTTGGGTGAACCGTGAGTACCCTGTGTCCCGACTCCGTGGATCGCCCGAGCTTATTGATATTATAATTCAGGCTCCAAGGGTGGGGTATCGGCGTTGTGGTGCGCTCGGAGAACAGCAATGTGCCGGTTGGGAAATATGTCTATGGGGTGGGAGTGCGTGCGTTCATTTAAATTCTTTTACACGATGCGCAGTGCAACTCGAGCTGTTTTGCTGATGAGAGACAGGTAAAACTGCATTTGCGGAGTGGAAGGAGTTTGCGCGAGCGAAGAAGGTCCGCTGCTTCCTTGTTCAAACTCAGATTACTAGAATGCAACATGCTTAGGGTGAGACCGCGTTTGTCACCACCGGCGCTGGTATGGCGTGAAATTTATCGTGTAAACAATCACACTGAATCTCATCCAGGACCTGTCGGCGCGTACGCACACATCGCTTTCTGCCTCAAGTGACATGCCCTTACCGCTCGATCACAGACTGGTCATCCAGCTAGCCAAGCGGGACAGCCTCAAAGTGATTGCCTGCGCGGGCTCCGATGAGAAGGTCAAGTTCATGCGTGAGATCGGCGCAGATGTTGCGTATAACTACAAGACCACGGACACGCGTGAGGTGTTGGCGCGCGAGGGACCGATTGATGTGTGAACTTGCTAAGTCGTTGTTCTTTGATTCGGGATATCATACGCATACAGGTATTGGGACAACGTTGGAGGCAGCTTTTTGGACGCGGCTCTCGAGTCTAACAAGCGAGGAACGAGCTTCAAATTGTTAGAGTGTCTGTCTACGAGAGACTAGCTCTCGAGCACGCTGCGGTGTACGGGCGCATTTTGGTGCGTCTGGTGACCTGCTGTCGAAGTGGGACTCTTACCGGAATTTCAGTCATGCGGGATGATCACAGGTAATTTCTTGCTTCCTCTCGTGCGACCTAAACCCCTCACACGCCGGACTGCAGGTTATAACACTGGCCTACAGGGTATCAAGGGAGCGTCCCTTTCTTCTACGTTGAACGACATAAACCAATGAATTTCTGAAACAGAACCTCAACCAGACATACGCGAAGTCGCTCACCATCAGTGGCATCGCGGCCTTCCGTCTCTCCAAGTACGACGAGGAATTTTACGCGACTGTGCCCAAGCAGCTTGCCAGCGGGGAGCTCAAGCACAGGGAAGATGTGAGCTATGGGCTGGATAAGATTGGGGATGTGATTCTGGCCGTGCAGACGGGGGCAACTAAGGTCAAGGCGGTGGTGGTTGTTGCGGAAGAGTGATTCGGAAATTCAGGATCTTCTTGGTAGCTCAGGGTAGCTACAAATATCACTCGTGCACAAGTATGCTGTACATGTATATATGATCCACGCTGAATAAACTGCTGCGAAATTCAAACTAAGTATGACTGAGATCGCGCTGGGGCAGACGAGGTTGATGGACTCGGACAAAATATACCCAGAATCGCCAGCTTCGGGTAAAACACTCGAAAAGTGACAAAAAACATCCCGACAAACTATGACGCGGGCCCGGGTCGAACAGGCGAATTCCACAGAACAATTCATATACAGACAATCGGCCCATAAGGTGTGGATGCGGACCGTCCGCCACCGAGTCATTGTCTACTTAGAAACGAGCCTGGACAAATGAACGGCAGATCGAGGGATTGTAAGCTATTATCAACTTGGGATGGCGCTCGCCCAGAGGTTAGATTAAGCCTGTGGGTGGGGTTGATATTAGCAGAATTGCCGCCGCGGCTTGCATGGGTCTCGGAAGGAGACCAGAAGGAAAAAAAAAAGAGCGATTACCGCCATTCATGACGCGGGCCTGAGTCGAGCAGGCGAATTCCACAGAGCACTGACACTGCCATAGAAGTCGCTCATAAGATGTGGATGCGGGCCGTCCGCCACCGAGTCATTATCTGCCTGGATACTGGCCTGGACAAATGACCGGCAAACTAGAGACTTGCAAGTCACGGTCAACTCAAAAAAGAAATGAAACATTCCCCCGGTATGACGCGGGCCTGAGTCGAACAGGCAAATTCCGCAAGCAGTGTGTTGAAGGGTTTACGCTGTGTGACTGCGGACCGTCCGCCGCCGTGTCATGAATTATCTCGAAATTGTGCTGAACAAATGAGCTGCAAATCAGGACGATCCGGGCTTGTATAGCCCACAGATCAGCTAGAGCTTGCTTTTTGAGACTGGCGAACGGTAGATTAATCGCCAGTCAATTTGACAGATACCGGAATAATGAGCTGAGGGGCATTTAATATTCCTTGGATCCCTTGTCTGACTCATGTCCTATCTCTATCGGTCTGTCCAAACAAATCCCGCAAGCGCGACGCGACGCGAAGTACCACACGTGATCGTTCTGCATCAAGGTGACGTGACAGGACGTGACGCTCGTGACGCTTCCTCTTCCCGCCGTCTCGACTCTCTCTCTTCTCTTCTCTCCTGCCTCTCATTAGTCTACAGCTCGCCGCCATGTTGAACCGCGCCGCTCGCTCGCTACGCCTTCAGTCTATCCGAGTCGGTCTACAGCGTCCATTCTCCTCGTCTTTCTCCGCGTTGGCGAGTGCGTCGCTGTGGAGGACGCCGTCGCCGTCAGCAGTGCCCCCAGCACTCTCGGATGTTTCCGCAAAATCTCACAAACGGTCCGGTACTTGGACGGGTGCGCTCGTATGGTGTGTCCGTTTTCTCTTCTTGGTTCCCGGCTTCAAGGTTGCACTCACACGTTCATTCAGCCTCAACTGTGCGTCTTCGCATGCCATTTCCATTCGGCAACGCCTTGCTTGCTAACCTGCTGTCCGTTTCCACGCTTATAGGCCTCCGCGAAGGGCACCGTCGGAACGACTGCCCGCAGCCCACGATCTGCGTCGCGTGTGGCGCCAAAGGACACCGGCGGAGCCAATGCCGCAAGCCCGACCCCGCGCGGCTCGCAGCTATCGACAGTGCGCCGGTGAAGTGCTTCCGCTGTGGCGAGGAGGGACACAGGATAACGGCGTGCAGGCAGCCAGCTCCGTGCTACGGGTGTGGACAGCCGGTGCGTACCTTTTTTTTTTGGCGTCTACACGCATGTATTCTCCAACGCTAATACGGTCCGCTTCTTGTCGTAGGGTCACCGCCATGATAATTGCCCCACCAACCCCCGAAAACGTGTCGCGCGCCCCGCGTCGGATCCGGCAGCGGACGCCCAAGGAGTCGCATCGGAGCCAGTGTCAACATAGACCTGAAAATCCCACGTTTTTGAAAGTATCGAAATACTCCTCACGGTCCCTGCTTCGCGTTTTTGTTCGCGTATCTAACCGCCATATAAAATCGCATCTCAATACAAACCAATCGGGAAAGAAATTTATTCCATCCTCCGTGTTATAACGCGAGGGATCCTGTAATAGAAACGGGTATCGCGCGGGGTGCGATATCCTTAGAGAGAGGGAATATGACATATATTCGGGTCCAAATACTGGAACCTTTATATAATCAGTCAAAGACAAGCTTTCGCCAGAAGTCTCAGATTTAAACCAGAGCGTGTCTTGGTCCAAGGCTGCTAATGAAGGCTAAACGAAGGATGAGCGCTGGAGGCCCGGTAGGAGAATCACGCAGGTAAGCAGTGAGTTAGTGGCTGAGCACAATGTAGTTGGGTGGTAAGAAGATGATATATTCACATCGGAGGGAGCCTCCTTTTATACAGTACGGAGTATCTACGGTATTCTACGAGGTTCCACAACTATGAGTCAAATGACTCGGGGCAGTGACCAAGCCCGAGGCATAGCCAAAGTTCAACCCCGAGATGCCCGAGGCAGTGCGAGCCTGACTCGGAAAGCAGTGTTGAACCGAGGGAAAGAAAGTACATTCGAGGCATGTAGGCTAGAAATGGATAAGCTACCTACAGGCTGCAAAAGTGCCAATATCCATCACATAGCCCCCCCAGCCTACATGTCTCGGATGAGGAGGTAAGTAATGGATCGGCCAAAGGATGAGAAGTATAGAACATAGAGAAGAAAGAAATCCATTCGAGGATCACACGATCCTGTTGCACAAATCTGACACTTTCAGATTGAATGTGCGGGCCTTCATCGTAGCAGTGTGGGGTGTATGCTACGGATAGTTGAGTAATGGTGCAGCGGAACTAACCGATTCCTTGAGGAAGACGTAACCGAGGAAGTCGTTTATACCAAGGTGACGGGTTCCTCACCGTTCCAAAGTCAGATGTCCGCCGAACCGAGGTAATTGCCGTGCCAAGTCGACCAGGAGCCAGAGCTGAGAATTCGGCAGTCGGGATAATTGTGCCAGCGGCTAACCCATGTGTGACAGTCGCTGGAGACGCCACCGAATCTCCTTGGATGGGATACTGTATCTTATCTCCTTTGTCCAAAAATCCAACACGGTCACCAAAGCTCTCGCTACACCTTGACAAAGAGAGCGGTGTGTCTGTTCCTCCGTGGCTCGTCTCGCAAAGGGAATTGAGAGTCAACGACGCCGGAGGGCCAGTGTTCGACTCAATTAAATCCGGTTGAGTAGAGGAAATGTTGGATTCTTGTTGTGCAACAAGGGCGGAGGCGCAGACAGTGAAACCCGAAGACTGAGATCGTGATTCTGGGATTAAGGAAGGTGGAGAAGTACAGTTGGACAGCGGCACTGAGAGAGACGGAACACCAACGATGCGTGAAACAACAGTGGTGTTACTCAGATGGTTATCCAGTTCCGTGCCCGTGTAAACCTGAGTCGGGATATCCGTGATGTGTCTACTCGCGACGAGACTGTTTTCACAGCTACGGGGAGAAGCAAGAGCACTTCGCGTATCTGATGACTCCAAGGTGCCGCTAGACGATGGTGAACTCCCCCGACGGGTTGGAATACTTTCCCAGGGAACAATAATGGGACGGCGTCGACTGAAGCTCCAGAATCGACGGAGTTCAATGAGGAAATGTTCGACTTCCGCCCGGAAGCAAACCGCAAGAAGTTCGAAATCACTGAGCATGTAAAACTCACTGAGGTCGAAGCTATCACCCCAGGACGGCAGAGCGAGAGGCTTTCTTCCGTTGATACGAAAGCCATCCCTTGCGGAACGTCTGCGAGCTGTCAGGATCTGGAGAAGAGTTTTGTAACTCTTAGATTCGACCCGGAACCCATTGGAACGTGAACCGATGCGTGGACGTGTTTCAACGCGAGTGAGAACAGCATTGAGTAGTTCCAATTCCCAAGGAAACGATCGCTGCAATGTTGCGCTTTCGATGGGGTCCAAGCCCTTGTAAGATTTATGTGTCGCAGCAAGTCCCTTGCGCATGCACGCATCGTGTCGAGCAATAATCACTGGCTCACTTGAGATACCCGCACCAGATTGTACCGTACTGAGGTGCAGGTAGGCCGTATATGTCGGTGCGTCCGGTGTGAACGAGGCGGGATGCAATGGGCCACTGAAAGACCTCACAGGTTGCGAGACGTCGATGCTGATGGGACGACGGTGAGGAGAATCAGATCCCTTGGCTGTGTATGATGAGGCTGCCGGAGTGACCGAAGGCGATGACCGTGACGATGGAGAGGGGTGTCGATGGTTCACTGTGGAGTGGTTTCGAGGAGGGGATGAGAAGCCTAATTCCCTGGAGGATTTGCGGCCTCCAGGGTCGAAGGAAGTATGAGAGGAGTGCAAATGTGAACGTTTGAACTCCTCCATCGAGTTGCCGTATGACGAATGTAGACCGAGGGCGAAAGCAGTGAGGACCATTAATTAAAAGGTTCCCAATGTGTCCACCAGTGTAATAGAAACGGGTATCGCGCGGGGTGCGATATCCTTAGAGAGAGGGAATATGACATATATTCGGGTCCAAATACTGGAACCTTTATATAATCAGTCAAAGACAAGCTTTCGCCAGAAGTCTCAGATTTAAACCAGAGCGTGTCTTGGTCCAAGGCTGCTAATGAAGGCTAAACGAAGGATGAGCGCTGGAGGCCCGGTAGGAGAATCACGCAGGTAAGCAGTGAGTTAGTGGCTGAGCACAATGTAGTTGGGTGGTAAGAAGATGATATATTCACATCGGAGGGAGCCTCCTTTTATACAGTACGGAGTATCTACGGTATTCTACGAGGTTCCACAACTATGAGTCAAATGACTCGGGGCAGTGACCAAGCCCGAGGCATAGCCAAAGTTCAACCCCGAGATGCCCGAGGCAGTGCGAGCCTGACTCGGAAAGCAGTGTTGAACCGAGGGAAAGAAAGTACATTCGAGGCATGTAGGCTAGAAATGGATAAGCTACCTACAGGCTGCAAAAGTGCCAATATCCATCACAGATCCTTGCAGAATCGCACTGCTTTTGTGACTTCCAGTTCAGAGGTTGGCCGTGAAATTCGGCTTCATTGCAATCCCGCTCAAGAAGGGGCTTCAATTCTATCCGAGTTGTGAACCTGTATGGAGCCCTCCGCGAATCTGGCGGAATCTGGCAGCGTCGTTCGCAACAAGATCTCCGTTCCAGCTGGTGGGGAAGAGTTCTCTCATCAAGATCCCGCACGGCTTCCACCACTGATCAGTTTGCTGAGTCTCTCTGTGGACTGAACTACCTCCCCATCCGATGAAGCGGAGGATCTCTGGCGTCTACCGTTCCCCTCAGGTTGGAATGAACCTGCATAAATGAACGGCAAATCAGGGAATTGCAAGGTATGATTACCCTGTCTTGCGCTCGCTCAGAGATTGCATGAAGGCTGCTGGTTGATGTACTTGAACGGGATGTAGCGAGAATCGGCCGATTTCATGGGACTTCGCAAAAGACCACAGTTAAAAGTGAATACAATACATCTGCTATTCCCTCCATGACGCGGGCCTGAGTCGAACAGGCTAATTCCAGAGCACTGCCTATCCTCAAAATGAACCCAGGTGTGGATGCGGACCGTCCGCCACCGTGTCATTAGTTATCTTGAGAATTGGCTGAATAGATTGATGACAAAGCAGAGAGTTGCAAGTCTTGATCAACTTGTCTGGCGCTCGCCCAGAGGTCCAATGAACGCCCTACTATGACGCGGGCCCGAGTTTTGGTCGTTAGGCCTGTTAGGACCGTGTGGGACTCGGGAAAAATGAAAGTGAAAGGAGGAAAGAAAAGGAAGCCATCGTTGGAACTTATGACCGGGCGTGATTTGAACAGGGGAGTTCCACATAACTCTACGTACATCTATATAAGAAAAGACGTGGGGTGTCTCGACAAACGTCAAAGTGGAGCCAGGTGGAGCTTCCGGATTCAAACGGTCAACCAGTTCCCGGTTTGTGCCGATGGTTCATTCTGGCTCCACAGCGATGTCGAAATGTTACCTTGACTTTGAACACTGTTTCTGGCTTCCGCACGCCGGATAATTGCCCAGATCTTTACCCAATTGAATCTTGCAAATCGAATGAATCACCGTGATGAAGGCGGTGGAGCTCGGGTTGCCACACTGAAGGCAGTTACCTCAGTATCCCTTTAAACAAATTGAAACTCACAAACTGACAGCTTCTATCCATGGGGACCCGATGAAGGCAGAACTAATTATCAACTCTCAAATTAGCAGATAGCGGCAGGATATTTGCGGCAGGATATTTGAACATTGGCGATGAGGAAACCCAGACAAGCACGATTGTGACCGATTAGAAGCAGCTCGGAAGGATAACAGAAGTTGGTGATGAGCGACCAATTCAATCAACGACCTCGCGAGATGGGCTTTGTTGATCGAACCGCCGGGCCCGCTGCACAACACGAGCATCTTTGAAGGATAAAGGAAGTTGACCTTGAGCAATAAATTCAAGCAACCGATGGGCTTTCTTGATTGACCCGCGGCTTCCAACCTGCTGCACACCGCGGGCTAACAAGGGCAATGTAGCCGACTCCCGGGTGGCCAAATAGCCCAGTAGGTGAACATAGATGGACTAATTAAAGTTTCATTGCTCCAGACAGCCAGATGAAGGCAGCTGGGTTTCGATGTAGACACGGAGGAATAGCGGTGACTTGAAGTTTTTTTTTGGATACCACGCCTGTAGCCCGAGAGTGAGATTGATTTCGAGGCGGAAACAAAATGGTACATGTAAAACTCAAGTAGTAGAAGCTATCAGTCTACAGTTCGAGTTTCTCGGATGGGAAACCTGCCAGGGGGAAATCACATCATGAGTCGGGACTCAGGACTCGAAATAAAATTAGACCTGGCTCTCGACGGAACAAAAAAACTGCAGCAGGGCTCTGCAACCACATTGGCACGATGAAGGCAGCCGTAACTAAATCACTAACCTTGTCACAGAATACGAGCGGCATCCTTGAGTCAGGCTCAGGGATGTGTAGTTTGATACCATGTAACTTCCCCACCTCAACTTCCCTGTAACTTATTATCCGTGGCAACGACACGGGTAACTGCTAGTATCTATATAAGAAAAGACGTGAGTTAGCTTGAGCCAAAAGTGGTGCCTGTGGGAACGAGTATGATGTCATCTGTTCCGAGCTCGGAAGGAATCCCGGTTTGTGCCGATGGTTGATTTTTGGCTCCACCGCAATGTTTGAGTTGGATCAGAACACTGTGACCATCGAAGCAGGTCAGGTTCGTGAAGAGAAGAATTGCATACTGTGCTGGATGCAGTGAAAAGCGAAATTCCCTTGGAGACGGGGCACGATGAAGGCGATGATCTGGAAGCAATTCTGAGCCGAACCTCGCAAGAAAATGGTCAAAGTGGACATAAAGGTTCGTCCGTCAGGTTCCAGGTGTGCTGATTCCTTTAAGCTCCACCGCGACGTCGAGATGTTGTTTTCAGCTTGAATACTGTTTTCTCGCCAGTGGATAGTTGGTTCGATTGAAATCTAGGTGGGCAAATTCATGAAATTTCATTCGAGCCGGGAAATTTGGGGAATGCAACGCATCACTCGGGCTCCAGACGAAGGCCGAGTAGCTTGGCGCACCCTAAATGAAGGCAGCTCACATGCGGAGACCCGATGAAGGCAGAATTGAACATGAACCAGTGGATTATCAAAAGGAGTCTAAGGAGGGCCTCTGAAGATGGGGGAGAAGGAAACTGGAACTACAAACGGACGGCTGCTGGCAATCGGAGTACACATATAATAAGCTCACCGAATTATTGGTGTCCAAGGCCGCAAGGAGCCAACCGTAGGTTCGCACGAGCAGCATTCCAATGACATGTGGATCTGGCCATAGAACACATCGAATTATTCAGTGGAAAATTGCAGTCTCCGTGGCGGAGCACGGGTAACTACTAGTGAAGGATAATACCTGTGCTATCCGCTGGCACGGCCGACAGCGCCGGCAAACTCTCGGATGATTCAACCAAGGCTTCTTGCAACCCCTCAAACGTCAGCGCCTCGAAGACAGACAATGGCTTCCCGTATATTTTGAGCGCGTCCGCGAGGATGGGCTTCAAGTCTGGAGACACGTACAACGCAGCTGCACCAATGCGTTGGAGCAAGTTTGCGACTCCTGCCGCCGCATTCCGAGGGGAGATGCAGAACGGTATGAGTCCTGCGCGCATGATCGCGGCGACCATCATGCCTGCACAGTAGTCCTACCATGAGGCATTTGAACGCGGTGACAGCTGCTGCAGCGCTCACAATACGAGATAGTATCTGAACTTTAGTCAGTGCTGGAGCCAAATAAGTTATTTCTTGACTGACCAGCAACGGTCAATATACCGACAACGGTGCCTTCTCTGCGTGTCGGGATGTCGCGAAGAATTTGCCCGGTCGCCGCGTATACAGTGCCGATGTACTGCGCGAAGGAGATGCGGGTAATCTTGCCATCGGGAGCGTCGTAGATGTACGCTATGTGGCGCGGGCTCTGCGCAAGCTGGCGGTCAAGCAGCTGGGGGAATGTAAGCGAGCCGTCGAGCGGGGCTGCGCTGAAGGTCGCGCTGTTCACGCCTTGGGGGTGCATCCGGCTACTGGCTGGTGATAAAGCCCAAAGGAAACCCCGTTTTATAGCACATGCCAGTGTGGCGAGGTCTTCTCGCTCCTGAGCAACGAGGGACTTTCACCCTTCCGAGTCTTTGAACTAGGGAGTCTGTGGCACGATGCGATGCGTTGAGAAAAGGAACGTGCGCTCACAGCGAGCCACCAGAAGCTGGCCACCATGATGCGAATTACTGCAGTTAGCTGGGATTTCGTGCCAGTGTGAGAGCTCAGAGTGCGCCATCGAGAGAGTTCAGGATTTGCCAGGCTGGCCGCGGCCTTGCTATCCTTTCACATCGGTTCTCTCAGAGCGCAAATGATCACAATGGCGCCAGAAATCGAACGATAGAAGTTAGGACTAAAGCCAATTCATCTTGCCCGGATAGTCATTCGTAGCGGATTATAGTCCCTAGTCAGAATCCCTAGGAGGCGAGTTGAAGGTCGGTCGGAAGGCGAGGACATAATCGGGTAAGGCTGCGAATTCATCCTTGCAAGGGATTAGTACAGAAGAGTGAAATTCGTACAGATTCATTTCCGGAGTCTGCCCTTCATGTGCAATATTCATGAGTATGACCGTAAAATAGTTGAGATGAGCACGTACTTGGAGCGTGCAAAACCGATGGGGTTGAGGGAGTACAGAAAATATAACACTAGCCGAACAAGACCAGGTACATCATGGAGACACGTCCGAATCGATTCCAAAAATGAGTGGGGCGGCGATAGACCGTAGAGGTTAAGCAGCCGATGACTCGTCGACGAGTACATACTCCGTTCGTGACTTCAAGCGCAAGATCGTAGGCCCGCCCTCGGAGTTGCCACTCGGGAGTCGGAATTGGGAGCGTGACGGGGAACCCCGATTCCGTGCCGACGAAGTGGGTGACCCAGACCAGACTCGGATTGGACTTGGATTGGAGTCGGAGGTGAATGATCTGCAAGCATGAAAGCATGTCCGAAAGGATCCGGATCAAAAGAACGGATGCCGTGATGAGTTCCCGCGCTTGATCACGGGGTAAAAAGACCTCGAATCATGTGATTTTGGGGTCTTTCCCAATTCCTCCGAGTCTCGGTTCACCTTTGACCTTGTAGGCCTGTCACAAGCTCAAAAGCCCGAAAACGCAACATTTTCTTTTTGTCAGAGCTGCTGATGAGGTCCCCGACTCGGACATGTCCAACTGGACTCTGCAGCGACGCGGCGTGCGCCAGTACACTATCAGCCAGGGCATTCTCCGAGGGGACTGGCCACTGGCATCAAGATAACATGAACGTGACAGCAGCGGCGGCGAGCCAAGTACTTACACTTCTGTTCTGGACAGATGTTTCCCGCTCTTCGAGTCTTTCTCGAACTCATGACAACTCCACGTGCTGGAGGAGAAGATTCCCTCTCGGTGCGCAAAAACATCGGGATTGACTCCCGGGCCGACTGCTTGCAGATCTGTGGAAGCGAGGCTCAGGATCGCACCCGCGTTTGCATTTAAAGGCCACGCTGTATGGTACCACCTTCTCTCGAGAACTCGTTATGCTCTTCTCTGCAGCTCTTGCCACTTTCCTGGCACTCGTGTTACCGTGTTTCGCAGCCACTAGTCAAGCACATAAGGTGTGGATGCGGACCGTCCGCCCCCGAGTCGTTATTCCGAGTTTAAAAATTTATTTTTAACTCGGTTATGCACAGCTTTAGCGCCAGAGTAGGTGTTTTTCGCAGCGATGACGTTGTTCAAACGTGTTGGAGATTAACCCTAATAAGGGAATTATCGTGTGTTTTTCGCGCTCAATGCGGTTAATTTACTGTTTTGTCTGACCATTCCCTTACCTTTTAGTCATCTTTAGTCATCCCGGCCATACACTTAGCCGTTCTCATGTGAATCGGGGAGTTCGACAAGTTTTTAGTCTTTGGCTTTCAGATATGATACTTGTTGCCCGGCGAACTCGAGCCGAGCGCAGCTCGGGCGAGGGTGAGCGAGGCTATAGGCTAGTCTGTAGTTAACCACGCCACAGGTCATTGGAGTCCGGGTGTATTATGTAAACATCCGGCCTCCAGATTCCTTCTGGCGTTTTGCGCAATCCCAGCGGCTGCAACACAAAATCGTAGGATGCCAAACTGTTTATAATGTCCTTCCCAAGATATTTGCCTCTTCAGAATTTTGTCTTGCCTCCATGCAGCGCGGAAATCGAGACGCAGGTTTTTGCCAGGTTTAGTCAGCACCGGGACATCAAACCTCGGCATCGTCATTCCGCCCTCTTTTCACTACAACTTCGCTGGAGAAGTTGATTGTATTGTTCCATAGAACCTATCCGGAGCCTCAAATTGGTACACGGCGCGCTGTGCAGCGTGGAATGAGAGGCGCGAACTTTGATAAGGCCCGACTCCGATCAATCACCTCGGGTAACTGACAGACTACAACAAACGAGGTACGAGTTTTAATGTTGTAGCGTCTGTTTATAAGAGACTAGCTATGGGCATAATGTGGCATTGTGGTATGTACTTACTGAATGATAAAGATATGAAGAAAATCTCTCTCTCATTGCCTCGCCTCGACACTCCTCAGTCTGCACAGTGAACACTTAAAAAATTCAAAAAAGAACCAAACTCGGTCTGCCATGCGCATGCAATGGCCCTCAAGCCCAAGTCTAGTTCGATGTTGGCCTGGACAAATGAATGGCAAACGAGGAGGTTGCAAGCCACGAGTGTAACTTGAGGCGCTAGTCCAGGGTGTGATCGGACAGACAAAAAGGAAAGGACACATCACCCATCCTACAACAGCATGGGTGGAAAGATTTTACGCTGCGTAGATGCGGACCGTCCGCCACCGAGTCCTTTAAATTCATACTGGAGTCAGGCCTTGACAAGTGAGCTGCAAACCAGAGACTTACAAGCCTTGATCAAGTTGAATGGTTAACTCATAGGTCGGATACAGGCCATGTGCAGTTGATGCATTTGGGGCCATGTGCAGTTTTTTTCCAAAAAAAACGTCTGAATCCCCCCTATGACGCGGGCCTGAGTCGATCAGACGAATTCCACCAGAGTAATGAACTTTTCAAGTCACCTAAGGTATCGGACAGGCAAACGCGGTTGCCCCACGTGATGCGACGGTCACATTCCCTTTTTTGGAACACGCAACGTTTCGACAGACCTTTTAACCAGTTCTCAGTATCTTATCAAAAATCGGCCTCAACAGATTCATGTGTATATATGTTGTATGTATTGCTGATTTTTCTCGCGAGTTTTGGTGCAAAAATGAAGGAGGAGTTTCAATTATACGCTACAAACTAGGATTTGCATTACCTCCCCGCTTGATTCCAGCTGCCTCCAGGTCCTTCAAAAATTCCGGAGGAAGAGAACGATGCCCCCTATACTTTCTCGCTGCCCAAGCAGCCTGCGCACCATCCAGTCCATGCCGGTATGCGTCAGCAAAGCGGTGAGCACGGAGAACAAACCGGCGCATGGATGCAAGTGGAACCTCGTCAAGCGCGCTGAGCGGGTTCCGCTCGAGAGCATCTTCCCGCGATGACTCGGGGTTCTGTCGATAAATTCGCTTGGCGTAGCCCCACACCATCTCAATGGGATTAAGTTCGCAGTGGAACTTCGGCAAAAAAAGCACGGTGCATTTGTGCTCGGCACAAGTGTCCTCAAGACAGGATTTGACCGCTGCAAAGTCCGGCTGGTTGAACAGCATACGACGCATGCAACAGGTTGTCGAATGTTGATCAGCACATTTGAAACTGTTGCATTCGGCTTTCTTCTTCTTCAGTTCTGCCTCGGAGATATCACCGAGATCACCTTTTTTCCGCCGCTCCTCGAGCAACAATTCCATCCCCTTGAATTTCCCTGCATGCTTGACAGCCTGCTGGGGAAAGTATAACTCCTGTGTGGTCCCATCAGCAAAGCGAGCGCCCGTCATCCGAATCTTCTCCTTCAACAAACTGCCGTGATCGTCGTACATCAGCGAACCGTCATCATTGCGCTTGTTGACGGGAACCAGAAAATTGGGGTCCGGGTTCTTGCTCTGCTTCCCACCTTTTCGCGTCCCAGAGATGGATTTGGGCATGGCACGCGCTGAAAGGGCTCCCTCGCTGCGCTTGCGGTGGATTGTTGCGTTGTCATAGACAAAGACATGGTCATAGTCGGGCCATCTCTCGTTGACGGTGGTGCATGCCGCAATAGCTTGCGCCTCTATCTCTGTGGCTGAGAAGTAACCATCACGGTCCTTCCCAGGTCGGAGGGTGCGCCTGGCAATTGGACGGCCGTCTCGAGTACGAAGCCATCCAAAATCTGCAGAGAAATAGTCGGCAACCATGTAAGAGACACCATCACCCTTTTTGTACGGGGTTGCAGGGGCGTCCTTGTGGTACCAGGATTTCCGGCGACGATCATGGGCATAGAAGATGCTCTCGTCATGATACCAGATCACAGTCCGACGAGCTCCGGGAGGAAGGCTGGGCGTAGTAACAGACCCATCAGCGTCGAAAATACAGGATCGATCCTGGAAGCCTTTCAGACTTGGCAGGTAGACCTCTTCTCTGTAATACACAACGTCGTCGCGTTCATGACCATCGGAGTACTGGCCCTTCTTCTCCGTTGTGAAACTGTTGATAAATTAGTTTGGGAAGTGCGCTCACACGCGCGGACATCTCACCGATAACCGAGATCATTGAGATATCTTCGCGCTGTGCGAACACTGATCTTTTTATCAAGACCGTGCTTGTCCATAACGTCCTCTCGAGACAAGTACTCAACAAGCTTGTCAGCTGTAATAAACTTCCCCAGTTCCTGGAGATGTTCACGGATATCCGTGGCTAAATCTTCGTCCGCCAGCATTGATTTCTGCCACACGCCGTATGGATTGATTGGCAGCACTTTTCGACAGCTGATGTATTCCCGGCTGAGTTGGGCGAAGGTACGTGCACAGTGCACATCTCGGCCAATCGCAATGGCAGCCTGGCGTGCGGAAAGGCCCCACTTTCCATAAGTGGCCGACCCAGGAGTTGAATACTGCGCGAGATGGCTGCGAATGCCTTCCATTCGAACACGAACCCAAGGACTGAGGTCCGGTGGATTATAGCCGCCACTTTTACCTCGGCTAGGGCCTCGCAGAAAGAGCTGAATATCTGTCAAGGCAGCTTTGGCAGAGGTAATATCGGGTGCAACAGCAAGAGCCTGCTTGGTCCCGAGGGTGGCCATTCTTTCAACAAAAGTCTTCGGTGGTGCTGGGCGGGGGTAGCCGTCTCCGCCAAAAGCACCGGCATCGGCGGCACATAGTTCATCCAGCTCAGGGGGTAGAATCTCGCTGTCAAGATCATCGTCAGAGTCGGCTAGCATGGACGGCGCGTGTGGAGTCGGAAATGTGTGGGTGGATGCTCGGTCATCGTCGCGGTCAGGTGCAGGATCATTGGCCTTGAATTTGCCCATGAGTTTGAACGCCATCGGTGCAGCTGTGGGGGTTTCTGGCGTAGATCCTTGATGGAATTCGTGGTAGGGATTTGGATCTTCAAGGAAAACATCTTCATTTTCTTTGTTTGGTCTGGGTTCTTGTATAGAGGCGGCCGACTTGGGAGATTGTGGAATTAGCTGCACACCAGAAGGTAAGGAAGATCAATTTTACATGATGATTGTCCGGCTCATCGTTCCGGTGCTTCTTTTCTGGACGCGCTTTGACAGGGCTCAACGCGATCGCCGCGACGCGTTTGATGGCCTTCTTTGGCGAGGGTAACCTGCCATTCATGCGGGCCAGGCGGTCCCGTATGGCTTTCTTGGGGGCGGGCATGAGAGAGATATCGAGGGGCCCTGCATTGCAATATTTCCAGGGCACCATGGTCAAAGAAACTTCGCAACGCGCCGCACCAAAGCAGCGCACGAGGCAAGCCGACTTCTAATTTTGGGAACTAGTCCCTCAGTTCTCAAGATTATATTGATATTACACTCAAGATAGCAATCTGGGACCAATACCCACAGAACTGTTGAGCTGAATTTCCTACTTTTGCTGTTGTGGATTAATTATCGCATTTTCTTTCGGTTTCGTTCCCAATATGGTCATGTCACATCGGATCACGTGGGGCAACCGCGTTTGCCTGTCCGATACCTTATGAGGAGTGGATGCGGACCGTCCGCCACAGAGTCCTTGACTATCTGGGGGATGTGCTGAACAAATGAGCTCCGAATCAAAACAATTCATGATCATACTTATTGGATGAGCCGAAAACATGAACAGGGCTTTCTGAGGATTCCACAGAGGATTCCAGTAGATTAGCCAATTTGAAAAATCCAGCAAGGTTGCCCCTATGATTGCACCCCGTCTGGCTCCTGTCTGTCCAAACAGATCCCGCAACGCGCGACGCGACGCGAAGACCACACGTGATCGTTCTCTGCATCAAGGTGACGTCACGCCCGTGACGTTTCTTCTTCCCGCCGTCTTGACTGTTTCTTTTCGCTCCTGCCTTCCACCAGTCTACAGCTCGCGACCATGCTGAACCGCGGCGCTCGCTCGCTAAGCATTCACCATATCCGAGTCGGCTTACAGCGTCCTTTCTCCTCGTCTTTCTCCGCGTTGGCGAGTGCGTCGCTGTGGAGGGCGCCGTCGCAGTCAGCGGTGGCCCCCGCAGCAGGAATCAGTCTTCAAAGAGGTGTTGTCAGAGCACTCTCGGATGTTCCCCCAAAATCTCGCAAACGGTTCGGTAATCGGACGGGTAAAACACTCGTATGGTGCGTCCGCCTTCCTCCTCGGCTTCAAATTACACCAACACGTTCACTCCCAGCCTCAACTGTGTGTCTTCACATTACAGTTCCACTCGACAAACCATTTCTTTGCTAACTTGCTGCCCGTTAAACGTTTGTAGGCCGCCGCGAAGGGCACCATCGGGACGACTGCCCGCAGCCCATGATCTGCGTCGCGTGTGGCGTCAAAGGCCACCGGCGGAGGCACTGCCCGAACCCCGACCCTGCGCGGATTGCCGCTGTCAAGAGCGCGCCGGTAACGTGCTTCCGCTGCGGCGAGGAGGGACACAGGATAACAGCGTGCACGCAGCCGGCTCCGTGCTATGGGTGTGGACAGTCGGTGCGTACCCTGGTTGTTTCTTCTTTTTTCTTTTTTCTTCTTCTTTTTTTTTTT
This sequence comes from Mycena polygramma, assembly GCA_029449255.1. Classification (NCBI taxonomy): domain Eukaryota; kingdom Fungi; phylum Basidiomycota; class Agaricomycetes; order Agaricales; family Mycenaceae; genus Mycena; species Mycena polygramma. The sequence goes on along the minus strand of JARKID010000095.1, from coordinate 33,032 downwards.
GGCGTCTACATGTTCTCCAACGCTAATACGGTCCGCATCTTTTCGTAGGGTCACCACCATAATGATTGCCCCACCAACCCCCGGAAAAAACGCGCGAGCCCTGCGCCGGATCCAGCAGCAAGCGCCTCAGCAGTCGCGGCGGAACCAGTGGCAGCATAGGACTGAAAATCATATGTTTTTCTAGCTGCAAACAAAGACCTTGCGTGGTAAGGGCGCCGCATCTCGTTAGAGGCGCGCAAAGCTAGCAACTCTATGCCCGCACTTCTGGAGGTATGGTCCTCGGCTTCGACAGCCACAATCATGGCCACCCGAATCAGCTGAACCTAAATTTTCTAAGCCTTCCGGGTCGCATTCGGACCGCAGTGAGTTGCTTGCCCCAGTTTTGCAGTTTTGCCTTCGTTCCGAGTCCCTGCCGGGTATGATGCTTGTACGACACATGAGCTTTCACTTCTCCTCGTGCTTGTGACCGCATTAATGTTCCCCAGGTTTGTCCCCTTTCTCCCCCCCGCCATCCAAATTTGTGCACTTGAACGTGAGTCATTGCAGCAGCGTCACGGGGCGGCACTTTCCTTTCACCGTGCCCGACAAGGAACGCCACGCTCGTCTTCTGCCGTATATTCATCAGGTCATCAGCCGCATTTGAATTCGGCGCCAAAGCTCGGTGGAAGCACCTATCCTGGGACTAACAGCATCTGCACCTGTGATGTTGAAAATTTCAAAGAAATTCACTGCAATTATTCGGGCGCGCTATAAGCCCTGCAGATTCTGCGGGAACCTCATTCGCAAGTCTTTGGTGTCTGGATAGGAACTGCACCCGTCTGTGTAATTCCCTTTTGTCCGAGTAACCATTTTTGGTCATCCCGCGCAGACTTGCCGCAGATTATGCGAATCCGATGGCGTCGTGAGCGTCAGAGCATACCTATAAAAGCTGAGCGTATATCGGTGCGCGATGAATCATGATCCCCGCTCCGGCCCCCAGCCTGAAGTCCCGTTCCCCAGGTTGCATGTCCAAGCTATGAGACTTGCATTCGTATATCTCATACTTCGCGACTCCGTTCTTTTGGCTTACTTATCCACCTTAGGACTACTCAATCACCAAGCCGTTATCGAAAAAATACTCCTACTTTTTGCTCGTCTTTGGTATATTCCGAGTTTAAAAATTTATTTTTAACTCGGTTATGCACAGCTTTAGCGCCAGAGTAGGTGTTTTTCGCAGCGATGACGTTGTTCAAACGTGTTGGAGATTAACCCTAATAAGGGAATTATCGTGTGTTTTTCGCGCTCAATGCGGTTAATTTACTGTTTTGTCTGACCATTCCCTTACCTTTTAGTCATCTTTAGTCATCCCGGCCATACACTTAGCCGTTCTCATGTGAATCGGGGAGTTCGACAAGTTTTTAGTCTTTGGCTTTCAGATATGATACTTGTTGCCCGGCGAACTCGAGCCGAGCGCAGCTCGGGCGAGGGTGAGCGAGGCTATAGGCTAGTCTGTAGTTAACCACGCCACAGGTCATTGGAGTCCGGGTGTATTATGTAAACATCCGGCCTCCAGATTCCTTCTGGCGTTTTGCGCAATCCCAGCGGCTGCAACACAAAATCGTAGGATGCCAAACTGTTTATAATGTCCTTCCCAAGATATTTGCCTCTTCAGAATTTTGTCTTGCCTCCATGCAGCGCGGAAATCGAGACGCAGGTTTTTGCCAGGTTTAGTCAGCACCGGGACATCAAACCTCGGCATCGTCATTCCGCCCTCTTTTCACTACAACTTCGCTGGAGAAGTTGATTGTATTGTTCCATAGAACCTATCCGGAGCCTCAAATTGGTACACGGCGCGCTGTGCAGCGTGGAATGAGAGGCGCGAACTTTGATAAGGCCCGACTCCGATCAATCACCTCGGGTAACTGACAGACTACAACAAACGAGGTACGAGTTTTAATGTTGTAGCGTCTGTTTATAAGAGACTAGCTATGGGCATAATGTGGCATTGTGGTATGTACTTACTGAATGATAAAGATATGAAGAAAATCTCTCTCTCATTGCCTCGCCTCGACACTCCTCAGTCTGCACAGTGAACACTTAAAAAATTCAAAAAAGAACCAAACTCGGTCTGCCATGCGCATGCAATGGCCCTCAAGCCCAAGTTGAGTGCCGTAGTATTCGGGGTTACCAATGTATTCCTTGTGGGTAAGCCCTCCGATCCCTCAAGCCTGCCTTTCCTGAGCTCTGGATCGCATAACAGGGTACGATGTGATCCGCAACCCATCTCGACTTCACACCTGGGTCAAGACTCCCGATGTGGCAGTGGCGCTCGGGAAGTGACCAGTTCGGTTGCCGTCCATATCTCCTGGGCGACACCTTCCGTACGAATATATCCGCCTTTTCCTACTCCATCTTCGATGTGACCAAACCTGCTTCGGAGAGTGATGACACCCCCATCGAAGGAGGATTCTCATATGCGAATCAGGAGCTTAGCTCTTGCGATGTTGAGCAATACCAGATTTCAGTCAAGCCCGGAGATCGCCTCATCGCTTGCAGTGTATGTAAATCTGTCCAATGCCTGTGGAAATCCGCTCAAACCTCCGCTAATATAGGCCAGCATCTATTGCCCGTCTCTTGGCTTCCGCGCTGTTACCTCGTGGAGGTATGTGGCATTCTCGCCGAATATCGTTGATGATTCATGTTCCTTGAATTCAGCTACTCAAACCATGTCCTGGTCGGGAGCTTGCCGGCAGGGACATTTCCCCGGGAGAGTCTGGCTCGCGCGATAAATGATGGGATGACCAACATCTCTGGTACTTCCCTTTTCGCTGGCGGTGCGGTGGCTCTTCCTGGGATGAATCTGACTTGCTCGATAGGGGAGGCCTACATGGACATATACAACAAGCTATATGTAACCCTCACGGACCCGCCTCAATATGTTTACAAAGTCATCGCCGCAGGGCCCATTTGCGATACACCCTCTGCATGTGCGATTCCAACATTCTCCACATATAATGCTATTGGGAACTCCGACCTCAATGTCTCCCCAACCCCGTCCAGCATCGCCGCTGATGTTCGAAATTTGTTCAACGTGATCGCTATATTCTACGCTGCCGTGAGACTCGACGTGGGCCACTGGACTAGGGATAATGTATGTCTTTGCGCATGACTTCGGCAGTGTTCTGCCTCATTCGTTTATTTATTGAGGTCTTCACCAACACCACATCCTTCAAACAATTGGTTCAAGACACAGACGCAGTCAACGCGACCTTCCGTGCTGTGGCCACGTCAAAGGGAATGGCATACGCAAACGTAGCGACTCCCCCGTCTGCGATCGTCTCGACCCCGCCCGCCGTAATTCAGATACCATACACGTGCAATATCACACAATGAAAGCCAATCGGCAGCTTCATTGTCAGTGTTATATCAGCAACACTGTCAATGTTCCTCGGTACATGGGGCGCAGCAATTACATTCCTATCCATGGCCGTGCGTAGGAATCCAGGAGGTGAGTGTCAGACGGGTCTGATTCGTTCGAATATTACCCAATGCTTTGTGCATTCAGCCAATGTGTGTCAGCATCCACAGGATATTGACAAAGAGGACGATACGAAATATATCTCCTCCCAGTACATACCTCTCAATAAACCATAGTCCGGCTATAGCTACTGAATCTTCTTTCCCTTGCATATATAAGAGTGTTGGAAAAAAAAGCTGGACACGAAACTATGACACAGGCCTGAGTCGAACAGGCGAGTTCCACAGAACACACAAAGCCCAGCTTATAGTAAGGTGTGGATGCGGACCGTCCGCCACCGAGTCATTATATAGCGTAAAAGTGGCTTGGGCTGAAGAGGGAGAATTTTAGGCCCTTGGATGGTGCTAGCTCAAAGGTTGGATGAAGGCTATCGGTGCGGTTGATGTATGCATTTGGACGAGAGTTGGCCGCCGCCGCCGATTACAAGGACTCGAAAATAGATCAAGGTGAAAAGAAAAAGAGAAAACGCCTGTATTCCCCCTATGACGCGAACCTGAGTCGAACAGGCGAATTCCACAGAGCAGTGTATGGTCCGGAACGATTTCATACTGTGTGGGTGCGGACCGCCCGCCACCGAGTCACTGTCTGGGTTAAAACTGGCTTGGAAAAATGAACGGCAAATCAAAGCCTTTCAAGCTACTAATATGGTCAACTTGAATGGGGCCAACTCAGAGGTAGCCTCGGGTGAAGGTCGCGAACGCATACTTTCGAGCGAAAGATGCAACTAGCATTGGCCGCTGCGGAATGCATAGGACTCGGAAAGAGACCGAAGTGAAAAAAGAATAAACCTGTTGTCACTGGTACAATGACGCCGACCTGAGTCGAACAGGCAAATTCCACCAGCGCACTCATTAATTCAATCCACGTATGAGGTGTGGATGCGGACCGTCCGCCGCTGCGTCGTTATCCAGGTTGGAATTCGCTTGGAAAAATGTACGGCAAATAAGCTACCGTCAACTTGGATGGCGTCAACTCAGAGGAGAAAGGCCGTGGGTGCGGTTGACATATCCCGGCACAATACAGCTGTACAGCCGTCATTTTCCGCCGCGGACTGCGTAGGACTCGGAAAGAGACTGAAGTTAAGAGACAAAAATCTATCCAGCTGAAAACTGGCCTGAACAAATGATTTGCAAATCAGAGTAACCTGGGATAGCGTGCCCCAGAGGCCCCGGATGAAGGCTGCGGATGCATACGTTTCGACGAAAGATGCGGCTAGCATTGACCGCTGCGGATTGCATGGGGCTCGGGAGGAGACCAAAGAGGAACAAAAAAACCCTCATCTATATTACTAATGACACAGGCCTGAGTCGAACAGGCGAATTCCACCGGACACTCCTCAATGCCAGTCACCTATGAGGTGTGGATGCGGACCGTCCGCCACCGTGTCATTGATTATCTTGAGAATTGGCTGAAAAAATAAGCTCCGAATCAGGACAATCGGGTTTGGATAAGCCCACAGTGCGTATGATTTAATATGAAAAACAGGAACAAGATTGGCTAAAGCTGGCTTTCTGAGAGGATCCTAGCAACAGTAGATCCCCCTATTTGACAAATGAAGTGCTGGCATTAGATGTTCTATGATTGCACCCCGTCTGGATCATGTCCTACCTCTATCGGTCTGTCCAAACAAAAATCCCGCGAGCGACGCGCGAAGTACTACACGTGACCGTTCTGCATCAAGGTGACGTGACGCTCGTGACTCTTGCTCTTCCGCCGTCACGGTCTCGACTCTTTTGCGACTCTTTCTTTTTGGTCCACCATGTTGAACCGCGCTGCTCGCTCGCTAAGCCTTCACCATATCCGAGTCGGCTTACAGCGTCCTTTCTCCTCGTCTTTCTCCGCGTTGGCGAGTGCGTCGCTCTGGAGGGCGCCGTCGCAGTCAGCAGTGGCCCCCGCAGCAGGAATCAGTCTTCAAAGAGGTGTCAGAGCACTCTCAGATGTCGCCCCAAAATCTCCTAAACGGAAGTTCGATCGGAAGGGTAATGCAGCCCGTCGGGAAAGGGAAAGGAAGCATCTTGTATGGTGCGTCCGTCTTCTCTCCTTCCTCCCGGCTTCAAGTTGCACTAACACGCTCATTTCCAGCTTCAACTGTGCGTCTTCGCATTGCATTTCCACTTCACAAATCATTGCTGGCTAACTTGCTGTCCGTTCACAGGCCGCCGCGAAGGACACCATCGGGACGACTGCACGCAGCCCACGATCTGCATGGCGTGTGGCGGCGAAGGCCACCAGCGGAAGGACTGCCCGAACCCCGACCCCGCGCGGATTGCAGCTGCCGAGAGCGCGCCGTCAACGTGCTTCCGCTGCGGCGAGGAGGGACACAAGATAGAAGCGTGCACGCAGCCACCTGCGTGCTATGGGTGTGGACAGCCGGTGTGTATACATATCTCCGTCTTTCTACGTCTCCATGTTCTCCAATGCCGCTGACGCTGTCCCTTCTTCTCGTAGGGTCACCGCCATGATAAATGCCCCACCAACCCTCGAACACGTTTCGCGCGCCCTGCACCTGAGACGGCAGCAGACACCCCAGCAGTCGCGGCGGAACCAGTGGCAGTAGCGGCTGCAGCAGAGCAGGCATAAACCCACCAATCCTGTGTCTTCGAAACCACGAAAAGGCGTCCCTAGGCCTACTTTGCGTTTCTTCGCGTACCTAACCGTCTAAAATTACATTCCCATCCAAAACCAATCGCGGAACGAATTTCTTGGCGTTCCGTGCTCTCTTGTCTACTCCATTCTCCGTCCTCTGACGTTAGGGATCCCGATTACCTCTCGCAAATTCCCACTGTTTTCCAATTCGAAAGTTGGCCGTCGAACGTCGGCTTCAGGCCTGCAATCCCGCTCAATAAGTCAAGAAGCTCGCAAGGGGCTTCAATTCTATCCGGTATGAAGCCTTCTGCGAATCCCGCTGCGACGTTCGAAACAAGATCTCCATTCCAGCTGTTGGGGAAAAGTTCTCTCATCCACTCCTGAGTAATTTGTCGAGGCTCTCTGCGGACTACCTCCGCATCCGCTGAAGCTCCGCAAATCCCCTTTCGCTGATGTGTTTGTTTTCAGGCGCTCGGCGACGATTTCGACCACGGCAACTTGCTCAGGCTCTCGGATCCACCCAGGGCCTGACTTCGCACTTTAATTGCTCTTTCGAGGTATCGTTGCCTTTTGCTTTCCAGATATAGTTCCACAACTATGTTCCACAGAGTAATTAAAGTATCCACATTCTCCACATCCCCCCTGCCCCCCTTCTTGTGATTGCTCTTACATAAAGAGGAGGGGGAGGAGGAGGAGGCGTAGGACACTCTTTCTCCCTCCCGGACCATGTTACCCCGTGCCCCCTTACCAATGACCGTCCTCGTCTTCAGCGCTCTCGTCTGCGCCATGGATGGGGGATCGGTGGCGATTAGCGCCAACGCTTTGAGGAAGAAAGAAACTAACTTTGACCGTTTGCGGCGCGGATTATCTCCCCTTCCACCGACGCGAAGGATCGCTGGCATCAAGCGTTCGTCTACGTACCATTCCCCTCCGCCATCAGATATTTAACGGGGTGTGTGTAGCTCCAGCGTCTGCGACGCCCTGCCTGCCGCTCTCCAAGTAAGCGCATATAACCGTCGGAGAATAACCGCGCCTGTCATATTCTCAACTTCTTCTAGCAATGTGGGGTACATCCAGATCACCCTCGCGGGAGGAACGTCTGCCGGCTACGTCAAATCGACATTGAACAGCAAATTCTATTACACACGAACACCCTCGCTCTCCTTGCTTGGCTTTGGTCGTCGTGTTGCCGCTTTCGCCTTTCGACGGACCGTTCGATATGCCAAGTCTTACAATAGACGACCCCGGACATGATTTGTTTTGTGCGGCTGGTGCCGATGATCTGCTCGGAACAGGTCGTTCAGGGTGAGTCTTCCTTCTGTTGCCTCAAGCCTTGACAGTATATTGACTGCGTCGAAGGCACGTATACATCACAGGCGTCCTCCACAGTGAGTCTCTCTGTCGCCTCCTGGCCGCTGCGGTATTAACATCATCCAACAGGCGACGCAAACTCCCCGCCTTCCTCCATCGGAGGAAAGTCGACGATCGGTGATCCTTCGGAGAGCCAAATCTGGTCCATGGATTGCCACACCTACGAACTCACGGCACAATGGACGAATACTGGTCTCGGTAAGTCGCCATCCCCGACGACGAAAGTTGCATGTTTAGTATTTACACCGTTGACCCCGCAGCCCAGCCCAGCACAAGAATCTTTTATGATGCGTTGGGGGACAGTCTTGGTCTTACCGGCGATCTGTCGACGGTCGGGTCCACTGTTGTAAGCATCGATTCGGCCGATTCGCAATGCTCTACTGACATCAAGCGATTTTCAGACGTTTACTTTCGTCCCTCGGACTATATGACAACTCTGATCTTTAAAATCCCCATGGACCTCCGGGAACTTTGCTATAGACTCACCATTAGACTTATATTAGTTACTTGATGCGTCTCACTAGTCTGTCTCGATCTATCCCTCCGGTCACCTTCAATTGCCTTGTGTCTTCCGAGTTTTGGTTGACTTGCGCACGTAACCCACCCACATACAAATATACCATTTCAAAATAAACCATAGTCCCCCAAGATAAATGATCTTCTCGCCTCGCTTTTCTTACGCCGTGACCCCAATAACAGGGCTCAACCAGCTCTCGTAGTCGGCTTCGTTCGCCGGGTCGCCTGTTACACGGAGAGAGCGCAGTAGGATTTTGTAGCTTCCATTCGGTATGACCGTGCCATTGGCAAACGTGTTGGAAAGGAGGACAGTGTTATCCGGCAGATCGATCTGCAAACAAGCAATTAAAATTGACGTGTATTCCATAAAAGGCGCAGAGAAATACTTCGTCGCTTCGTCCAAGATACGGCACCTCGAGCAGCGGCCCCAGCGTCGGAACTTTCGCGAACGAGCCGCCCTTGTGCGGGTTCACAAACGAGATCGGCGCGCGCGCATTCAGTGTGCCCGTGAGCGTGGTGTTCGTGGAAACAAGATCGAGCAGGAAGCGGGGTGTGCCGAACGCCTGCCGCCAGAGCACCGTCGGTGCGTCCCCGCCCGTGAACGTATAGTTCACCAGGGTGTCCTGGATGTTCCCCTCGGAGTCGAGGATAAGCGGGAGGTCGACACCGAAGAAGAAGTCGGTGTTGTCGATGACCTGCTTGTCCTTCAGCGACGCGGCGAGACCAAGATACGTTGCGTGCACTGAGTCGTTGCCGCTAGAGACGTAGATGAAGCCAGAGTAGACCGGGAAGGTGGTCGCATCGACGGCTTGAGGTGGTTTGATATTGGCAACAACGTCGTGCGACTGGCCCGGTAAGAGAGTGAATTTTTCGCCGTTGAATGTCACGCTCGCGTAGTCTGTGGAAAGAGGAATGGGACCGAGTCCGGGTAAAATGGAACCCTGCAACGCCGTCAGTTCGCATCCGAAGCGCAAGAGAAATGAATTCGTTACAGCGTCAACAGTGACCGCAGTCCCAGCAGGAACATGGCTGAGGGTATAGGTTTTGATAGTCTTTCCAGCATTCTTCACCGTGAACTTTTGCCTGCGCACATTAAATCTAGATGCCACCTCAGCGGAAAAACACCTACGGGCCCGCAAAGTGTGCCGTATCATTGAGAATCAACTCTGTGCGAGAGAGTGTAGTGGTCCCAAAGATGGCGTCGTACACCTGAACGAGACCTGCACCCTGCTGAGTCGCAGTCTGGAAGGGATCACCGTCGGTGTGGCTGGACGAGAGAGGCTTGGCCGTGGCCTGGAAGAATGTACGCGCACTCTTTGCGACCGCAGGCGATTTACCCTTCGCTGCCAGGAAAAGTGCAGCGCTGCCCGCTATAAATGGTGTTGCCATCGAGGTCTGAATTATTTGAATCAGTGTTTTCTTCACAAGGGAGTGAATGTGAATTACCCCGGAATCCAGGGCCCAAGAACCCAGTGGTACCGGGTAGGTCGAGAGGATCGAACCTCCCGGCGCGGTGATGGCGGGCTTGAAGTAGAAGTCGTTCGTCGGGCCGTAGGTCGTGAAGGTGGAGACAAGACCGCCGCTGGGCGCAGGAAACTCGACCGAGCCACCGGTTTGCGGGAAGGTCACGTCGATGGACGCGCCGGCGGCGTATTGTTCGGCGAGCTGGAGAGCCATGTCCGTTAATCCCATTGCCAAGCGTTTTAAAGAGAGGGACGCACGAAGACACCGTCCTCCGCCTGAATCAAGACTGCGTTGAAGTCGCCGACCTAAATAAACATCAATATCGCATATGCGTCGACGAGCTTCAGGGAGGTTACATACTGAAATTGCAGCGAACCCATTCCCGTTGCTGATTTCAAACCCCATCAACTGGGAGAAACCTTAAATAGGTATGGATAACTCAACTCGTAAATCAGTGCAGTGGTGGCCCCGAATGCAGCAATATTAGCGAGCTTGTTTACCTGATTGTTGATCACTTAGGTTAGTACTGGATAATGGTTCGAGAGCTTACGAAAGTGCACGTCCCACGACGGACAAGGACAACAAAGGACGAGAGATCCGGCGTTGAATCAGGAAGAGGGTTACACGCATCGTCCACGACCGAAGTATCGTTGGAGATCACGTACAGAGGCAGAGTACCGTTCACGGGGAGGGGGAAGGTCTACACGAAATTCAGGTTGGCAAAATGTACAGGAGATGGAGAAACGCACGTCGTAATAGATAATCGGATCGTGTGCCACCCCCGTGACGGTGAAGCTCTGCAGCGGAACGACGGTGTTGTCCGAGGACGCAACTGAGATTGCGTCTATTGCATTGCCGGGACCGGAGGTAAACCATGCGCCAGAGGAACCCTACAATGTCATTTCAAAGAAGGAAACACAGCAGGGGGAAGTAAGACGTACCTCATTTCCCGCCGCGATGGTGACTATCTTCCCAGAGGCCGCGATCCTACTCGACACAACGGACGCGGTGCCTTCAGTCCACCCATCCGACCCCCCGAGACTCATAGTGAGTATGTCCATGTCATCGCTAACGCCACGGAGCAGGCCGTCTACGATGACTGGAGAAGATGAAGTAGCGATTTAGTGAGCAGAGTTGAGATAATAGAATTGGATGTACCGTCATCACTGACACCTCCAGTGCAGCCAAAGATTCTGTACGAGTGGATCGTAGAATCGTACGCCACGCCGCTGATGTTGAATGGGTTACCCGGGTTTGCGCCAATGATTCCCTGGAACATGAATGGATGGCGAATTAGCTATGTGGAAAGGGAAGAATTCAACGCGTTCAACGCACTGCAACATGTGTTCCTGCGGGTAGTGGTATCGATTGATTACATGATGCTGAGATAATACACATTACGAACCGTGTCTGTTCAACGAGTGAGAAACAAAAGAACACACAAAAAGATACGCATTTCTGACCCAGCGCATTGGTCCAGGGGGTCCGAATCCGGCACAGGCGTATTATCTCCTGTGTAATCATCGCCCACCAGATCATAACCGCCTTCGATTTTAAACCCTGGGCCAAATCCCCCGCCGAGGAAGGGATGAGTGTAATCCGTGCCGGTGTCAAGACTGAAATGATTGTTCGTCCGCCAATGCCAGGTAAAAGCAAGCATGGTACGCACATCCCAATTTTGATTCCTTTCCCAGTAATTCCTTTGCCATGCAGCTTGTCAACGCCCTGCAGCGCGATAAGCTCGCTGACGAGGACAAGAAAGGCAAATAACATACAGTCGTGATGTGCGTGGACTCAGAGTCCGGGAGTCCTGTGTCACCGGGGGAGACCTGCTTGGACGAGACTGGCCTAGAGCATTATACGATATTAGTCCCCAGTCATTCCGCGTAAATGCTGCGGTCGCATACACTGGACGCGGAAATGTGCGCACGGGGCGAATCGCCACAACACCTGCCGTGTCAAGGATGTTGGCCACGTCCTGGGAAGCGGATGAAAGACAGAGTTCAGATCGGACTAGATACGCACTTGAGTGTTCTAAATTGCATTTTCACGGTCAGTGCACGGAAGGCAGGCGGAAAAGGGGGGAACGCTCACACTGAGCGTCAACGATGCCCCGAGGAAAATGCCTGGGGAGTTGTACTCCTGGTGCACGTTGAATGAGATCTTGCGCTCTTGCAGTCCACGGTACAGCTGCTCGTGGGGCTGCAAACAAAATAAGCAGAGGTAAATGTCGAGAGCGGGAGACGCACCGTGCCCAACGCTCTCTTGCTCGGTATATCCGACACGTCCGACACCTCGACGATAAATTTGTTCGACTGGATGCCCAAGTTTGTCACCCGTTCCACGCTGGACAAGGACCCCTTCGCGGCCCATGCGGATGTCGCGCTTAAAAGCGCCAATGTCAAAGCAGCCTTCATTTCACCAGCGGGGACGGGGGAAAAAAAGTTCGCAGAACGGTCATTCACATCGGGGTTTATGAGGGGATGCTATCTTCGATGGCGCTATTTGGACGTTATCGAACCATGTGGATATGTGCGACTATGATACGCGCGAACCTTGCTTGGCGCTAGATTTCCGAAGAAGAAGGCTGAGGTACCATCATTAGATTCTGGTTTTGATCATAGATGTGAGAGTTGGAACATTTGGACTCCGCAAGGTGAAGCCCGAGTACGCAGCGGAAACCCTCTGAGAATCAAGTAGTCAGCCCAACTGCCACAGAAAATGCCGCCTCGAGTGGTGGGATTTGTAAACGCAGCCAAGCCATCGTAGCCAAGTATAAGGCGAAGATTAGGAAGAAGACCAAGATTTCGTCAGTGTTCGTCAGGATATCAAGATTTTGTCAATCAGGCGTTGCGAGGAGGGAAGGGAAGCCGTCGGTAGACCCAGCCAGATTGTAGACCCAGCACATAGATTTGACTTCGCAACGTTGATTGGGACCGCTGTTGCGTTGTCGTTGCCCACGGTCCACATCGTGGTTTGGGTGAGAGACTGCCACACGATGTCACGGGCTGCACTGCTCTCGGCTGTTCCCGTTCGGCTTGGTGCCGAGCTCATGGTTGAAGGTGAGGTATTAACCAGAAATATAGCTCGGTGATTGCTGCACGTTTTATGTGCCCTGTCAGTGCCTGTCAGAGCAACACCTCGTACTTACTTCATCGGCTCTCCGCCTCGACGGGCTCGCTCGCCGCGTGCGTCGACTATATATATTAATAAACACTGTGTGTCGTGCGCTCGCTTTCTCTTTGGTCTTTAGTCTCTTCCCTCTAGGTCATTTTTTGAGCGACCTCGCACCCCACCTGGATACACTTCTTCCAGCGTTGGATCTGGTGCAATGGATAGCATAGCCTCGTGATCTCTCCCACGGTCCGGGATGAGAGGCAGACCAAGGTTCGATTCCTTGTGTCCACGAACTTTTTGCGAATCAAAGTGTACTCTAGCTGCGGGGCTTCCGCACAACCGCACTGAGGCTGGCGCGACCTGGTGCTCCGCGGTTGATTTGGAAAGCAACTCGGGATCTGGAACGTAGTCAGTGCTAGCCTTATTGCAAAGTTCAAGAAAAGTCCCAGTTCGTCGCTGAGCGTTTGGCGACGCCTGGAGATATGAGTACAGCATCAGCCTAGCACACCAGTTTGGGTGTTGTCTTATGGAAACCATGAACCCTTGCCTAGAATTTTTACCACAAAATCCCGGTCATCAAATCCAGGTTGAATAGTTACCCTCTTCCTGCTCTTCGCGGAGAAGTTCCTCCTCATAAGGCTCGCCAAAGGCTCGCCGCACAAGCTCACACGCGAGGTGGCCTCCCGCCGTCTCGCCGGTGGCGTGTGTGGGCGAAAAAAATGGTCTCGACCGGAAGGCATGCTCACGGGATCAGGTTTGGCCTCAGACACATTTGGCCTCATTCGGCCCTTTGCGTATTCTGCAACCTTTGGTTTCGTTGACTCTTCCGGCTGGAAATCATGCCATGCGTCGGATTCTTGAAGTGAGGGGTCACATGGACCACGGTGAGCAAGTCAGATCAAGTGAACGGTTCGAATTCCCGTTTAACGGCGGCACTACTAAGATGTTTACAGGGGAGTACTCCCACAACCAGAAACAAATTGACTCAAAGTCGCATAGTCCACGACAAACCCATCAGTAAGGGTCGTGGTGGTATAGATGAGCTACGGGCCCAAATAAGTCAGCAACAAAAAGCTGATCCACTGCGAAGCGAAATAACTCACGAAACAGCCATCAGTAGGGTTTGCGAGCAAGGCGGTGCGGTACGCGTCGATGCCTGCCTTCAAGGTCGTTGCGGTGGCGCAATCCAAAAGGTTGGACGTCGACGGGGCCGGGGTGCGGCCGTTGAAAGCCTTCATCGAGGCCTCCTGCGTCGCTACATCGGTTGGGACGGTGGCGCAAGACGTGATCTGAAGATCATCAGCCAAACAGAAGGGTAGCAAGACAGCGCAGAGCGTTACCTGTCCGTACGCGCCAGCTGCGGCAAGCAGAGCGGTGAAGATAGGGAGGAACTGCATATTGTGAAAGTCAACTTGGTTGGATTTTCAATGGCTCCAATGTCTCGCTTTTATACGACGCTAGGAAATCCGACGTTCCCTCGGAGTAGTGGTAGAGCACATGGAAGAAGTTCCCAAGAACGGTGTTGGATCAGGCTTTTCTTGGCTGGACGAGTACCTACCCTGTGTACAACGAACTTGGTTGCGTCAGTGGCGAAGAGATATGTCATTCATAGACTGGTCACCTGGTTCAAGTTCCCTGGACGCGTGTTCTCGTTTGAGGATTGCCAAGGGGTTCCGTCTTCGGAGAAAGTTGCAAGAGACATTCATCACACGGCTGTCAGAATCCTCCCCCTCAACACCAAGGAAACACTTTGCCCTCATTAATCAGAACACCTTCTCCCCAGTAAACTCTTAACACAATATTGAAGTTGTTGCACACATTTCGAGGACTTTTCCGCGAGCTCTATGAAAAGCAGGGTACAGCGCTTCTTCCCAATCTCAGAAATAGAAGCTGACCAGCCGTCATATCGTAGAACATCGTTTCTGTCATAGCGAAAGTCCAGGCCATTACCGTGTCGTGCGAGAGGTCGCATGCACGGGACATCCTTGAAGCGGACCTTCATTTGGCCCACGAAATACTGATTATTATTGAGCCTCCTCCAGCCAAAAGACACCGACTCCTACACGTTGCTTGAGGTTTGAATTGGTATAAATTCGGCGACAAGAAGTCATCGAATTTGGTTGACGTTAGCACGATAACAAACGCCGCCGCCGCATGTTATGGGTCTGGTGCTGAAAGACGGGTCGCGACACGTCCCGTCTGAACCAATCCCCATAAGCTTCGGATTTTTGAACCACGCGAAGAAGCAGAAAATCGAACACTCTCCGAATCGGTGTCAGTACTCCCTCTAGCATGAGAGTGTCATTGTCATGCGTTTCATTCAAATTTCAGACGAAGAGAAGTCCCGCACCTTTCTCCGCCACCTGTATGGGACGATATCGGACGAGCACCATCGTCACCAGCCAATTGTTCCAGTCCAGAGAGATATTTTTTCAGATAGGGCCTCGGGCTGACCTGTCGCGTGATAAGATGAGAAATGAGCGGGGGAATGATGACCGGCCATCTCAGGATACATACTTTAGCATGAGCGTAAATTAATGCAACCAGAGCTTGTCGTTGTTTCCCGCCGTACCGGACGAGCCACGTCCCGTGTTTGATAGAGAAGGTCGGGTCAAGCGGTACATCTTCGTGACTTGGCCAGTTGGCATAGGAGTCGGACGCGATGAACGCTGGGGAGAAAATATGCTGTGCATCTAGAACAGGTTTAGCGTAGGTGAGGTCGGTAGCCACTAGTACTACTACTAGCCAGAAGCATCACGAGCCGTGATGGGTACCATTAGGAGGTCAACAATGAAAAGGGCATTGGCTCTCGGAAGTATGCCCAAGCCATTGGGAGGACTCATTGGAAATACGCCCGTTGCAAGGCCGCGTTGTCACCAAGTTGTCACTGCTTTCCCATCGGAATAAATCCTGGATACCGGCGTACCGAAGCTTGTCCCGCAGGACTATGCACAAACACAAGGGTGGTCAGAGAAATTCGGATACGGCATGTTCAAAGTCTAGACGCACTCTGAGGAGGTGGAGAAAAATACGTCATTTTCTTCGCCTGGAAAACGTGCTCGAGTCAACGGTGGCAATCGGCGCTCACCTTCGGGCGCAAGTGGGTCAATCTGTCGGGAACCAGTGGGTCAAGCTCATATCCCAGAACTTGAAGCCAGGAGACGGCGGCAGCCGAATTATGGACATGACTCGGATGGAGATCCGTGAACGCAAATCGCCGCCCGAGGACGTCATTTTTGTCTGAGTCGGTGCCGCTGGAATCCCGTTGCTACCTGCGTCTGCCCAGTCCCAGCATTCGTTCCACGAAGTCCAATGGTGAAGGCCCAGAAAATTGCAGTGTATCGTCAAAGAATCTATATTCCCGAGCTTTCCTAAGCAGTAGCAATGGTGGGAGCAAGCAAGGAAGACGCCCGGGCTGCAGAGCCACAGTGATGGTTGATCATTGATCGTGCGGGAATCCGAGCCCCTATCCAGCCGGCCTCGGCATGCGCGATATAAAGCTGGCAACTTGCTGGCAACGTTCTCAAGCCTCTTCTCCAGAAACACTGCTCCCAAATCTCGTCGCAATGGCCACAACCCGTCCCGTTCAGAAGAGCGCTCTCAATATCGTCCTGGTGCGTCAAGTTCTTCGCGACTCAGCCCGGAACTCGCAATTTAAAACGCGTTGCAGGGCGTGATGACCTTCGGCGCGCCAGGGGTAGAGGGAGCGCGCGTTCACGAGCCGAAGAACATCGAGGCGATCGTTGACGTATTTTTGAGCCACGGGCATCGTGAGGTGCGGTTCTCGCCCTGACCGGCGTTAATCCTGGATTTCTGATTTCGCGTCGTTTGGCCAGATCGACACGGCGCGCGTATACTGCGCGGGCACCAGCGAGGAGTACTTGGGGAATTTTGACTGGCAGGGGAAGGACATTCTCATGGAAACGAAGCTCTATTCCTCGCAGATGTACGCGCCGGATGTACGTGCCTATGTCAGCCAAAGAAAAGGTTACTGATCAGCTTGAACTTTATGCAGGGCTCGCCTACCTGTGGCTCACATTCGCCCGAAGTGAGTCGTGTATTATTATGGTTGGATCTTTATATCTGACCACTTGTAGGACCTTCGCAAATTTCTCATGTTGTCGCTCCAGAAATTAAATACAGAGTACGCTAAGAAATATGAATCACACCGAAACTTCCCGCTCATTTTCCTACAGCAAGATTGAGATGTGGTACCTGCACGCGCCTGATCGGAACATTTCATACGAGGTGACCTTGAAAGCTGTCGACGAATTATACCGTGAGGGACATTTCAAACGCTTCGGAATCAGCAACTATATGTCGTGCGTCACTGCATTATCCAGCTGATCTTACAGTAAACACCCATCCTCGATACAGGTGGGAAGTCGCGGAAATTGTTGGTATCTGCAAGCGATACAGCTACATACAGCCCACCGCGTACCAGGCCATATACAACCCAATCCATCGCGGCATTGAGCCGGAGCTTCTCCCTTGCCTGCGCAAGTTCGGGCTCGCAGTCTACGAATTCAACCCGCGTGCGCCCTTCTTCTTTTCTTTCCTCTTCAAGTCAAGGTTTATTCGTCATTTCAGTTGGAGGCGGCTTTTTCACGGACCGTTATGTCTCCGTGGACGACCAACCCGAAACCGGGTCACGATTTGATCCTGAACGCAACCAGGGCAAGGTGCGTGGTATAGTCCCGATGGTTCATTCATCTCACTGAAGTTCAATCGCAGCACTACCGCAACCGATACTGGAAGCCCGCATATTTCGAGGCTCTGGCGAAAATCCGCCCCGTCGTGGAAGCACACGGACTGACCATGGCAGAAGTCGCGCTCCGCTGGATCTCGCACCACTCCCTTTTGCACCGCGACCACGGCGACGCGGTGCTCATCGGCGCGTCGAGCCTTGCGCATATCGAGCAGGTGGGTGGTTCAATTTCACTGTGTATTTCTTCTTGCTGAGCATGCCACAGAATCTGGTCGATTTGGAGAAGGGACCACTGCGTGAGTCTGCTTTGCCTAATAATCACTACAGATGTTAATGGGATCACGCAGCCGACGAAGTAGTGGCGGCGCTGGACGCGGCATGGGAGCATGTGAGGCCGTATGCCAGCATTTATCATCGTTAGAAATGGTTCGTTATAATATATCTAGAATTCTGGTGTGAACATCTTGATTTATGTAATGAGAGTCATGTTGAACCTTCCGAGCCCATGCGATCCTATTCACTGTGCAACCTGGAAGCGACCATTCTAGAGTACCACAGTAACGCGGTCCAAGGCCGCGGGCTCGCGATAATTCTGCGATTGGTCCACGGCAGACAGAGTCCGCCTCTGTCTGCCATGGACCAATAATGATCTGACAGACTCCACACCCGCTCGGGAGACAGCGCGATCATCCGTCCTCCCTGCAAAAACCCAAAATAACGTTCCTTGACGAAGAGTTTATCCGCGACGCGACTCCAACACGACTCGGTAGTCTCGCTTAAAGTTGCGCGTCCGCCGCGTTGACGTAACTTGTAAGGCGATCCCAGTTAATCGAGCACAAGTTTTAAGACGTAGGAGGGGTTAATTTCAGACACAACAGACTTCTCTCTCAACTCGATTCGGAGTCAAGTTTGAATCACGATGGGCTCTCAGCGCAGCTCAGCTCCGTACATTGTTGGTACTTAAATTTGCCGTTAAACCGCGGTCGGGCCAAAGCTGGAGTCTCGCTTTCCGACGGTTATCTAAACGGCCCCACTCAAAATGGACGGCAATACTCCTTCCTTGATGCTGCTGGAGCGTGTTGGAGCTCACTGCTTCTTTTTTTGCGTTCCGTCACATCAGGCTCGGGTAAAACTTCATATAAGTTGCTCGGTCTTCAGGTTCTTTCTTCATCCGCCTTTCGTCTTCCCTCACCAAAAGCCTATACTCCCTCACCCGTCTTTCAGACACCCCACTATCCTTTAAAAATGCCCTCCTTCTCTCAGATCACCCTCCTCGCCACTGTTGCGCTCGCCGCGTTCATCTCCGCTGCCCCCATCACCGCGCAGGCAAATGCCAGTGCCGACATGGTCCCCCTGCCCGCTATCATCACCCAGCTCGTCGGGCAGCTCGGGCCCTTGACCGACGCCCTCTGTACGTCGCTGCGTTTTCGTATCTTACCCATAACTAACAGTTAATGAAGCGTCTATCGACGCGTCCAACGCGACCACCGACGTTGTGGGTCCTATCGCGACCCAGATCCAGGGCGTCATCACCGGCGCTGTTGGCCAGGTCAGCGCGCTCGCTGGCTGCCCGGTCAGCACCATCCTCGCCACTGCCGACGGTGTGATCTCCGCTACCGACGTTGCCCAGCTCCTCGCCCCGGTTTTCACCGTGAGTCCTGTTGGACCGCTAGTCCCTCTTATTTATTGACATGATTCACTCAGACCGTCTTCGATGCTACCGAGGAAGTGCTGAAGATCGTCGGCTCCAGCCCCGTGGCCCCTCTCATCAACGACATCCTGTTCGTCCATTTTCTCCCTCATCCTTGCGCCGTCTGCTAAATTCCCTGTCTACAGCTGTGCTCTCGACCCCCTGCTGTCCGCCACCGCCCCGCTCGTCAACGGCCTCATGCAGGCCCTCGGCCCAATCCTTGGCCCCGCCGTCAAGACCCTTGACGCCGCCGGCCTCGGCCCCGTCGTTGGTCTCATCGGAACCCTCGTCTAAGCACGCATGCAGTTCATGACACCATATGTTCGTTCTTTTCCGGCTTCGGTGGTTGAGTCGTTTGTTGACGAGTGCTCGAGCACAGACCGCTTTGCATCAGTTCCATACCCACCCATATTTGCCTGTAGCCCCCCTCTTTAGTCGCGCTACGCAATAATGCATACAATAATTTGAATCGAAGAAAAATGAACTAGCCTTGCCTCTACTCTTCTTTCATAACCCTCAGTCCGTAATCATTTTGACGCGTCAGGGATAAAAGTTTTGCATGAAAGTTGGACGCAAGCGCGACCTCTCGCGCGAACGTGCAGTCGCACGTGATCGTTTCTGCAGTGACCATCAATATCAGTGACGTGACACTTCCTCTTCCGTCTTTTTCACTCGTCCTGCTTTCGCCTTCGAGCCGTCTACACAAGGCCTACACAAGCTAACCATGCTCAGACTCGCTCGCCTTCGCGCTGGTTCCCCCGCCTGCCCAAGTCTCGCGTCCTTTTCGTCGTCGTTTTCGCTCTCCGCCTCGATTGCTCGGAGTGCGAGAGCTTCCCACTGGTCAGCGCAGTCACTTGCAGGAGGGCTCCCTCCGCAGAGGCAGGTCAGGGCGCTCCCACATCCTTCCCGTAATCTGCATAGTCGATCTATATATTCACCGATATGGTGCGTTCATGGAGATTCTCCCATTGTCTGACGCATACTGAAAAATCGTCTTCCAGCAATAACTGTGCGTCTCCGTATCTTATCGCGATGCATACTCGTTAATATGGTGAGGTCGTCCAGGCCGACTTGCGGGGCACCCGCGAGAAGCATGCACGGCGCCGACGATATGCGTCGCGTGCGGTGTCGAAGGCCATGAGCGAAAGGACTGCCCGAACCCCGACCCCTCGCGGCTCGAGGCGCTCAAGACCTCCCTCACGTGCTTCCGCTGCGGTGCCGAGGGACATGTAATGAAGAAGTGCCCGCAGCCGGTAAAGTGCTTTGGATGTGGCCAGGAGGTGCGTAATTCGACTCTGCTATCATTCTCTACTCGTCAAAAGAGCTGATGCCCGCTATCAGGGCCATCTACACAAAAATTGCCCCACGTCGCCATTGAAGCCTAGGCCCAAGGCCAAGAAACCTGCCGCGCCCCAGTCTGAGCCCGCCGCTGCGGTGGCGGACGCTACCATCGCGGCATAGACCCGATGGGTGTGAGGCGGTGCGGAATGGCGACCGTGACTGCGTTACTCCTGTCGTGTTTACGCCCGCCGCCCGTACGCCGAAGTATCCAGCTCGTATCTCCCTTGAATAAATCACTGAAATGGGGCGTTGACAATTTTTTTCCTTCCGAGCGAAGGCGAGCGTACAATGGCGACTCTGGCCATGCTCCAAAAAGCTATCCTCATCGAGCATGATTAACTCCTCCCCGTCTGGTGCAACTGTCTCCTGATCTTTTCCAAAGGGCTTAAAATCGGGAGCTTCGGATAAGTCTGTTCATAATAGGTCTGGGTCTCTTTACTGATACTTCTTCGTCGTTCGACCCATGGCGAGTGCACACTTCCAAACGACCGGGGACATTCAACGTCGTGACGGGCCGTGCTGCGGGAAGTGTCTAGAGGCGTAATGTCCTACGATTTCTGATATTGTATTGAGGCCAAAACAAGATGTCGAAGTTGAACGTGAGTTGCTGCGCAGGTGATCCCTGAAAAATGACCCTTGCCTACGAGGGCGCGCACTCCGGAGGGACTCGAAACCTGGGAGAGGGGAAAATCCAAACCTCGTTGCCTTGACTCGGACCTGAATCGAACAGGCAGCTACAGACAGACCACTTTGAGCGCGCGCAGAGCACCACCGAGTCTTTCTCTAGCTTGGACTTGCGCTGAGATACATTTGGGCAAATGCCGATACAATATATATGTATCAGAGCAGGATGACACCAAAAAAGAAGTCGAAGACCTAATGGCCCGGGCCTGAGTCGAACAGGCGGTTTCCACATAAATAGGAAGCCGAACTCAGAAACTTCGTGGATGCGGACCATCCGCCGCCGGGTCGTTCTTTGCTTTGCACCTATCGTGGATAAATCAATGCAAACCCAACCACTGATTGCAATGTATACAAGTCATCTCAAAACGTGGGGCGCATCCAGTCGACAGCAGGGGATGAGCGGAACTCATACATATCGGGACCAAAACGATCTTTGCGGCCTGCTCATGGCCCGGGCCCGAGTCGAACAGGCGGTTTCCACAGAAAGTCGAAGGCGGAATATTGGAAACCTCGTGGATGCGGTCCGTCCGCCGCCGATTCTGTGTTTAGTGTGAACGTGGCTGGATAAATTGGTGCGAAATTCAGATATTCAGCGTTTGGAGTTCCGCAAACACACACCGAGCAGTTGGTCAACTAGAAGCATACGTTGGCATTGCCTTATGAGTAGTGGGGAAAAAAAGAGGGTGAGATCTACTGCAAGACCGGGGCCTGAGTCGAACAGGCGGCGTCCATAAGACTCGGAATAAGAATTGCGGCAGAAATTCCCCAGGGGATATGGACATAGACCATCCACCGCGTCGTTGCTTGTTTGTATTTTAGGGTGACTGAATCAGAGCGGAATCCAACCATGACAGCTTGTGCGACAAGGGAGCTCGCGAGCTGTAGCACAAAGCCGGCTGACTAAGGGAGCGTGAAGGAATGATGCCATCGGTGATCGATATTCGATCGGCTGTCTCTCTTGCCTTCCACTCTCTCGACACCTCAAGGCCTCAAGCTTCTCGCTGGATGTGAACTTCGTTGTTTCCTTGTTCTCTTTGACCTTTGATCCTTGGCTTCAATCCTCCAGATATGCTCCTAAGTCCCGACTTTCGATCAGCCGAGTGAATCATTGGTCTGGCCGGCCCGTCTCGATCCTGGTCTGTCTGCAACTGGTTCTTGACTCAGGCTGTTTCCTGTTCAAGGCATGCTCCGTTATCTTGCATGTTACCCGCTGCTGAAGTCCGGCTCCTGGATCTCGGTCATGGACTCTTGAGAACCCATAGCAACCAATTTTGGCCCCTAGCAACCTGGCGATTCGTCTTTGTCTCGTTATCTGGTTCCAAGGTCTGGCACTCAAATATCTCCATGCACCGAACTAGTCTCGCTTCGTCCCGATCTGACTGGAACTGTTCATTTGGCACCACATCCGGCTCGCACTACTTGGCATCTCTGCACATCCTACTTGTGCTATCTTACCTCTGCAGCACCTTGTTCGCCTCGCATCCTTGCATACCTCTGCGACAACTATATTCCGCTCGTGTTTGGGCAGCTTCACGACGATTTCTATACTAATGCGGCCAATTCTGTGTCATTGCGACCATCTCTGTGCCATTGCGGCCATTCTGTGCCATTGCCGCCAATTCTGTGTCATTGTGACCATTTCTGTGCCATTGCGGCCATTTTGTGCCATTATGGCCACTATTTGTGCCCTTCGTGGCCATTTCGCCGTACGTTGCGCCTGTATGGGCAATATACTGTGAAAAAATTAGTGAAAAGTTGCAGGGTTTTGGGTCGCAGCTTACAACAAACTTCTCGAATGTTGGGTGAAATCTC
Organism: Mycena polygramma; assembly: GCA_029449255.1. Taxonomy (NCBI): domain Eukaryota; kingdom Fungi; phylum Basidiomycota; class Agaricomycetes; order Agaricales; family Mycenaceae; genus Mycena; species Mycena polygramma. Next base: position 10,226 of record JARKID010000095.1, on the reverse strand, counting down.
CGTGGCTGGCTTACATCTTGCATTCGAGTTGCATCTCGCTGCCGTTAGGTTGCATCTGATCTCCCATCATCAGCATTGTCTCTATTTAGGCTCTGATCGTGATCGGTCGGCTATCGGCTCCCCTCCAAAATGCTTGACTTTAGACTTTACGCCTGCAAGGTGAATGAAGCTGATCGGATGTAGCTTTTGTAATCCAACACAGTTTGACAGACTCTGCGATTACCTTTACTTCGTATCAGCTCCACAAATTCATTGGTATAGAACTTTCAACCTCACTCTCTTGATATACCCTGTAAAGTTACAGAACTCGTTTTCCTCCGCGAAGTAGTCATCCAGGCACCCTAGAGTACTTTACCCATGAATTTCATCCCCATTCCGGCCTATAGTTCTGTTTGTACAGTGAGAATTGTGTTAACACTTCCGTTTATAGATCTCGGCACGGTGATAGTATCATTGTTCCCATCGTTCCCATCACTTTTTGTTGAAATCGCGAGATTTTTCAAGGCAAAGTCCCCCACAAGTGAGCCAGATGAAGTGTAGCCACTCAGACCTTCATTGTAACCCAGGGAGGATCACTTGACACCATTGTTTTTAGTTGTAAACAGTTTGGAAAAAACCATCAAGATGCAACCAAAAACCCTGTTTCCACCGAGATGCAACCACCACATAATTTTTGCACAGTATATGTGCCATATATTCTCGTCCACTGATTATAATTGCCATATGCTGCACCTGAGTGGCCTTCCTTTGCCAACTGCAACACCCCATTATGTTCGTATGTCGGAAAAATCAAATTTGCTTGATAGGGTCTGGTAAAGGTTTATTGGTCATTTTCGAACCTGATCAGCCTGACGCCGCCTGATCAGCCTCGGTCAGGACAGCCTGACCCAGCCTGATAGAACTTATCAGGCCTTGTCAGGCCTCGCCAACCACCCCCTCCGGTGATCAGGTTCAAAAATGACCAATAACCCCTGGTCAGGAGCTGTCAGACAAATTTGGTTTTTCCGACATATACTTGCGAATGATCTGGTAAGCCTTCTTTCATTTCAAGTACCCCGGGATAAGTTTCTCTTTCACTCACGCTAAACCCGCCGCCCGCCGTGCTCTTGTGGCCATTTTATGTGTCATTACGACCATATCCATTGCACGCATTCCGGGTCATTGCATCCATGTCGCAAGCTATGTGAACGACCCACTTAACATTGTGTGCCCCTGCGGCCACTTCTGTGTCGTTTTCGTGCCATTGTGGCCATTATCCTGTGCCGGAGTGGCTAATTCTGCCGAATTTTGTGCCTCTTTGGCCATTTACGCGCCTTTGGAATGCGCACAAGGTATGGGTTCAGCTCTACCTTGCTTGCAACTAATATGTGGCCATTTATGTGTCCGTGCGATCATTTCGTGCCATGCAACCTCGGTTCATCGTTTCCAGCCTAACATGTGAATCCGGAATGCACAGGCCCCCGAACCAATGCCGACTTTGCTCGGCTGACAATGCAAGACCCTTGCTTGAAAATCGCTTACCTGAACAGCGCTAGTTCTCGCAATAGCTGGTGGCTGCATGGAGCTGCTTTCTCCACGGGTGGATGTACGCGTGTTACGCGTATAGAATCAGTGTATCGTATCGCGCGCGGGCAACAAGGTACGTTCATTCCTGTTCTTTTCCATCGTCAGTGTGCAAGGGACGTTGCCAACACCCTGTTGGTTCACCTCATCACCACATCCCATGGTCGCGCACACTTACTGATTATCTAGCGTTCAGTCCGCGTGACAGCGACGGGCATTCATTGCATGTGTGCGGACCATTGAGAAAAATCAGGTACTCCATGTTCAGGTTCTGACTCTGCGGCATCGGACAGCCTCTTCAGCGGGGCATCGTTCTTGATCTTTGGTTGTGTGCTACTGACTGCCAACGGCCATTCTCGGATCTATGTAGCGTTCAACGGTTCCAGACAACGCTCCGCAAGCTTCGCAGTAGTCCGACTCTCCTGAATGGCTTCTTGCGCAGCGGATATCCGGATACTGATACGAAGTCAAGTCCTTCTTATCTTTGCGGCTGACGTGAACCCATGCTGCCTTAACGGGCTTTTGTTCATTCACATTGCAATTCGATGATGCCAAGCATAAGTCAATGTTCCGGGTTTATTGGCTCCTCGGACGTCTGCTCTGAAGGGGCTTATAGCTCATGTCGTATGGCTTGTTGGGTGGATCTTATCTCTCAATCTCGTCGAGAATTACCGCAGCTCAGTTTTCGCCATTGTGCAGCGACATCTGTCTGTTACCTTATCTCGTTCCACTCGATTTTCCTCCTCAAAGTCTCCACTAAATGCCTGTTTTATTGCTCTACACCACGGCGAAGACCTTTCTGGGATGCAGCCAACTTCTTACGCTATAAAAGGAGTTCATTTGGCTTCGTATATCTTCGCGCCTTATGCCTCTGCGCCGTGGGGGTACTGTGGCCTTTCTATGTCCCAATATCCGAGCTTGAAATCGAGTTTCCTCAGACCAAGTTTCTTTATTCTTTCCAGCTGTGCCGCTGCGGACAGCGGCATTGATTATCAGACCTAACTGCATGTTCTGTACTTTGCTGTCCGTCAGTTACTGTGCTCTTCAAGGAGTCGACCACTTTGAATCACTGTCTATGGTGACATAAATTTTAGAACTATTCGATCGTCTCGGCAGTGGCGAAATTAGTCGTGGATTCTAACGCTACAAATGGCGTTGACGACATACTGCACTGTGTCTTTGTTCACACCATTACTTTCAAGACCAGTATTCTTTTAATCCTTCCTCCTATAATCGCGTCCTGCCACGGTCCGTCCCATGGATTTCGGATTCAACCACATGCTCTATTTATTTTGATTCCATCGTTCATTACTCCATGGTTCAAATGATTGGTTGAAGTTCATGTTGTTCCTATGTTTGAGGTTCACAATATACAGATCCTTTAGGGTCGCCCTGTACGTTTCACATGTCTGCTTTAGCTGGATCTTGGCTTGATTTTGCGTTGAATGTTGCTGAGTTTACTTGTTCTCGGCCCAATACAATGGCAATGTGCTGGCAATTTCTTCCAACCATTTTGATGGAGGCGGCTTCTCGGATTCCGCCTGTTCGGTTCCTGCGGTCCCTGTTGTTGTGGGTTAGTGCTCATCCGGAAGCCTCACTCACAGAGAACCCGGGAACCAAGCTTCCGGGGCTCCTCTTCCCAAACACTCAATTTATTTGACAATCCTAGCGACTTCATCTGGAAAAAAACCGGAGGCTATGGAGATATACGTAGCCCACATAGTTCTGATAGCGCCGTAGCTTGACCCCTGCTATATAGCAGGCCGTAGCTCAGTGTTCAAAATATGTAGCTCTCCATAGCTGCTATAGCTGCGCCCCATGCCAATATAGTCCCGTAGCATTGTAGCTTTGTAGGCTACATATCCATATGTAGGAATACAGAGCACTTTTGTTCTCCACGCAATGCACAAAATATAATTCATATTGGACTACAAACAGGGTACATTGGATTTCGACTACGGTTTCTGCTCTGCTCGGAGCGGGATTGAGCACGTCTTGTGGACGGTATGAACAAGCATCGTTGCGGACGGTCGCACCACCTGAAATGAGTGGGAGTACAGCACGCTACGCCCCTCTTGGGCTTCCGCTTGAAGGGCAAGAAGCGCGAAAACCTCGCAGCCCCGACGACAGCGGGATGGCGACGCCAGTCCCGTTGCGGAAGCGACCATCTGCAGGTATGGACGCAGCATACATCGGCTGAGTCCAAGAAAACAAGGCGTGGCGGGTCAGTGACAGAAGAGATCAGTGTACAGCGGGAGACGTACCTTCCGTCACAATTTACTGCCCCACTGACGTCGGAAGTCCGAAGGGAAAGCCTACTGCAGGAGATCAACCAGAGTAAGTGCGCAGAAGGGGAAAGTGGAAGGCGTACAACAACGCATAATGATCACCGCCGCACGTAGCCAGGGGTGACGGGGAGTCGCGGCTAGGGAGGAAGGAGAGAAGCGAGCTTTGAGTTTGAAGTTTTGAGTTTGAAGTGGGGCAACAGCAGGATTCTTGCGGCAAGGGAACAACGGAATTCTTGACATTCTTGAAGCATCTTGGGATGTCGTGTGGAAAGCGCAAGTTGAGAAGGTCTTGAGGGCAACTTGAGGGACATAGCTATCGTTATCTTGAGGCGGGTGCAAGTTAGACTGGACGGGGGGCAGATGCAGGGACAGTAGACGGGCCCCAGTGGGAGGGGAAAGCGGGGAGATGGGAGGAAGAAGAGAGAGGCAACGAACCATTTGATGTCGTTGCCAAATCACGCCATTGCGGTTGACGTGTCGGATCATGATCCGGGCGGAGTTCGAATGACTTGTGAATTTTGAAGGGCCTTGCGCGACTCGCGCCTGCCAGTGCTTGGTTGCCTGCACACCAGAAACTCTTCATTCAAGTTGTGTTAGGTCTTCCGCCTTGAACGACCCTTCCGCAAGTCTCCGATTTTCTCGAGGCCCGAAAGCTGCTGATTCGGACAAGCTGCCAGTGACAGGCAAGTGCGGGCCTGGCCGCCTTGGTAACTGTTCCGCCGACTCGCTGCTACCAATCTGCCAGAGGAAAAAAAGGAAGGTCAAGAATTAATAGCCCGCATAGTCGCCGCACTAAAAGATGTAGCACAGTGTAGCTACAGCGAGTAGCGCTGTTGTGCAACATAGTTTGCGCCAGGAACTATGTTGGCTATGTGGTGCTATAGAAAACCCACCACAAGCTATGGCAGCTATGTTTCGCTACGTAATTACCAGGGCAACTACGCCCGTGGGACTTTTTCCTGATGTTAGTTAGCCTGATGGCCGTACATCATTACCTTTTGAGCTCCTCAAACACGGATGTACATCGATGTTGAGATTGAACGCAGCGCTTGAGGCAATGGTCAGATCACGCACCGTCGAGACGTCGGACAGTAGGATGGTGTAAGTATCCTCAGATGAAATGAATGTGGACCGTCGGCCGCCAGGTCGTTGCTTTAGCATGTAATCAACCGGGATAAATTGGTGCGCGATTGAAGGGGGAGAATTCGAATAGACTGTCAGTGCCCAATGTTCAGATGTTCAGTGAACAGTTACAACGAGCCTGTAAATTTGTTGTTGGTTTGTTATACTGAATTCGGAAAAGGGAATCCGCCTCCAATTGGAAGTCCAACCGGTTGAGACTTAGGTGGTCCGTGCGCTGTGTGGCTGTGCACTCGCAGCCAAATATGAGCAAATCCAAATCTTCTTTCTTCTTTTCCTTGTCGCTGTCAGATTCGCTTCTCTTACCTCCGTCTTTCGCCCTATAAAGGTAGCTTCCTCCGAATACATCCTGTCGAATGTTCATAGATTTCACCTCACAGATCCGTCTGAAATGACCAGACAATGTCGTCGCCAGGCGCTCTGCTATCGACGCAGAACTCACCTCGCTTTACGAGCGTATAGCATTGCTCAAGGCAGAAAGGAACTCCACTGCGCCATTCTTTTCCCTCCCCAACGAGCTTCTCGCTCAGATCTTCGGCGTCATCGCAGACCCTGGACCACACATTACGATATCAGTTTTGCCGGCTCTTAGGAAACTTATGCTGGTCTGCAAATGGTGGCGGGACGTCGCACTTTCTACCCACAGTCTTTGGAGCAAAATAGCCACTCACTGGCGGTATCCCGCATGGGGCTTCCACACACAGATGGTTCGTTCAGGGAACGTGCCAGTGAAGATTAACGCGAGGCAATTCGATTCTTGCACTTTTCCTACCCTGGTTTTCGACAATTCATACCGCCTCGCATCACTGCATCTCACAGCCACCCCACCCCATCTGCTGGATTTCCTTCAAGAGATGCGCAATCATAAATTTCCTTTACTCCACTCTCTGCAACTTTGGCCCGAGTGTTCGGACAAGAGCGAGACGGAAGCAGAGATGGTCGATGCAAGCCTACCTGCCGAATTGTTTGATGGACGCATGCCCCGCCTCTGTCAACTTTCCTTGACCTTCATCGCTGCTCCGTGGCACTCGTTGCCTCCCCTTCAATCTCTGGTTCTCATAGGCGGCATGACTACCACCACAACCCCTATTGAATGGCGCGTCCTTCTGGATATCCTCCGAGCCTCGCGCGCGCTACACACTCTCAAACTAGACTTCATCTTGACCGATGGAATTCGCGAATGTCGCCCAGTGGATTTACCGCACTTGGAAGTGCTCCACATCGAGGATTCTAGCGAGCGCTGTGAGAATTTGCTGTTCAGCCTCACTTTCCCCGCGACCACACGCCTCGAGCTGTACCCTTGGGGCATTACTACCGGCCCAGAGATCCGCGACATCCTCATCCCCGCTCAGAAGCATCTGCGTGCATCCGGCGCGCCTATTCCCCTGAGGCTCGCGTTGCGAACCTCACTCCGCGGCCACAGCTACTTTCGCGCTGTGACATACGTCGACGCCAACCCAAATGAGTACGGGGAACGTGAGGTGCTCTTCGAAATCTCCGCGCACCCTGCGAGCGCCCCCGCACTGCGTCAGATCATTACCAAGGTGCTCAAAGCACTGCCTACCAAGACGCTCACCACGCTCGATGCCACCTTTGTGCGCTTCACAGTCCCAACATGGAAGGCTGCACTGGCACTGCTGACCGCCATCGAGAATGTCGACATCGGCCTTGACGAGGCAGGAACAGCCTTTTTCGAGGCCGCGTTAGAGGCATGTTACTGGCTGCACACCATCACGGTTCATGCCCTTCTCCGTGGCGAGTCTGGCGATGAGTCCGCGCCGGTTACTGGCTTTTTCGACATGTTGACACGCTTGCTGTGTGCGCAACACGCGATCGGACGCCGACTGCGACAACTGGAGGTAACAGGTCTAGGATCCGTGATCCTCAGTGACGAAAAATGGGAGGAACTCCGCGGGCTGGTCGGGACGTTGGTCAGGCCCGCTAGGCATGTCGTTGAGCGAATCCAGCGTTAGTCCCCAACTGTTTGTCACATAGATACTACCTTCGATGCAACAATAAACTGACTCATTCCCTCCTGCTCACTTCCCATACCGCTTTTTGGGCCCAGCGCAGCTATGAGACTCCCTGCCAGACAGAAAACAAGATCCACGTTAATGAGCGAGCCAGAAGAGATAAGCAGTGAAGATCTGAGCTACGATTCGGGCCTAGGCGTTTTCCATCCAATCTGCTAAGCATTCAAACATCGTGAGTACAAGCGCTCCGAAGATGGAGTTGAGCTTGGATAAATCAAACCTGGAAGCACACGCAACTGGTTCACAGGGTGAACAAGATAGCAGATGGCTATGAACGAAAAGAAAGATAAGGGGCGAAGCCCCGCGGCTCACGCCCCGGGCCTGAGTCGAACAGGCGGAGATGTGGAAGAAAGTTTCAAGGAGTATTCACACGAACCGTCCGTCTTTAGCGCTAATCTGGGGTGAATAAATTGAGCGAGCTGCTGATAAACTGGTTCGGAAACTCTACACCCTGTTGCCCTTTAAGCACGGAAGTATTCAGCCACGGATTTCAATGAATCTCAATACGGTGGGCAGAAAAGTCATCGGCCAAGGAAAATGCATCACGGTAATCCGTCTGCAAGTTCAAACTTCGGTGTTGTTATAAGCCCTGTCGAGTTCGCCTTCCGCCCGAAGGATTCAATGTCGGGAACGTCCCCTTCGTCAGAGTAAAGAAGAAAAGAGATCTGGAGCATTGCGCTGCCGGGAAAGATTATTCATTTAACCGATTTCAATTCGCCTCAGCATGTGACGCACTTGGTGGCGCCGTGCGACTGTGGAGAGGCGCTCTCTTCACGGAGCTCAGCTAACAAAGTATGCACCTCCTTCCAGCAGTTCAAGTACCCGACCCACTCTCTCTGTTCCGGAAACTCATCAACATCCACACCATCATAGAACTCCCAGTTCGTCGATATGCCGGTCAGGTTCGGGAACGAGCCCAAAAAGAAGTGCGCCATCGCGACGGCACTGGTTATCGGTGAATGCTGCACGTCAAGGTCGCGCAGGCGCTCGTGGGGTGTATACGCTGCGGATGTGAGAGTGGCCTCCGGGACTACGGTGCCATTGAACGCCATGGTGAGGGAGGATAGGCGCGGACAATGACGAGCAAATATCTGTAGGCATGCAGGGGTCGTGCGTGGAGTGTCGCAACACATGGGGGTGGACAGGTCCAAGACTTCCATCCGCGGCCATGCCCGCGCCATCTGCTCCACCGCTTCGTCGTCGAAATCGAACCCCAGCAGCGAGGAGAGAGCCAGGTAGGTTAGGTTGCTGAAGCAGAATAGGAGGCAAAGGGTATCGGGAAGGACTGTGTAGAGAGCGGGGTCCGGGTCATGCAAAGGCTCGCGGTCGATCTCCACGCTGAGCTCGGCGAGACTTGAGTGCGATACTGCACCGCTCAACCGGTCGACGAAGCTGCACAATTCAGCGACAGTGAAGTAGTTGAAGAGAGTCATGTGGCATGTCTCCAACGACACATTTCTGCACGTCCGAAAGAAATGGGCCATGGGAGTGATGGTAGGACTGTTGACACGCAACGTGCGAAGAGCGGGAAAGTTGGGATTAGGTCGGGACGTTCGGAGTGAAGTAAATCTCGGAGGCGATTCCAAGGAAAGCAATTTGAGTGTCTGTAGCTGAGAAAGGTGCTCCAGCGCATCTTGGTCCAAGCCAGGGATGGATAGCGCTTCCACGGCCTGTAGATCGAGAACGAAACGAGAGACGGGTCTCAGATGGAGGTGACCCGATGAGATGAAAATCTCGGTCAATTTGGGACATCTCTTCATCAGAATTGCCAACAGCGAAGACGCGGTTTCCGGGTCGGAGCACAACCGAAAATTAATCCGTGTCAGCGTGGGTCGGAGGAACATATGGATATGGTGGAAATTGACGTCATCTTGCTCCCAATTGAGCGTTTGGAGATTCCGAAAGAGCGCGATGGGGGATACCAGATTCAGACTCGGGAAGACGTTGTGGAGCGACCAGGTGAAACCGGACCCGAGCGTTTTGACTCGAGGCGCGTACAGGCGAAGTCTATCCCAATCTGAAGGGTGGATGGGGCGAAGCTGTCTCTGGGTTGGATTGAAATCATTGCCAGCAACTAATCGAAGTTCGGGATTGTGTATCGACGGCTCCCCACATACGTGCCGTCGGTTATGTCAACAGCCCACAAATCAGAGGGCATGCATCGAGTGAGCAGGGTTGACAGTTGTGTGGACCTCCACAAGCGATCTAGAGCTGGATCCCTGAAGGTGGTGCATGTTCTCGCGACTGCCGCAAGGTCGCAATGAACTCCTCCATCTGCTGTGCGAGCGTGGTATGGCAGGAGATGAGAGCATATTAGATCGATTGATCTCTGGAATCCGCAGGCAGTGTGCATTGCCTGCTTGGCCACAGATAAAATGCCGTGGTGGAGGTTTGGAGGAAAATTGCTCGATCAGCGGAGCTTGAATCCATAGCCACGTTGACTCGGCATTATCCGGGGACCCTTTCCTCCAAACCACCATCATCCCATAAGTATCGCCGCGGACTGTCACACTGTTTATCCTCCCAGGGGCAGTAAAGTGTTCTTTCCGTCTATTACCGCTGATATCCTTCAATCCCTGCTGTGGACCTCGGCATTTGCAGGATCCCGGTACTGGAAAATTGTGCGGAACCTATCAGGTTGTTTTTCTGCATCCACTAACCTGCACCCTCTATATCTGCGGACACCATCGCGTCTCTCCTCACACCGCCAGCCCGCCCCCATATTGCCTTTCTCATCGCACTCATCTATCCCGCCCCTTCATCCACGCTCCTTTGGTACAGGTAGAAGACCTGTACGCATGTTGTGCTCTCCCTAACTTCGTCACTCACTTACCGGCAGATGGGTGCCCGTATATGACGAAGTCCCTACTTCATTCAAAGGTACGCAATTCTCCACCCCGTCGTCCCCGGACTCATTCTAATGCGCGGAATTCAGTCCGAATTCAGTGACAAGATTGTGTGGTGTACCTTTCACGGTGAGCAAGACGTCCTTTCCTTCAAACTCCCTCCACTCTGCTCTTGTGGAGCTTTGGCGCACTGCTGCCATCGTTGTATAGCCGCGTATCTGTATACATTCATTGAATATACTTTTTACACTATGCTTTTAAAGCTCGACGAAATGATGTGGCCGATGTGGAAAAGGAATAGCTATAGCTGGATTACCGCGCTCTTGCCTTGTGATACTAGGTGTGTTCTAACACCT